>OX422208.1:637162522-637737522 GCA_949130495.1 Sambucus nigra | reverse complement strand
GCCTAAACATTAACTTAACACTCTTTGTTGTGGTTCTAAAAGGTATGGTTGATTTTTTTGGATACACATAGTATATGCATACTAGATTGCATATAAATATATTGGATTTTGGTTTTTTAGGGAGTATTTTACTACTATCTCGAATGAACGATCGGACTAGACATAAGTGTATCAAGGGGGTTCCTTATTTTGATTTTACTTGAGAAACTTTCCAAGCAATACTCTAGCTCGGTCGGGAGTTTTGGATGCTTGGTACTTATCACACAATGGATATTTGGTTTGTGTGGATATTATTGTGTTATATATGGGTCTTGGGACAATGTATCTTAATAAATGACTAAGATATGTAGTAATGCATCGAGGGGGTTATTTGTTTGGATTTCACTTGTGAGACGTCGCACACAAGAATCTTAGTAAGGGTTGGGAGTGGAGAGATGGGTGGACGATGGGACTTTTGGTTTATTACCTTGTGCATTACTTATGTGGATTATTAGCCTTAGTGTATGGTGATGTGAAATTGGTATGGTTTGTTAGAGCTGTATTAAGTTATATGAGAGGTGAGACTTAGTATTGTATGAGTGATGGAGTGTGATAGCATGGGGTGTAAATGGGTTATGTGTCCATCCTAAGGTCGGGGTCGGTGGGTCTCCTGAGGAGGGTCCTCTTCCTCCCCCTTTACTTCCCTTTCGGCATGCGCAAGGGATTGCGTCCTTTATCAGGGCACTCAATCATCATCGAAATGGGGTGATATGTAGATATAGATCCACCATCCTATTTTGCATAAAATAGGAAAAACAAATGTTGCCGCCTTAGGATAAAGACATCAAGGCAAAAAGTGATACTTACAAAACCATTTAGTTTAAGGGTCCATGTATTAAGTTACGAAATGGAAAGGTGTTAGGCACCCATACCTCCTTCTCGGTAGCTCGTGGGCGTGTGTTAATCTTCTCCTGTTAAACTCTGTGATGTGCATACTTATGTGTATAATATAAATGGAGAATAGAATCACTCAGCTCGCATCATGGACAAAGGCGGAGTGTGGTCATCCTTAAGAGTATTCCCAAAAAAGTAATTCAAAGTATGATGTAAGTGTTTGCTAATTCACAAGTCGTTATAGAAGAACGAATGCATCTATCAGACAAGAGACAAGCAAGCATATAAAATATATTAAGAATATATAATAAGAACAAGGTAGAAAATATATATGGGAGAACTCGAGTCTACATATTTACTAAAGATGCCTACATGGACCGAGGTAAATCAAAGTCCACGTAGTTTGAAGACAATACGAGGTGGGGTTTAGCCCATAAATCCAACCAGGGATTTTACTTATATGTGTGTGTGTGTAGAAAAAGGTACATTAATGTCTGAAATTTTGATTAAAATTCCCCATTTATTTTTTTATGAAAAAAAAAGTATGTGCAAATAATAATAATAATAATAAAGGTTTGTAATTAAGGTACATGATGTAATGAAATAAAACACTAAAGTGAAAATAAAGTTACTAATGCTAAAATAAGAGAATTTAAAGACAAGGTTGGAGAGTTGGACCTTCTTATGAAGACTTGAAATGGATCTTGATTGTAGATGCACTGATCTCACTATGAGATGATGGTTGTATGAGGATATGGGAGAGAATTTACTAAAAGGAGTATGCAAAGGACGGAGGGAATGTGGAAAATGGGCCTTTTAAGAGGGGAACAAGTCTGAATTCTGGATATTGTTCTCTGAATTGCTGAGAGGGATGTTTAGGGATGACTTTCAAAGTGAGGTCATAGCCTCTATTTATAGGTACAAGGGGGTTCCAATCAGAAGGGTCTTGTCCTACCTATCGAAATAGAACCCCAAACACACTACCGATCCTGGGGGTGCCATTCGGCAGTCTGAGTCAGGTTTTTGGGAAAAATGATTGTAAAACGTGAACTGTAAGTCAAAATTAAGCATGAGGAGAATCGTTGTAAAGGGTATTCAAAGCCCTTTAAGAATTTTTTGAGCCACTCCAAGGTTCGGGAGTTGAACGAGGTCAAATGAGGCCTAAAAGTGCCCACTTGTCACTGAACAGGAAATTCCAGGAGGAAAATGGATCATTCGTCCAAATCGTAAGGCGTATTCGCGCACCAGACAGACCATTAGAAAGAGTATTTAGAGTCCTTCGAGATTTAATTTAGCTTTGTTCGGTTCAAAGAGCTGACTAAGGTCAAACAGGTCCCAAAATTTCCTGGTGACCCTTTGGAGTAAAATGGGTCGTTCGTCTGTATTATAAGGTTGATTTGCGTACGGGGTAGACCGTTGCAAAGAAGATTTAAATAGCTTTGAAGATTCATTCATCTACATTCAAGATTACTTGAGCTTTGGCTCGGAGTAAGTTGATTGTAGTCAAATGGGGATCGAGAGTGGCCGATAGACTACAGATTAGTACTCAGAGTATGACCTAGGGTTTGTGGTGGATGAGTGAGGCTAGTGACCTAAGTAGGTTCTTAAGGCGATCCTAGGATAGGGTTTCTACAGAGAGCCCCTCGATGGGAGAGCTTGGAACAAGTGAAGCCCATTGAATGATAAACACCACATCGACATTGGAAAAGAGTTTTTAGGTATATTCTGTGGACCTAGAGGGTGAGGTTGAACGGTTTGTCAAGTCGAGATCAGTTCTAAGGACCTAAAGGGGTGACGATGACTAATTTAGCTGTTCAAAGATGTGTTAAGATTGGTTTTAAAGGTCTAAGGTGACCAATTTAATTGGATGAGGTTGATTTTGTGGCACTAAAGTTATGTTGGGGACGATTGTTTCTACGGGCCGAGGTCAATTCTAAGGACCTTAAGTTGTGACAACCAATTATGAGGGATGAGATAAATTTGGAGAACCTTAAGTTGTGACGACCAATTCTAAGGGCCGAGGTCAATTCGGAGGACCTAAATTTGTGATGACCAATTTTGTGGGTCGAGGTCCATTCTTAGGACCTTAAGTTGTGATGGCCAATTCTGAGGGCTGAGGTCAATTTTGAGGACCTTGAGTTGTGATGATCAATTATGAGGGCCAGTGTCAATTTTAAGGACCTAAAGTTATGATGACCAATTCAGAGGGTCGAGATCAATTATGAGGACCTAAAGTTATAGCGACCAATTCTGTAGGCCGAGGTTAATTCGTAGGACCTTAAAGTGTGATGACAAATTCTGTTGGCTGAGGTCAATTATGAGGACCTAAAGTTATAGTTACCAATTTTAACGGCCGAGGTCAATTTTGAGGATCGAAAGTTATGATGACTAAATCTGAGGTCCGAGATCAATTTTGAGGACCTAAAATTATAACGACCAATTCTGAGGGTCGAGGTCAATTTCGAGGACTTAAAGTTGTAGTGCGGGGAATAAATCTCCCGGGGAAATTCAAATTACC
This sequence comes from Sambucus nigra, assembly GCA_949130495.1. Classification (NCBI taxonomy): domain Eukaryota; kingdom Viridiplantae; phylum Streptophyta; class Magnoliopsida; order Dipsacales; family Adoxaceae; genus Sambucus; species Sambucus nigra. Next base: position 637,734,131 of record OX422208.1, on the reverse strand, counting down.
CTGAGGGTGCAAGTTCACTTGCATTTCCTCTGGGGATTATGTTATCTTGAAACTCCACTTGCGGATATTTTAGTTTTGGGGTTCTGGCTGGGGAATTGTAACAGACTTGGATGTGGGCACATCATTGGTGTTGTTGTATAGTATGCTGAGATTATCAGTGTAAGATTAATCCAATTGGGTATTTGAGAGTTTTTAAGGGGCTTAGTGGTCTAAAAATTATTTTCCTGGGGAAAATGACGTTCCAGATTTTTTGGATTTTTTTAGGCAATTTGTGAATTTTTTTGGAATTTTCTGTCATTTTTTAAATTTTTGGAAGGGATTGCTGATAGGTAGGCTTTAGGGGATTCTAATCGACAATTACATGGACTCCTGGGCTTTTTTAGGAAGAAGACAAGGCTGTTATTGATCTGTATGGGTTGGGGGCTATCGAATTTCTCTTTTAGGTGGATTATTGATTATTTACTGGGGATGTTGGTGACTTTCTACTCCTAGGGGATGACTCTACGAGAAACTAGGGTAACATGCCTACATGCGCGGATGCAACAGTTGATTATGCATGAGTTTGAGTATATATATTACATTGAGGAGAGGGTGGTGAGGCAAAATATAGAGGCTGAGGTGGCAGTCCCACCGGCGATGGCCCTATGTACATATGGCAGGTGAGAGAGATGTCAGATGATGCTCGGGCGGCGACGATGATCAACGATCCCTATAAGCATTTAATAGATATAGTGGTAATCTATGATTATTTATATTTTGTGACAAGATGGATGATTACCTCCTGTATCTATGATGGTGAGAATATGCCTCCACCGACTATGGCTTCGGGCAGGGGTACAAGCGCGCAAGTGGGATCGACCCACAGCCAGGTAGTGGCACGTCGTCGTTGACGACAGAGGATGCTCCTATCATTCAGGTTACTTACTCTTCCTATAATTTTTTACTGAGTAGAGGGGAATCACTAAGCATGCTGCACCCTCCCAATGCGTCGGAGTCAGGGTTGACGTGGCTTACAGATGAGGCCCTCCGACCTGAGGTATATCCGTTCTCTTATTTTTTCTATTGATTTTCTTTGCTTCTTTACTGAGTGATTTTACATTTTCTATTTGTTGTTTTCTTGTAGTATGTTCGGGTATCAACCACTTGCTGAGGGATACCATGGATAGGATGGCCTCCACGTTGGATTACATCAATAAGTCGGCTCAATCTTTCTTTGCGCCGCCTGCCACCTCAGATGGGTGTTCAGGTTCTGGGAGTGGATGATCCACCACTCGTCATCAGGGGAGGGCACATCCACCGTGGGGGTTGAGGGGTTGAAAGGGACAATTGAGGGTTGAAGCAAAGGCCCATTTTTTTTTTTTTTTTTGTTCTTCTTTTCTATCTGCAAAATGTAGCCGAGTAAAGAAAAAAATATATGATGAATATGCATTTTATTTTTTTGGCATTTTTCTTGATTGAGTGACTTATCCTATATGCGATTTTAATTTTATGCCGAGAATGTTTATTTTATGAAAAGATAGAGATAAGTAGGGGATTGTAAGGAAAAATGTTTATTATATTTAGAAAAAGGGAGTAAAAATAATTAAGTCAGAGAAAAGATTTTTGAGTAAAAATTTATTTTGAGATTGAGTAAATGATTTTGTTGAGGGGACTGTTTGTTAAAAAAGAGAAAATGAGTAATTTAAAAAGGAATGAACGAGGGGCAATTTTTTTCAAAATGAGGATGGATTTAATAAAAGAGGAAAGATGGAATTTTTCAAAATAAGGGGTTGATGATCGACATACCCCTTGACCTGCCTATCGGCATAGGGGTTACGTCAAATCATCCTTAGGCTTTGATCGTACTTTCCTGCACATTAGAGTAATTCTGTAGGGATGAAAATTAATCGAGTTTCCAGAGTTCCTTTCTCTTGCCATGGGTTTTGAGTATAAAAGGAAGGGTATGGGATGTTCTTTCTCCACCAATACCCACATTTATCTTCCTACTTCATATTTCCTATTCTCAAATGGATCTTCCTATGTATGAAGGATTTTCTTCTTACCTTAATGGTCTGGAGGCCATGTGCCTTACAATTTGGACTACGATGCTTTCAACCTGAGCCGAGTTTCTCCATGGAATAATTGAGCCACAGACTGGACTTATTGGCGGCAGCGGTACAATTATGGTACCTTGATGACCAATTCTTTCATTTTGGCCTGGACGAGGTCTGTCTCATCTGTGAAGAACTCTCAGCCATGTTAGGGGTCAGCCCTAGTGTGGTGGCAACTATGCCCTATTTTTCCCATTCTCCCCGGGCATTTCTGGCGAAGTTTCTCCACATTTCTCCTTCGGCGTCTCGACCATTGGTTACTCGAGGGAATATTTCTCTTTAGCAAATTACGTATTCAGTGTGATTGAGGGGTTTTGAGGATGCTAGTTTTGTCAGAGCTATTGCCTTGGGCCTTACTAAGAGGATTTTGCTGGTAACGGGGGACTTGACATCGAATCCCCAAGTGTCTACGATAACGCTGTGGGTGTCTTACCACCATAATCCTACGGAGGGGGTAGTATCATAGACCCTAAAGAATTTGGATGCTTGGAGGGAGGGTTGTTTTGACTTTCTGATAGGGAGCCCGATAATGTCGTTCATGTGTCTTGCAGAGAGGTTTTGTCTAGCAGCCCCTCCTGAGTACCCCTTGGCGAGCGTGCCCAATTTCTTTTGTCGAACTTTCTTTAGTTTCAGCCCATCTATAGAGAATTGGGCTAACTGGTTTGTAGAGCAGGAATCCTGGTGTCTTTATTAGTCAGTGCCATGGTAGGGAGACTTGCAGCGTGTTTTTCAACTTGAAGAATATTGGTATGTGTGGTTGGTGGGCCTTCGATATACTTACTTCCATTTCCCCTGGCGGATTCCATGGCAAGTTATGTGGGAAGAAATCGTGGCCCCTCATATATCTAACTTCTTCCAAGTGGAGGATCTGACTAAATCCTTCTGGATGGTGTTGGGCGCTTTGTGGCATCACCGTTAGTCGTCTATCCGTCCATCAAGGTATGTGTGTTGGGGGGGGGGGGCTAGCATGTGGCTGGGGAGTACCTAAAATGATTGTGGAAGTAGGTAGTAGAGAAAATCATGACGGATGAGGCCGATCAAAGGTAGTTCATGGACTTTGACACCACGAAAGATGGTGTTGTCATTCTATCCAGGCTTAACAGGGTGTATTGCTCCTGTGAGCACATACATAGTGTTAACCTGGAGTGGTAGACTTAGGGATCACTGGGGGATGGAAATGATGATGAAGAGGGGCCATTGTCCAGTTGAAGCCAATGTCTTGTGAAGCTTGGGTATTTTTTGGTGTTTTGTATTTTTGGGGTTTGGAATAATTTTTGTGTAGATTGGCAAGAGTTAGGTTTGCTTAAGAATGGTTTGTTCAGTGGAAGGGGGAGTGGTTTGTTTAACTCCCTTCATTGATACTTCATGTAACATCATTGTATTCCTTATTTAGAAATAAAAATTGGTTTCAATCATATTTTGTTGTGCCTCTTTATTAGTTTTTCCTTTAAAATACCTATACCAATCGCTAAGGCATACATAATCCTTTTGTTCATGTAAAAGATAAAGTGGAATGCCATTCTCGGAGGTTAGAAAATAACCATATTTTGTGAAAAAGAAGGGGACCGGGACCATGTATGGCTTATGGACTGCCTACGTACCTCTGGGGATTATTTTCACGAGTCTCATTTTGAAAAGAAAATGTTTTTTGAGAGGATAAGGTCCCACGTAGTTCTGAGCGGGGAAATGCATATTTTCTGAATAATAGAAGGGGGATGAGTAAATTCGAAGTGATCCATGACTTAAAACTACGGATAAAATTTCTTGAGATGGTCCAGGGTAACTAGATGCACCATCTCTTTTCCGTAGAGGTTTGTAAGCTGAGCGGTGCCTCTTGAGTGAATTTTTTCATAATTTAGGGGCCGCTCCAATTCGGTTTGAGCTTCCCTCAAGGTCCCAACTGGGTTCTATGATCTCTTTGAGGGCAAGGTCTCCTTCATGGACACAGTAGTCCTTAACTTTCCTCTTTAATGATCACGCTATCCGATGATGGTACCCCTATAAATATGATATAGAGCCTTCAGTGTCTTTTTATCCATGAGTGATAATTTATCCAAGAGGCTCTTCTTCCATTCTTCTTCACTAACATTTCTCTCGAGCATGACACATAGAGAAGGTATTTCTAGCCCAACGAGTAGGACTGCTTCCATGTCATACACTGGAGAATAAAGGTTAGCCCCAATAAGCATTCTTATTGAAGTACGAAAGACCTAGAGGGCATAAGGGATCCGATTGGTCCAATATCTGTAACTCTCAGTCATCTTAATGATTATGGTTTTGATGCTTTTCTTAGAGGCTTCGACAACACCATTAGTTTGGGGTCTATGGGAGAAGATTTGTGTCTCTAAATATCATACTCGTCCACTAGTTCTGTGAGCTTAGCTTCGAAATAGAGACCATTATATAATACAAACTCATGAGGAAGCCCTTATAGATAAATGATGTTCTTTCAAATAAACTTGGCCATTTTCTAAGAATTTAACACTGTGTGTGACTCGACTTCGACCCATTTATTGAAGTAATAAATGGAGATCAGGATGAATTCATTACCATTTGAAGCTTTAGGAGTAACCTTCCCTATGATGTCAATGCCTCAGGTGAAGAAAGGTCAAGTAAAGGTCATGTTGTATAGTTATAGAGGAGGTAAGTGTTAGAGGTTGGAAAACTATTGGCATTTGAGGCATCTTTGAACATACGAAGTGCCATCTTGAACAATAGTGGTCCAATAGTATCCTTGATGGAGGATCCTCTTAGAAAGCATATGACCATTTATGTGGAGCCTACATCACCCGTTGTTGATCTTCTACATCATTTCTTGAATATTAGCCCCTGTAATGAAGTACAAATGGGTTTTATCAAAACTTCTATTAAAAAGCGCTTTGTTGCAGATGATATACTAGGCAACTAGTTTACGAAGGGGTTCACAATTTTTTTTATCAGTGAAATGGGTACCTATAATGTTTGAGGAGGCTCCAAATGTCATAGTACCATAACCTGGCCATATCAGATGTGGTAGCAGTCGGTGGTCATATCTTGCTTCTAAACTAGGCAAGGGGTCATTATTATTCCCTTAGGAATGTTGACCATAGAGGCCAGGGTAGCAAGGGCATCATCTAGGATGTTATTTTCACGAGGTAGTTAGTGGAAGGTTACATCTTTAAATTGGGAGACCGGATTTTCTAGGTGGGTATTGAAGGCAGGAGCTTCTCATCTTTGATTTTTCATTTTTTAAGAATTTGGTTGATGATGAGGGAAAAGTCTCTGTAGTCGTCTAGGTGAAGAATTCCTTTATTGGGGGAGATCTTTATGCCTATAGTGCACACCTTATTCTCACTCATGTTTTTTGTGTAGGGAAAGTCTAGTTTGATGGCAATGGGGGTGTGAGAGTCATCAGGGCGATCAGGAGTATCCCAATGTCATATCCTATTTTGCTGGAAGCTCCATCAAAGAACATTTACCGTCTAAGGTTCTCTTAAAAAATGCAGAGAATATCCTCATTCGTGAATTCAGAGGCCCAAACATCATCCCCTTCCATGGGGTAATAAGAAAGGTAGTAAAAAATGGCACTATCTTTTAAGGCTTTTTGTGTGACATACATAATAGAAAACTCAGCTAGAAATATCAACTAATTGGACATTTGTCTAGATGGAAAGGACTTGTCTAGTAAATATTTGATGGTATCCATACGGGATACTAGTATGATGGGGAAGACAAGCATGTAGTGCTATAACTCCGGTATGACCCAAACCAGGGATACACAAGCTTTCTCCAAAGTAGGGAAGTTGAATTTGTACCTATCTAATTTTTTACTGGTGTAATAAATGGGTCTTTACTTATGAGATTCTTTAATGTATTGGGCTAGCACATCCCCTACCGAGGTATCTATTATGGTTAAGTATAGTAGGATGGGGAGACCTGGCTACGAAGGCATAAGCACTGGAGGTCGAGTGCGGTATTGCTTCATTCGGTCAAAGGCTTCTTAGTATCCCTCATTCCAGACTTTAGTTGAATCCTTTCGAAGAAGATTGAAAATGGATTTGTAGATACAATTCAGTTGGCTTATGAACTAACTGATGTACTATAGTTTACCCCGAAATCCTCAGGCTTCCTTCTCCATCTGTGGTGGTAGCATCTTAAGTATGGCTTTCAACTTGGCATAGTCTACTTCGATTCCCCTATCACTGACCATGAATCTTAAAATATTTCATTTCGTGGTGCCAAAAATACATTTTTTATGGGTTTAACCGCATCTGGTATTACCACAGTCGCTCAAAGAACTTTTGAAGGGTGGGGATATGACCTTCCGAAGTCTTAGACTAAATGATCATATCATCCCCATATACTTTGAGAATAAGGTCATGTAGGATGGTTATAGCAGACATTGAGTACGTATCGCTGATGTTCTTGAGTCCTAATGGCATGACAATATAGTAAAAGCTTCCCTCTGGGGTAATGAATGTGTTTTTTTCCTCATGGTCAGGGTACATCTTGATCTGGTTATATCTGACGAATCCATCAACAAATGACTTGAGGGTGTGGCTAGCCATGCTATCCACAATTATGTCAGTGTTGGGAAATTGGTAATCATTTTTTGGGGATGCTTAGTTCAAATCTAGATAGTTGATACACATTTGGAATTTTCCTCCCGACTTGAGCATGATAACGACATTGGCGAGCCATGTAAGATTTTCGACTATGCGAAAGAAACCCACGTTTAACTGTTTGACCACTTCCTCATTGACATTAAGCAACCGTTTGGTGTAGAGTTTCCTTAGCTTTTATTTGATCGGCTTACATTCTGGGAATGTTGGAATCTCATACTGAGCTATTTTTAGGTCAATTCCGGGCATGTCATCATTGAACTATATAAAGACATCCATAAATTCTTTCAATAGTTTTTCAAATTTTACATGCTCATGCTCGTTAAGGGTGGACCCTATCCTAGTCTTACACAGATGGCTACTAGAACCGAGATTAATAACAACAGTCTCATCATCATTAATTTGACTACGGTTATGTTGTTTGTTATTCTCCTTGTTAAGATCAGTTAAAAATTGTTCATTTAAAAAATCATCATCATTTAAGGCTTTATTAGAATCAAGACAATTGATGTAAGGCACAATAAGATACTCAAAATCTATGTTTATTTCATTTTTGGGAAAAATAACATTGATAACCTCATCAAAAGAGGACTCAGTTACATTGATATAAGAAAAAGAAATAACAACATCAGCTAAATAGACTAGGATAGGGTAAATAACAGGGTAAGGTCGAATCTAAGCATTTTGGACAGACACGACATTCTAGTTGAGGAGAGGCATGTCAACAACATTGATTTAAGTGGATGTCTTCGAAGAGCATGACATCTGAGCGAATCATAGAGAGACTCAGTCCCAATGTCTATAGATCTAATGATTCTTCAAATTCAGTTTCCTCAGAATCCCCGATAACCGTTCAACCCAAGAGTTACTATCTTAAAAGAATATTTCCATCCCAGTTTTCATCTTCTTATCACTATGGTCATACCATGGTTCAGCGAGGCCATAGAATGGGAAGTTTTCACCCACCTTGATAAAACTTCCATTCAAAGAGTCTCTTAAACAGTATTTTCATCTTCTAAGGCTCTTTTTTATCGTGGCCATTAGAGAGCTTTGAGTTCTCCTGGTGAAGGTTGGAAAATTAGGCCACATAGGTGAAAGGCATCCTTCAGGACTATGGTCTCAAGGATCCCTTACTGGCATCACCCTAGCACCATTTTGGCATGAAATGTATGTTTTTAAAAATTTAAATCACATTGATGTTGCCATGAGGGTTGTGTTCCGGACATACTCGGTCTTGAAATTATCTCCAGCTTGAAAGGGATGTGGATCAACTCTGAAGGCAAAGAGGAGCATGTTATCCATCCCATATTGGATTTCCAATACCGAGTTGCTAGTGTTGGCATTTTCTATGCTGTCATTATCCCCCAAAATGGTGATAACCTAACATTTGGCGAAGAACTTCAGTTTCTGATGAAGATAAGAAGATACCTAGGATGTTGTGGATCCATGGAAGGCCAAGGAGTATATTTATACATGCTAATATGCCAATGACTTAGAACCCGATAATATGATTAATAGTGCTAACCCCAATTGCAAGTTTTATGGACCCCATTTCCTCTCGACAGGGATTATCATAAGCACGTACGGAGATAAAAGTAGGATTTGAGATCACTAACTTTCAATCCCAAACAATTGAAGGTTCTAAGAGGACAAACATTGAGGGAAGATTCTTTAACAAGTAAGAGTAGGAGTATCTTTCCTAAGACATCAACAGAGATGTTGAGGGCATAATTATTACTAGGGATGATCTTTTGTATCTCTTCTACGGAAAATGAGATGAGTCTGGAAGAGGTAAAGGAGCTAACTCTGTTTATAGCTTCTTCGAGAGTGGTGGAAAGAGGGATTATAGGACCGATGAGTATTTTTATCAAATCATTCCGTTACAACTGGGATGACATAAAAACTCCCCATAAGGTGATATCGGCTTGAGTTTTCTTGAGATGGTTAAGGATGTTACTCTCTTAATGGTCATTTTTAGCGTGGGAAGTTCTTCGGTAATTCCCTTTCCTTTATTTATCTTGGTCATATGAGGAACTGGATCTTTGTAGTATCTCTTTGACCTGGTTGTGTGATTTACTTAGGCAGGGAAGAACAAGAACCCCATGTTTTCATCTACCTCTGGCTGAATGGACACCTTGTTGATTTCCTCTAACAAATCATTTAAGGACATCATTCAACATAGGATGGATACTAGACTAGCTTCTTCTCGACTGGGTTCTTCATTTGAATTGTCAAATTCACCCCCCTATCCGGTGGAGACTATGTTCTCTTGCTAAGAGAAATTAATACATTCAATAACCTTGATGACTTCATCATAAAAATCTTCCCACTTAATGGGGGGTAGAGGAGTGAAGGGACTAACCATACCTGAAGTTTCAAAGCGGCGAGTAGCTCATAATTTTTATAAATTTCACTTGCCTATCGAAATGCATCGACTATTATTTGTACCAGATTATCTATAAAGACTTCTTCAAAAGGTACTACCCATTCATATGATTCTCGAGCCCAATTCTGAGTTTCCATAAACAAGATATTGAATTTGTGACAATCAACAGTCATCGCAGTAGGTAATTTTAGCCCAAGCTCCAAGAGTTGGTTCAACACAGCTGGTAATTCCATGTCTTTACCTTCAAATCGGGTACGGATGATAATGAAGGCCCTCATAAGGAGTGAAAAAGCTTAATTAGTGAAGCAAGTAGAAAATATGGGCAAAGCTTGAGTGGTTTAGGTGAGATTATAGGTATGATAGATGCTTTGTTGGGAACAATTTGAGTAAATGGGTGAAATTCTGGGTTACATTCTTAAAAGATGGCATTTGTATGTGCGGGAAGTGGCTTATGAGTGTTATTAGGATTAGAATTAATTGGTGGGATGATGATACCCCGGTCAGTTAGTCCTTGGATCATATTCCTAAGGTGGAAGCATTGGTCAGTAGTATGACCTGCGTATTAGATGAAATTGTAACGAGCATCGACTTTGATGTTTTTAGGGAGCGTATTTGGTAATGGACAGGGGCCAAGGGATTGATGAGGTTTCGTCTCAACAGGCCTGGTAGACTTTTGACAGTGGAGTATAAAACTCAGTTTACTATTTTTTGGTAGGATTAGGGTGAATTTCTGGTGCCCAAGAGGTAGAAGGTTGGGAAATATTGTTAATGTTTGATACCTTAGCACTGGCAGGCTTATCATACTTTCGTGGAGTGAACTTTTGGATCACTTTGTTCGGCTTGAATTCTAATTTGGTAATGCCTTTCTCAATTTATACTCCAGCTTGTCGAAGGTCTCCATAGTATGGGTAATACTATCCTCCCATGGATGCTCGGATATGAGGTAAGAAGTTATTTTTCACGATACTCACTTGTTCCTCCTCGAACGGTCTATTGGTCATGGCAATAATTTTCTCTCTCTACCTTCCTATGAAGCTACTAGATATTTTGTTAGGGTTCTTCTTAAGAATCTCTATATCTCAATGAGTAATCTCTAGCTCCTCATTGTACTTTACTGAGACATGAATTATTGTGCGACATCCTTCCTATTTCAGATTCTGGATTCTTCAAGGGATAGAACCATGAAAGGTGACTTTCTTTCAAGGTCTGGTGAAACATCTGGGCCATTATCTCTTAGGACTCACCGATGAGGGTCATAGCTTGGTGTTAGCCTTGAAAGTGAATAATTAGGGGTTTGCTTCCCCCGATCTTCTCGATGTCTGGCTTTTTGAACTTCTCTGGCAGTCTCGTTTTGGGATAGGGAGACATATGGGTGTAGTCCATGTAGTTCCCGGATATCTTGACTTGGTCGAGCTTCTTTGTCAGCAATTTGAGGCCTTCTTTGACCTTTTTCAGTTCCTCCTTCTTAGGATCCGTGGCTATTAGTAGGTTAGCCCTTGGGTTAGCAAGGTTCAGAATAGGTAGTTGAGTTGGCGGTGGACTATTAGCAGGCGTGGCACGCGAAACATGTTGATACTCTTGTGGGACCCAGATAGGCTCTGGAGCGAGTGGACCCATGACATAAGGAAATAGAACCTTGGGTTCTTAGATAACCTGGGCCCGGTGACGTTGCATCTCATGGACCTCGATTTGAAGGTTGTCAATCTTGGCACTGAGATGGGCTAAGATGGTCATTTGATTGGGATGTACATTCGGTGATTGGTTAGTGTTCTTCATGAAGAGCTCGTGAAGGTAAATACTAAACTCGTATGAAGTAGTAGAAGAACTAACAGAGCTTCGGGTCCATTTGAGAGAAAATCGAAACCAATAGGGAGCCATGACAAAATCGAGTATGCGATGAACCTGAGAAGGAAGAAGGTTCAAATTTATTTTTAAAAGAAGGAGGGAGAACATTTATGGTGTTTTGAAAGGACTAGAAAAAAAGTTTTTGATAGTTTTTTAAAGGAAGAGAAAAAGGAGAGGAATCTCATCATCATCATCATCATCATCATCATCATATTATTATTATTATTATTATTATTATTATTATTATTATTATTATTATTATTATTATTATTATTATTATTATTATTATTATTATTATTATTATTATTATTATTAGGTTTTAACTTATATTAGGTTTGCCTAAATGCAGGAAAAATGCCGAACAAGACTTGAGCCTAGGAAAATAGGGTTTGAAAATATGTAAGACATAGTTTGATTTGTTTCCAAGCTTACAGACGGTGTCCTATTTTGGAAAAAAGGATAAATAGCGCAAAAATTTGGGCAATATGCCAACCCAAAATTTCTCTAGAGTTTCGCATGGTAATCGACAAACTAAATATGAGTTTCTTAGGTTTGTCACTTATACGAGGTTTAGGAAATTATTAGGTTAGTGGAAGGGTTCCCCCTTTTGGCATGACTTCCATGATATACCTGTAAGGACATTTTTGTACATGAGCATTTTATATGTCGTATGCCGTTACACCGTTGAGAAAATTCAAGAATCATACGCTCATCAACGGAATCCGAATATCAAAGGCAGAAAAGGAATCAGGGAACAGATCGGACCGATCCGGCCCAGATAAAAGAACCGATCCGGTTCCTCCGGACCGATCCGCCTAAACAGACCGGACCGATCCGCCTGCTGAGGTGAGGCAAGTGTACCCCGGATCCATAGCGAACTGATGAAGCTAAAAAGCCGAACCGATTCGATGCCAACCGGATTGATCCGCCTTCAAAAAGGAACCGATCCGATGTCACCGGACCGATCCGCCTAAAGAGACCGGACCGATCCGACGAGGATGATTTCAAACAGATCGTGTTCAGATCATGTTTCGAATTTTAGGGCTCAAGTTCTCCTATTTAATCCCACTACGGGAAGTGGTTTTTCCAAGACTTCTATACACGATTTTCAGAGTAGAGAAAGCCCCAAGTCTTCACCTATTGAGTACCAATACTCTAGGTATTTTGATTCACACAAAATCCATACATTTGTGAATCCTTTTGGTAACCCAGGAACGCAGTTTTTGCAGTTCAACCCTTGTGGAGGATACCGTTCTTCTTCTCCATTGTAGCCCTACTGGAAAGGGATAATTCCAGCCGCGAATACAGAATCCGATACCTGAGGGTAATTCTTAGTCAACTTGTATTTTCATTGTAATCCGATTGTAAGCCGTTTTCTTACAAATTATAGTGAAAATAAATGGTTTTGCCCCTGTGGGGGATTTTTCCTCAATTATGTGTGTTTGAATAACTCTTGCATGATTTCATATTGTTTCAATCACACCTAGTTGCATGTTTAGGGTTGTTTGGGTTAAAAGGTGTTTTAAATATAATTTGATCATTTGAACGCGAGCACACACGTTCTCAAATTGGTATCAGAGCAGGTTACGCTAATCTATCACGTATTCCTTTTTCCACAAATTTTTTCTAAGATATCAATTTTCTGAAAAAATTGATTTTTGAAAAAGTGCGTGTTCAAATGGAGAAGTCATATTATAAAATGCCTGTTTTTGACGGGACAAATTTTGCTTATTGGAAAGCCCGTATGAGTTCGGCTTTAGAAGCCATTGATGAACGTGTCTGGATTTTGGTTGAACGAGGGTGGACTCCTCCCACCGTGACTGTTGATAATGTGACCAACTTGAAACCTGACATTTCTTGGACTGATGAAGAAATTAAATGGTCATCTTTTAATTCTAAGGGTCTAAGTGCTATTTTTGGGTCTGTCACACCTGATGAGTTCAAACGCATAATGACGTGTACCACGTCAAAAGAGGCATGGGATGTTTTACAACTCACCCATGAAGGAACTAATGCTGTGAAAGAGTCTAAGTTGCAAAACTTGACAACTCAATTTGAAACAATCACCATGCATGATTCTGAATGCTTTGATGAATTTTATGCTAGACTTTCTGACATTGTAAATACTAGTTTTAATCTTAGTGAACATATTCCGAATGCTAGAGTTGTTAAAAAGATTCTTCGTTCTTTGCCTAAGCGTTTTATCCCTAAAGTCACTGTGCTAAATTCTATGGGTAATTTAAATATGCTAAAATTGGAAGAACTTGTAGGAGATTTGCCAACTTATGAAATTGATATGTTCCCTAAAAATGCTAAATCTAAAGATAAGGGAATTGCTCTTAAAGCCCAAGAGAGAAGGAGTGAGGGGTCAGCTAGAAAGAGGGTAGAGTCATCTAGAAAGAGAGAGACTGACACGTCATATTCTGAGTGCGATTTTGACTTAGATGATTTGGCTCTTTTTGCAAAAAAATTCAAGAGGATTCTCAAATTTAAGAAAAATGGCAATTTTAAAGATAAAAAGAAATTTGAGAAAAATAAGTTTGAAGAGAAAAATGAAAAAGTTTCCAAAAATCCTCCTCTGAAAGAAAGTGAGAGATGTTTTGAGTGTGATGGTAGGGGTCATAGAGATTTTGAGTGTGCCAATCGTCTTAATAGAGAGAAAGGGAAAGCTGTTCTTAATGCTACCCTTAGTGACGACAGTGAGGTCGAGACGGTGGATTCTGGAGATGAGTCACCGCATGAGTGTAACTTCACCGCATTCATGGCCAGCCAAGTGATCACTCCTAGTTCTCCTCACGACGTTGAGGATGATGCTTCACAGGGACACCTCGACAGTGAGATCGATGTGAGTGAGGGGGAGGATGACACAAGTGAGAGCGAGAGTGATATACAACGCGCCTACGCTGAGTTATATTCTGAGTCATTTAAAACTAAAAAGCGTAGCAAAGCGTTAGTTCTTAAGATCACCTGCTTAGAGGAAGATTTAAAGAAAGCAAGAGAAAGAGAGTTCTCCACTTGCACCGCCCTGAGAGAGAGAGAATCTGCATGTGTCGGGAAAGAGATTCTGTTTAGAGAGAGAGATAGTGTTTTAGAGAAAGATAGAGGGGAATTGACTAAACAAGTGGCTAGTCTTACGAGTCAGCTCCATTCCTCCGTGGAGACACGAAAGAAACTTGAAGCCCTTGTTGCCCAGCTGACTCATGACCTTGAGAAAGCACGGGAAGTCAAGGTACAAATCGAGGACAGATCTGGGAAGATGGGAAAGATGCTCCTCGGCCCCGCTTTAGGTTTTGGTGATCGTCAAGGAATTGGATATGATGGTGCCTCCATGTCCCAAATTGCACCTGGACCAGTTCCTAAGTTTACTACAACTCCTTATGGTCACCGTAAAAAACCTCGAAGGAGAGTTCGACCAAGAAAAGCAAACCAAGGTCCGCCTTTGACTGTGCTCTTTTTTACTTATTGCAAAAGAAAAGGACACCTTAGGGAAACTTGCTATAGCATGGGTCGGACACGATGTACTACTGCTCCACCACGTCATACTGATGAGTTTTCTAGTCTGAGAGAGCGAGTTGAGTTCTTAGATGCCACGACTCAAAGTTTAATGGAAGAATTTCGACGGATCTCTTTTCCGTTAGTGAATGCTTCTCACATTCCAGCTAAAATCAACAACAACAAAGGCAAACAAAAGGTCATCTCGACTTGGGTACCTAAGAAAGATAAAAAGGCTTTTGTTGTTCATGTTGCTCTCAAAGCACATAATACCTCTCAGTGGTATTTTGATAGTGGGTGGTCCAGACACATGACAGGTGATGCCTCATTTTTTATGACTCTTGAGGACTATCAGGATGGCAGAGTCACCTTTGGAGATGGGAGCAAGTCTAGCATTATAGGACGTGGTACTGTCGAGTTACCTGGGTTTCCAAAGCTAGAAAATGTTTTGTACGTCAAAGGTTTGAAAGCAAACCTTCTCAGCATTAGCCAGCTGTGCGACACTGACCTGGCAGTAAAGTTTGACCGGGATGCGTGTAAAGTCTATAATCAATCTGGTAAGCTTTTGATGCAAGGTGTGAGGACCGAGGATAATTGCTATGGGACTGAGCCCACATCCTCACTTGTCTGCAACAGCGCCACAATCACTCCTATGGATCTGTGGCACCAACGTCTAGGTCATGTGAACTTTAGAGATCTCAACCGCTTAGCTAAAAATGACCTAGTACGTGGCTTACCATCTCTTGGAAAGTCAACTTCGATCGTTTGTGGACCCTGTCAGTTGGGAAAACAAATCCGTAGTCCCCATAGGAAGTTGCATTCTATTACTACCTCTCGTGTTCTTGAGTTGATTCACATGGATCTTATGGGTCCTACTCATACTGAGAGTCTAGGTGGTAAGAGGTACATCCTCGTGATGGTAGATGATTTCTACAGGTACTCCATTGTAGGTTTTCTGAGAGAGAAATCTGATGCTGTAGAATTTTTAACGACCAAGTGCCGTGTCCTGCAAAATCAACACGGTGTCACTATTAACAGGATGCGTAGTGACAATGGCACTGAATTCACAGAAGCAAAGGTAGACCTTTACTGTGATAGCCTCGGGATCAAACATGAGTTTTCTGCTGTGAGAACTCCTCAGCAAAATGTGATTGTTGAGAGAAAGAATAGAACGATCCAAGAGATGGCTAGATCTATGCTTCTAGGTCGTAACATTTCTAGGAGATTTTGGGCAGAGGTAGTGTTTACTGCATGCCACACGGTGAATAGGGTTTATTTGCGTCCACACACACTTCAGACTCCATATGAGTTGTGGACTGGCAAGAAGCCCAACCTGGCATATTTCCGTGTTTTTGGGAGTAAATGCTACATCCTACGGGATAGAGAGCAATTAGGAAAGTTCGACTCCCAGAGCGACGAGGGAATATTTCGAGGATATTCATCGACTAGCAGAGCGTACCGGGTTTTTAACCTGAAGAGCTCTAAGGTTATGGAATCAATAAACGTCACTGTGCAAGATGACAAACCTTTGATGGTTATTGATCCTAACCTTCAGTGTGAGCATGAGAATTGTTCTGACAGTGAGTTACCTGTTCCTCTCTCACACTATGTGGACCCTACTCCTGTGCTAGGGGACACACCTGCTTGGGTTCGCAAGAGTCATGACCCTTCTGCCATTATTGGTGAGCCCACTCTAGGGGTCAAGACTCGTGCTCAGCTAGAGAACGTTGTTAGCCATCTTTGCTACACGTCCAAAGTCGAGCCCAAGAACCATAAAGAAGCACTCAAGGATGAACACTGGATATCTGCTATCCAGGATGAGTTACTTCAGTTTAAAAAGAATGATGTCTGGGAACTTTTCCCCCGACCTAGTGAGATTAATGTGATAGGTACCCGGTGGATTTTTAAGAACAAAATGGATGAAAATGGTACCATAATCCGAAATAAGGCTAGGTTGGTCGCCCAAGGCTACACACAGATAGAGGGTGTAGACTTTGGGGAGACATTTGCTCCTGTTGCGAGGCTTGAGTCCGTCCGTCTTCTGCTCGCCATCACATGTCATATGCGCTTCAATGTGTATCAGATGGATGTCAAGAGTGCCTTTCTGAATGGAATTCTACAGGAGGAGGTTTATGTGGAACAACCAAAAGGGTTTGAAGACCCTCAGCACCCTAAGCACATCTACTATCTGAGGAAAGCCTTTTATGGTTTGAAGCAAGCACCCCGTGCTTAGTACGAGAGGCTTACTTCCTATCTCTTAGCTCGAGGCTTCAAGAGAGGGGGAGTAGATATGACGTTGTTCATCAGGAGAGATGACGGTGCTATTTTGGTTACCCAGGTCTATGTGGACGACATAGTCTTTAGATCCACATGCTCCCAGCATGCTCACCACTTTGAGGAGGAGATGAAAAATGAGTTTGAAATGAGCATGGTTGGTGAGCTTACATTCTTCCTTGGTCTCCAGGTTCGTCAGCTAGAGGATGGGATGTTCATCTCCCAATCCAAGTATGCTAGAGACCTAGTGAATAAATTTGGTTTAGACTCCGCTAAGCATGCACGTACACCTATGAGTACCACTACCAAGCTTAGTAAGGACACTTTAGGCAAGTACGTAGAGCAAACCTTATATCGGAGTATGATAGGTAGTCTTCTCTACTTGACTGCCAGTCGTCCCGACATCGCCTTTAGTGTTGGAGTCTGTGCGCGATATCAGGCATCCCCGAAAGAGTCACATTTACTTGCTCTAAAATGTATTATTAAATACGTGAGTGGGACTCTATCATACGATATTTGGTATTCCTTTGAGACCGATGACCGTTTGTCCGCCTATTCGGATACCGATTGGGCTGGGGATGTAGATGGTTGTAGGAGCACTTCTGGTGGGTGTTTCTATTTTGGTTCTGCTCTTGTCTCCTGGCTGAGCAAGAAGCAAAATTCCATCTCTTTGTCCACTGCGAAGGCTGAGTACATTGCAGCCGGGAGTTATTGCACACAACTCTTGTGGATGAAGCAAATGTTGGAGGATTATGGGATTTCACAAGACACCATGATCATTTCTTATGATAACACGAGCGCGATACACATATCTCGTAATCCCATGAGCGCGATACACATATCTCGTAATCCCGTCCAGCATTCGCACACAAAACACATCAGGATACGTGAGCACTTTATTCGTTAGTTAGTTGAGTAGAACACTGTATCCCTGAGTTTTGTTCCCACCGACCGTCAGTTAGCCGATATTTTCACGAAACCATTAGATGCCCTTAGATTTGAGAGTCTTAGGAAGTCTTTGGGGATCTGCACAGTTGACTGAGGGGTTGGTCTATGTCTAGAATAGGATGATACTTCATGTTCATATCATATGCTTCCTAGTGCTAGTCTGTTTTATATGTACCATTGCTTAGTTGTACAGCTTTGTTTATTCTTTTTGCTTTTTATATTTCTTTTGAAAAATACAAAAAGATTTTCTTTATTTTGTTTAAGAAAAGCACAAAAAGATTTTATTTTGATAAAATTTTTGAAATAGACCAAAAAGATTTTTGTACTTTTAAGAACCTTTTATGGATGAGCATTTAAGATAGCCAAGTCACAACTTCATTCCATATATCCATGTGACTGTTTGATAGAGATTTGAGAGGCTACATCATTTCATCCATGTGCTTTACATTGGTTGGAGTCTTTGAGATGTAATTAGTGATATCTTCCTACATGTTTGACTCCTATATCCTTTATTGCACACATGCACGGCTATATTTGCTTATTGCACTTGTCTATCTCATATTGGCTTGAGTAATTCCATCTAAATTCTGTCTATACAATGTACAATATGCGATAAAACTTGACAAGATTGGAATGCATGTAAAAAACTATTTTGGTGAGACAGTGTGTTTTTGTATAACGGGGAGGGGTTGCGAAAGGTAATCATCTATCCTTTGCGCAAAAGCCACCGTTAAAAAGGATCTAAAAAATATAGGAATTTTAATATCCAAGGTCCCAAGAGGTTAAAAGAGCCCGAAAAAATTTATAGGCAATAAAAAGCAATTCATGCCAAATATGGGCCACTTAGGTTTCACCATCAATTCTCCAAAGTTTGAGAATTTAGAATGCCTCTATTCAAAATAATATCTGAGGGAGTTTGGTTGGAGAATATAAATGGGTTTGCACTTCCTTGGAAGTCCTGAAAATGCATAAAATCATTTTGGACGTTATTGGTGTGAAAATCATTTTGAGCTTTGATTTGTTGATTTGATTGAGTCAATATCTTATATTGTCATTATTTTACACCAAAGGAAGTATTTGAGTTCATTCGCTAGGAATATCCAATATTCATCGTGCACATATGTCATGTTTATATGCATTTATTTTCCTATCGAATTTGATCACACCACTTCATTTACGCTAACATCGACTTGGTTGCTTTGTGTTCATTCATGGTGTGGTTTTATCCTAGTGTCACCCCGCTAGTGCTTATTTGATTTGTTTCTCTCATTTGTCTATTTGGGGACATCATAAAAAGGGGGAGAATGAATTATCTTATTATGGGGGAGATTTGAAAATTGAGTTTGCTCATAAATTGATATATATATGTTTATCTCATCATTTCAAACTCGATATGTCACTTGGTATTTTTCTTTATCTCATGTGTGTAGGTACTACATTGGTGATCACTAAATTGCACACCCTGATGAGAAAAGATTTGAGATTCCTGAAGATTTGAAGATCAAACGATGCAGTCTTATTCACTTGTACTCTTTCAGTTTTGGGTTCATGGAAGGGTAGATTTGTATAGGCAATTTTTTATGATTGATAATTTGGATGTTTGTTTTTATGTATGTACCGGCATAGACATAGGGGGAGATTTGTAAGGACATTTTTGTCCATGAGCATTTTATATGTCGTACGCCGTTACACCGTTGAGAAAATTCAAGAATCATACGCTCATCAACGGAATCTGAATATCAAAGGCAGAAAAGGAATCAGGGAACAGACCGGACCGATCCGGCCCAGATAAAAGAACCGATCTGGTTCCTCCGGACCGATTCGCCTAAACAGACCGGACCGATCCGCCTACTGAGGTGAGGCCAGTGTACCCCGGATCCATAGAGAACCGATGAAGCTAAAAAGCCGAACCGATCCGGTGCCAACCAGATTGATCCGCCTTCAAAAAGGAACCGATCCGATGTCACCGGGCCGATCCGCCTAAAGAGACCGAACCGATCCGACGAGGATAATTTCAAACAGATCGTGTTCAGATCATGTTCCGAATTTTAGGGCTCAAGTTCTCCTATTTAATCCCACTACGGGAAGTGGTTTTTCCAAGACTTCTATACACGATTTTCAGAGTAGAGAAAGCCCCAAGTCTTCACCTATTGAGTACCAATACTCTAGGTATTTTGATTCACACAAAATCCATACATTTGTGAATCCTTTTGGTAACCTAGGAACGCAGTTTTGTAGTTCAACCCTTGTGTAGGAGACCGTTCTTCTTCTCCATTGCAGCCCTACTGGAAAGGGATAATTCTAGCCGCGACTACAGAATCCGATACCTGAGGGTAATTCTTAGTCAACTTGTATTTTCATTGTAATCCGATTGTAAGCCGTTTTATTACAAATTATAGTGAAAATAAATGGTTTTGCCCCTGTGGGGGATTTTTCCTCAATTATGTGTGTTTGAATAACTCTTGCATGATTTCATATTGTTTCAATCACACCTAGTTGCATATTTAGGGTTTGTTTGGGTTAAAATGTGTTTTAAATATAATTTGATCATTTGAACGCGAGCACACACGTTCTCAATACCTCTTTCCTATACAGACAATCACTCATCGGTATGTGTGGACAAGCCATTTGATATACCTGAGTGTACATGAATTGCCTCACTATATACCTCGTGGGGATAGTATGTGTGAGAGAAAATTCGATATACTCAATATGCGTGAATGAGTTCCCTTCTATATACTTCCTGTCATGAGTTTCGTCAAGAAATACGATGCGGGCGTAACCGTTCGATATACATCAAAGGTACAAGGACAATGGAAGGTGAGAGTCATAATGCTTAGGCTAATTTCAACCCGCAAGACCAGTGCCCATCACAAAGTAACCCCCAATATGGGATAAAGTTTTGGTCAATATTCCCGTGCTTTTGGTGATGCAATGTGAAAAAATGCATGAGTCTTAATTAACATATTATGGAGAGAGAGAGAGTACTTTTTATCATTTTTATTGTCATGATGAGTAAAGGGATTATTATACTAATGAGGGAGTATATACAAGTATTATGACGAGTAAATCTAGCGTGGAGATTATACTACACATGGATAGATGTGAGTTAGTAAGGGACATGAGAATATAAAAGTGAGTGTGTATGGTAGTGAGCCTATACATGGATCAACTACAAGTGGTCTGCGATATGTGTAAGTGAACATAGAGAAATATACAAGTGTGGGTGTGTGATAGTGGAGCCTAAACATAGATATTCAAAGTGGTTTGTTTGAAATATGCCTACAAAGTGAAGATAGGTGTAAGTGTGTGAAGTATACATAAAGAGTATATACAAGTGTGTGAAGTGTATAAGTGAGTGGAAAGTGATATGTACATTAGAGGGATATATACAAAAAGGTAAATAGATGAGAGAAGGGTACATACAGGTAGATTCATACACACACGTACATAAAATAATAACCCCTAAGCAGAAATAATGCCTAATCATCTTAAAATGTCCTTAGCAGAGGCGCCAATGTGTCCATCCCGAGGTCGGTGTCAGGGGGTCTCCTAAGGAGGGTCCTTTTCCTCCCCCTTTCTTTCCCTTTCGGCGTGCGTGTGGGATTACGTCCTTTCTTAAGGCACTCGGTCATCGTCGATGTTGGGTGATATGTAGAGATAGAGTCGTCAACCTATTTTACAAAAAATAGGCAAAAAAATGTTTTTGCCTCGAGAGAAAGGCATCAAGGACAAAATTAATGCTTGCGAAACCAAGAAGTTTAAGGGTTCGGGGACTAAGTTAAGTAATAGTAAGGTGTTACGCACCCATCCTTCCCTTTAGGTCTCTCATGGGCATGTGTTAATATTCTCCTATTAAACCTTGTGATGTGTGCGCTTATGTGCATAATACAAATAGAAAATGGATTTGCTCAACTCATGTTATGAATAAAGGCAGGGTGAGGTAATCCTTAGGAGTGTTCCGAAAAAGGTAATTCAAAGTATGCTATAAGTGTTTGCCGATTTACAAGTCATTATAGAACAATGAATTTGTATATCGAACAAGACACGGGCAAGGAATCATATAAAATGTATTAAGAATATATAATAAAACAAGGTAACAAATGTATATGAGAGGACTCGAGTATGAGGATTTACCCAATATGCCTACATTGCCCGGTAGGCATCAAAGTCCACTTATTTTAAAGGACATACGACGTGGGATTTAATCCATAAATCCAATCGGGAACTTTTCTTATGTGTATGTAGAAAAAAGGTGTTTTGGTGTGATAAAATGTGATGAGAATTACTTATTCGGAATTTACAAGTAAACCCTCTTTTTCTTATTTTTGTTTTTATATAAAGTATATGAAAACACTAACAATAAAGGTTTGGAATTAAGGTACGTGATGTAATGAAATAAAACACTAAAGTGACTAATGATAAAATAAGATAATTTAAAGACATGGGCGGAGAGTTGTAACTTCTTATGAATACTTGGAACGGATCTTGATTGTAGATGCCCTGATCTCAGGATAAGATGATGGTGGTATGAGGATATGGGTGACAATTTTACTAAAAGGAGTATAAAAAGGACAAATAGAATGTGGGAAATGGGCCTTTTAAGAGGGGAACAACCCTAAATTCAAGAGAATGTCATCTGAATTGCTCAGAGGGATGTTTAGGGGTGCCTTTCAAAGTATTGACATGGCCTCTATTTATAGAGACAAGGAGGTACCGATCGACAAGGGTCTTGACCTGCCTATCAGCATAAAACCCCAGACACACTTCCGATAGATAGGGTCCTAGGTTTCCATTCGCCAGTCTGAGACGAATTTCTTGGAAAAAAATGGTTGTAAAAAGATAACCGTAAGTCAGAATCATGTATGGGACAAATCGTTGGAAAGGGTATTCAAAGACTTTTAAGAATCCATTGAGCAACTCCCAATTTCAAGAGTTGATCGAGGTTGCACGGGGACCAAAGAGCCCATTGTTCACTCGATAGGAAACTTTGGGAGGAAAAAAGATCGTTCATCCGAATCCTAAGGCATATTCACGCATGGGGTAAACCATTGGAAAGGAATTTCATATCCCTTTAAAAATTCATGAACTTTTTCTCAAACGAGGAAGTTGAACAGAGCCATACGGGGCCGAGAGCACCTAGTGGCCTCCAGACCAGTACTCGGAGTATGACTTAGGGGTTGTGGTGGATGAGTGAGTGCTAGAGACCTAAGGAGCTGCTTAGGGCCGATACTAAGATATGGTGTCTATAGGTTGCATTTTATACTATTAAGCAACATAATATTTCTTGCGACTTTAGGGCATTGACTTAATTATGTAAAACCTTTAACCCTTAGATACATTTATTATTATAAGGAGCGGTAGGATTCAGTAGTTATAATTGGCCTGAGCAGTCAAAGTTGCAGATTAGTGGAGGTCTGGTTCATCATCCTTAGTGTCAGAGCCGATTTCATTTAAATTGTTTCTCTAGTAGCTATTTTGTTTTCAATAGTTCATTTACATGCAACTGGACACTTTAATATGTTGAAAACTTGTTATAGTGGATTCAATTCTATTGGAAATTTATTTTATTCAATTAAGTTATTTTTGTTTTTGTTCATTAGCACTATCGATGTTGTGGATGGTTTTTATTTATTGTCAGTTTTACTTATTGTTGATGCTGAGAATGATATAAATTGCACAATGCTCCCTGTATTCGACGCTTCAGCCTAATGGACTATATGTTGAGAATATGGGGTGTTACATAAATTTAATGATGAATTAACTAACGCTAAGGAAGAAGTTACTGACTTGTATTCTAAATTGGACTCTATGGTGTTAGAGCTCTAAGTCACAACACTCGAATCTCCATGCTTTGCTGATAGTCATCTTTAAATTCCAGAACAAATATCTATGTATCAAAATTTCTCTGCTAATTTTAGGTCCTTTATAAACTAATATTTTAATGGTGAGTGAAAGTTTTATTTTCCTGTATTTCTTTTATTGCATTAACTCCCATATTGTAGGATAATATTATTTTAGGAATTTTCCCAATGGTATTTTTCATATAAAATATTACCATTCCAGTTCTTGAGATGGTATGATCAATCTTTATAAACATTTGGGATTTGAAATGATCCTTCCCATACAGGAGATTACTTTTTAATGTTAGGTCTTTGATCCAAGTGGAGCATTGTTTTCTACACCACGTACCCTTCATTGAAGGTTCTCTTTTCACCCTTTTATTGTAGCTTTCAGCCGCTTTTTTCTTATAAACTAATATGTTGTTTAAGTCTATGAAGCTATATTCATCTATATTTACCAATTCCATATACATTTATTGGTCACACTCTTTAATTGTTAATTCATTTTGAGCCACAACCCTTAGGCCCTGCTTGGTTGTCCCAAAATTGTAAATTGATTCATTTATAAATTTGTCCATTTACAAATTGATCCATTAATTGTGTTTGGTTTCATTAATGAAATGATTCGTTAATTGTCCCATTTTAGGGCATGTGTAAAATCTGAAATTGGATCATTTCACAAAAAAAGTAAAATGCATCAATTTCAAATAGGAGACATATAAAGTGCATTCTCTTCTCTCTTTCCCTCCCTTCCTCCCCCCTCTCTCTCTCTCTCTCTCTCTCTCTCTCTCTCTCTCTCTCTCTTAATTTGTTTTTTACTTTTTTTTTCTCATAGAAACTTAACATCAATTTTAGATCAACAAACATTGCGTAAAATTGGATTTAAACTCATTTCAAATCCACTCATTTAGAATTCACTAATTCACAGTGACCCAATTTATATAATCAAACAATTTTCACAACCAAACAGGGCCTTAGTGAATTTAATATTATCTCAAATAAAGACAAAACATCATTCCCACTTATTGGTCACACTCTTTTGTACTTGATTTTTTAGAGTAACTATATTCCTACAACACTTCTTGGGATAAATTGTTCCAATCCTTGGAATTATTTTCAAGGACCTTGCACGAAATTTCTTTTATCATCTTGTTTTTAGCCTTTTCTTTCCCATTTAATTGGGCATAATATGGTGAAGATTTAGTTAGGGTGTACCTTAACCTCTAAGTAAATTCAAATACTAATATCATGTCATCATCACTTCTCCTGAACAATTTCCCAACATACATTATGTAGTTTATGGATCTTAACTTAGCAACTCTATCACCCTTACTGTTAGGCTTTGTTATATAATAAATTGCAGGTTTTCTCTACTCTTTATGAACATGCATATGATTGATTTACATTTGGGGAAATTTATTTTTGAAGAAAAGATAATAATTTAGTGATATAATTTAGCTTCCACCTTCCTTCGAAGCTCTCACCAGACTCAAATCCAGAGGCTTTTTGAGCCATTTCATTGGTTACTTCATTCAGGAATCTTGGGAAATAATTCAGTGTGACTTCATTAAACTTGGATAAACATTCCAAAGTTGTTTAGTTGTATAAGGTTAACACGTCATTGAACTATTTATATTCACGTGTTATTTATTTTATGAGCAACTGAGAATCGCCATACACTTGAATCATCGAGGCCTTGAAATTTTGAAGGATTTTTAAGCCCATTAATAATGTTTCATACTCTACATTATTATTAAAAAAATGAATTAGTTTATAATCTAAACCCATGTTTAGTTTTGATATGTCCGGAAGATTCTATATTTACTCCCATGCTTGACATAAGTTCAATCTTAGAACCATCAATCCAAAGTTTTTGAGGGCTTATAGATACATAATCTATTTCATACTCTCCTTCAAATTCATCCCATTAAGGATGGTTTGATAGAAATATAGCAAATGTTTTGCCTTTAAAACCAACTGGGGAACATAATGTAAGTAAAACTCTGATAGAGCCAAAACCCATTCACCAATTCTATTTAGAAATGGTATGATAAGCATATAATTAAATTAAACTTTGAAATAATAATTACTTTATTATGTAATAGGTAATATCTTAATTTCATTATTGCGAAGTAAAATTTAAAATATATTTTTGTCATCAGAGAATATTTACATTCATGTTTATTTAGAAATTTACTGAGATAATAAATAGTCTTCTCTTTGTTCACTTCATTGTCTTGAGCTAAAATAACCCCAATTAAAGAGTCAACAACAACTATGTAAAGCTTAGAAGTCTTGTCATCCTTTGGTTGTGCCAATGTAGGGGGATTAGGAAAATACGTTTGAATTTCTTGGAATGATCCCTCATGTTCTTCTTTCTATTCCAATTCCTCCTTATTTTTCATCATCAAAAAATGAGAAAATATCTTAGTTTTACCCGCAACATTAAAGATAAATATTCGAAGAAAATTAACTTGACCAAAAAACCTTTGTAATATTTTGATTGTTTTAGGAGCCTTACTTTCGATTATAGATTCAGATTTATTTTTATCCACTTGAACCCCATTTTGTACACCAGGTATCCTAGGAAATTTCTAGTAAAAAATCCAAAAGCACATTTTAAATGATTTAATTTTAATTAGTGAAGCCTTAATTCTTTCAAAATATTTTGTTCCACTAAAATCTCTATGTGGTGAGATATAGTTTTAGAATTTTGAACTATATCATCAATGTAATATTTTAAAAATGTACCAACCATATCATGAAAAATGGTATTATTCCCCTATGATAGGTGGCCAATTAATTTGGTTACATTCAACAATACATATTTTTTTAACTAAAAGTATGGGGTACTGATCCTTAGGTTTAACTGCATTTAGATATTAAAAATCAAAGCACACCCTTATTATAAAAACTATATTTGATATCCAGTAGAGATACGTGGAAGTGCAAATGAACCCATCATTTAACAATCTTTCATTTCTTCTTTTATTTTTACTATAACAGTCGGGGTCATAAGTCACAACAGTTGTTTCACATGGTTATACCATTATTTAATAGGCAGTCTTTATTGGGGTTTTATTCTTAAAACCATGTAAATACCTTTTTATTTATTAATAAAGTATTATCTTATTCATTTTGAAATGACAATCATGTTTTTGAGAATGCTTTATATTTATGCTTTTAAATATATTATTCTATACATGTTGGTCAACATTACTTAGTAAGACTTCTAGTGAATTATGTTTGGCTTGATCACAGAAGATCGAAAATCTGGTTCTAATACTAATAAATAGTTCACAACCTATATAAGGGGTTGACATTGAATCAAAACAGTTGCGATATAATCCTAGTGGTTTATCTAAAACTACGGAATCTGTCTAATGCTTTGAGAACTTATACGCTAGTTCAAAAGAGGATGATAATTGGTACATCCGGGAATGTATTTAATAGGGCCACCCTTGATAGTTAAGTCTAAGGGTCGTCTTGATTAGACTTTGGTAATCTTAGACCATTTTGAAAGGGTGCACAAATTTTTAATCCTGATAATTATATATTGGTTTAAGTTAGAGTTTTAAGTTGCATTATTCATTATTATGGTTTGAGAGGGGAGAGAGAAAACAATCTTCCCATTTTTATGAAGAGGCCTAGAGATAGATCACTATATCTCAAGTAAACGAAAGATTTTTCATCTTTAAAGGTTCCCACACACCTACCTAGCTTTGGGTGGATCATATACAAGATGATCCAAGAATTTTGGAGTGTTTTAAAAACCTTTTGGATGAACAAAAGAAGGTATCTACTCATCATAACCAAATAGCATTCTCTATATCAGATTGTAACTGAATCCACAAAGTTATTATATTATTATCCCTAGGTTTGTTTTTCAAAGAAAGTTTTTGGTTTTTGTTCTTCCTATTGCATAATAATTCAAATATTCTTAGGTTAATTTTTTCTTCTACTTATATCGATCCCCAATCATAAGTGTTTTACTAAGTTCCTATCCATTTGTGGCAGTTCATCATATTCCAAAGCAAAATAATTCGTATAATTGTGAAAACATTTCGTGGCCAATATTTGGTCTTCTTTGCTCAGGTTATCACTCATATAAGTTATTCTTTTATTTTTCATATTACCTAGATTGGCTTCCACCAATGGATCTGGTTTCTCAACCTTTAGCTCTTTATACTCAATAAGAGAAATTGATAATATACTAATATTCCTAGCTTTTTATTCCTCTTTGTCTTTTTTGAGTACATAGTCATTCCAATTAAATTTCTTCTCATTGTTTATTCATTTTTCTATCTTAAATATTTGAATTTAAACAAGACTAGTGCCTCTTGTTTATTTCTTCCATTTCCATGGGTCCTTGTACATCGAAAAACTACTTTTTTCATCTTAAAATGGTCCCATAAGACAAAAATCCATCTCATGCCATTCCCCACTTGATGTTTTAACATGTATGTCAGCTGTTTTAACTGGCCTAACATTTTCCCGGTATAGTTGAGCTTCAAAAAAGCTTGAGATTACATGGAAAGGAAAGGTATAAACCTCCACTTATTTGATATTCCCATCTTCTTTAAAACAAATCAATTTCTTATACATGGAAGAAGGAATACAATTGTTAACATGAATCCAATCTCCCTCGAAATCATTGAAACTTAGTTTTGCATCAATTACATAAAAAGTTGTTTTTGATTTTTTAGTTTCAACTTCTATGTCTAGTAGAAAACCCCTTTCGCAGATTTTTGATCCTCAGTAAAACCTGAAATTATTATTTGAGTTTAGGAAAATTTAGCATTCCTTATATTTATATTTGCCAGCATTTAATATAACATAATATTAACAACAACTCTATTGTCTATTAGGGTTCTATTTATTAAGACTCCATTCACATAAGACTTTATGAATAAAGGTTTGATGTAATTGGTCATATATCGAGTGGGTTACTCAAACCTATAAAGAAAATTAATACTAAAGGAAAATTAATCTAAACAAGCCACCTTCAAACCATTGTTTTCATTATTTTTCGTTCTAGCACTTCCTGTTCACCATTTGATTCGAACCTCTTTATTTGTATAAAATCCATATTTACTACTACATTATAATGAAAAGTTATAAATTACAAATATTTCTAGTGATTTGGATCTCCTAAAAGCCCAATGGTGTCTGCAATCATTAATTATTTGGCTTTTTTCCTAGTTTTGATGGACTTAATTTCGTTAAATGCATCATCTACATCAACACTCATAGTTTTCTCCAACTATTTTTCCTTTTCATATAATATCCTTGATGGAGATTTCCTTTCTTCCTATTTACCCATATAATATTGAATTTTTCTTTGAAGAAGAGGAAGTGTGTTCCTATGATCCATTGGGATGGACTACTTGAAATTACTCCTTCCATGACCTAAACTTCCTTTAGATGCAATTATTTTGACTCCTCTTTATCTCAACCTTGGCTTTTCTCTTTTTGGTACTTGACCTTGAAATATATGACACATTCTAGGAGCCACTTGTGGTGGTTTCATTACTCTTTATTTTTTCTTTAAATTGTAAAATAATTCATACATTCGATGATGTTTGAATCTTGCATCATAAATTAGGTACACATTTGACCAAAGATATTCTTTTAGGGTGGCTTATAGAACTTATGGTGAAGACTTATTGAGAGGATACATTTCCCACATAACTTCGCCTTATGTATTGGAAATTCTTTATGGGTTGGACACCCAAGCCGAATTAATGACTCTTAAGATAGTAGTTCCCAAATCTAGGGTAGAGGGGTGGGTAAACTCCTTATTTTTTATGCAAAACCATGAAATTATGATGAACCATGCTTGGTCTATTATTTCTCCAGGGGACCTTATTTGGTTTGTCGAGAAATAAAGTTGGATGCCTAGTGTTAGCCGCTTTTTTCTCTTATTGTTGTTGTTGTTGTTGTTGTTGTTTCCCCTTGAAGCCCCAATTTTGCATATTTCAGTGTATATATCTCTATATTTTATGCAAAGTTGTTTCATTATCTTTAGATTAGGGTCAATAGTATAGGTTCCACACATTGTAACATTTTCTTAATCCTTACTTTTAAATTTTAATTGAACTTGTCCACCATTTCTGGGTAGTTGTATTAGCTACATGTTGCTTCTAACTTCTAGGATTTCAGGAAATGGGTTCTCATCAATACTTATAGTCTTGCCCTATTTTTCTAGAAATTTAACCTTTCCTTTTCTCGATCAGTTCTTGAATCCTTTATTAAAAAATAAAACATGCATTAGGTTAATGAGACCAAGTATTATTCCATTTATAAAAGTTATTTCCTCTCAATTCGTTAATAGTTGGAAATTTGTCATCATAGGAACTTTTAGCCTTTTTTCACATAAACGCTTTTCATAAAATGTATCAGCTTTATTTATATCAAACAATTATTTTTTTAATCACCCCTTTCGCCTTTTAGACATAAGATTTCGTAGTGTTTTTTTTAACCAATGGTTCACTAACTCAACTCTTTCCTTATGATTTCTATAGCATCTGCATCTAAGTTTAGCTCTCTATAATAATATTTTATAGGATTAAGAATGAGAGGATTCTATGGAATGATTCGTATGTTAGTCAACCACACACAAATTCAATTTTACTAAATTTTATCTTTAATTTAATTAAGTGTACATACAAAGATGTGGTCCAAGTTTAAATTTAACAAACCAAGCATGGAAATACTAGCAGAAGTAAGAAAACATTCCTAAAAGGGTAAAACTTTTATTCAACACTATAAAAGATTTAATAGACACACTCGACTTAAAAAATACTTAGAACAACTAAGTATGATGTGCGGTTATTCAAATATTATACAGCAACAACACAATCCATCATTTCCCACATGAATCAGTCTTCCCTCGGTATCCACTGATCATCCTTCTTCTTCAATAGTAGAGCCTTCAAAAATGAGCAGTGGAGATTAATCTCTATAAAAGTGTTTGAACTAGAAAGGCTCTTCGTGATTTAATAAAGCGATCTCAAAGTTTTCAAGGGGTTTAGAATAATATTGAAAGTGTTTGAACACAAATAAGACTTAAAAAGGGTTTGAAAAGCTTTCAAAAAAGTTCTTGGAGACTCCACGTCTCTGTTTATAAGGAAAGTAGTTGCAAAAGGATAAATACTAGAGATTTAGATCAGATTTAATTTTAAAAAATCCCACATTTTCATTCGAACGATGGGTACCTCGTTCAAAAGATGCACCCATTTTTGTTTGATTGGGTATCTAATGACATATCGAACAAGATTCTAGAGCTTGATGAAAAAGTACCTCGTTCGATCGTTGGAAGGATCATTCTAATGCTTTGCTTATTCTTATTCTAATGAATTTTAACGAGGCTTCTGATGAGATTCCAGAGATTTCCTAAAGGCATCAATCGAGATTTTTTTCAAACCAAAAGAACTCGTTCTAACGACATTGAATAGCCTGTTCTAATGACAAGCCATTCTCGTTCTTCCTAGTTAGTGAGTTTTTCAAAAAATTTCTTAAAAACATTTTAAAACCATTTTGAAAATTTAAACTCTTAAAAATTATAAACCACTGGAAAAGTAATGCTTTAACAAATACATCAGTAACTTCTTCTAAATGTTGTTGAGACATATGATTCTTCAATCTCCCAAAATTCTTCAACTTTGTCTTTAAATCTGTAGAAGTCATGAAGGTGCAGTGTATGTGTAATGGGATATGATGAAATTAAAAAACTGAGCAGTTATAAAACTTACTCTTACAAATCCCCACCTTTTGGCTATTTCGGTACAAAACACAAACTGAAGCCAAATTGAATCCTAAAGACTAATACACTAAATACCCTCCCAAATCAAGAAACGAAAATGCATTCTTGTATAAGTTTTCAACTAGAATTGTTCTTCCCTTTGGCTACGAATAAAATATTATGCTGCATACGAGTTTTAAAAGATACATAAAACTCTCCCTCAATTTATTTTCCCCCCTTTTGTCTGTACTAGACACAGGAGTAGAAATTAATCATGAATAATAAGCATCACATGAAGAAGCAATATATTATCACAAAGATAATCAATTAATGAACATGTAATGATAATCTAAAAAGGTATAAAAAGA
Source organism: Sambucus nigra (assembly GCA_949130495.1). Classification (NCBI taxonomy): domain Eukaryota; kingdom Viridiplantae; phylum Streptophyta; class Magnoliopsida; order Dipsacales; family Adoxaceae; genus Sambucus; species Sambucus nigra. The sequence goes on along the minus strand of OX422208.1, from coordinate 637,702,540 downwards.
AGGAAACCCGGAGAACATATGCCTATATTTTTTTAAATTTTCAAAATTTTTAAGTAAAAGGTATAAAGAGTACATATATGTACAAAACACATGGTGATTATACAATATCATTAAAATATGCAAATCGTGAGAACATAATGTAATTATGTGAATATTTTCCATTGACAAATCAGTTTAAACATTCATAACATAGGTGCAGGAAGTCATGAAACACTTTTAAAGAAAGAAATCAAAGTCTACCTTAGGTGTAAAAATAGTGAACTAAAATGAAATCGACTCAACTTCATCAATATGCCATGAACATAAATAATTCTCATATTAAAAATACCAAACTATTTAATGTTTTTCAAGAATGTTCATTGTGCAAACCCAGTGAATTTCAACTTTATAACTCCCTCAAAATATCTCATATATAAGAATATACTCTCAAATATTTTGAAAAAAATATAATGCTCATATGTAGGGAATCCTCAATGAATATTACTATATTTCCTGGAGCTTCTATTTTTATGTGCCTCTAATATTTTAGGCTCTTTTTTGCAAATGGTGGATTTTAACGCAAAAAATATTTTGATATTCCCGAGATCATTTCCATTCCTTAACATATAACGATATTTTATGGGAAAAAATCCAGGCAGTTCATTTTACATGTACAACTTATCTCCTTTCACATTTGGTTCGTTATTATGCAGAATTGAGATGAGAACACTGTATTTGACAAATGATAAGTAAGCATAATGTTCATAATGCTTGGGCACATGTGAAATAAAGGTAATGAGGAGTCTAACATGTAAAAAGTAATCATCAATGATCAATATAATGATATCCATACATTATTAAGCACGTTATTGAAACAAAGTCATGTCTCAAAACACTACGAAAATGTCACATGAATGGATGGAATGTAGGGGTGATCCGAATATCGTAAGTGTCCATCCATATATGGTGAAAAATGAAAATTCAAAACTCTTTTTATCTTTTTCAAAAATTTTATCAAAATAAATCTTTTTCACTTTTTCAATCTTTTTCATAAAAACCGAAAATCTTTTCGAATTTTTCAAATGTTTTTCGGAAAAACCAATCTCTTTTTGGATTTTTCTAAATATATCAAAAGGAAAAAAAATAGACAAATACATTGATAATACAATCTAGAAATAGGAATAAAAGATATGAACATGATAAATATCTTATACTAGATAAATTACTCGAACTCAATCAACATTGTAAATACCTAAAGATTTTCTAAGATTCTCAAATCTAATTGTATATAAAGGTTTCGTGAAAATATTGTCTAATTGATGTTTGGTGCTAACAAAGCTCAAGGACACAATGTAAACAATCTACCAAATGTGCATCAAATCTAAATGTAGGGTATTGTACAATCTACACAATCTACCTAAAGATTTTCTAAGATCCTCAAATCTAAATGTAGCAATAGGAATATTGTACATTTCTTTTAAAAAGGTTGATCTTAATTGTTTTATGTACAGGAATCAGTACCTTTTTGTGCACCTGGATATTTTTAGGGTATTGTTCTGTAATTAGTTGAGTTATGTATTTTTTATTTCTAGGATATGGGGTAGATAGAATTTTTGTATAGGATTAAGGTTTTCTATTTTTGTTTATATCCCTACGAGCCTAGGATGACTCAAATGAGATTTTTTCTCATATTTCCAAAGGGGGAGATTGAATCACTCTCTATATATGATTTACTTGAGTCTAAAATATAGGATCTTATTTATTTTGGATATATAGACAAAATTGTCTCATCCTATGTCTAACCCTAGGCCTTATGCCTATTCATGATTTTCATCAATAATAACCAAGGCTTCAAAAGGTAGTAACCGACATAACTCATAACACATAGGACTGCATTTATTTGACATTTTGTGTGTATGAGGTGCGTGTGTGTGAAAAATAATTCCACTTAGGTTGTTTAAAAGATTTAAGATAGTTTAAATGGCTTTGAATAGTTTGTTTCAGAAACTCATTTTTTACAAAACAAATACTAACACAAGTTGTGTATAAAAAGTTAGGAACGAGATATTTTAGTTAGGTGACCAAGTTTTGAAAAAAAAAATAATAAATTCTAAATCAGCACGCAATTAGAAGGGGAAGAGAGGAAGATTAAACATGCAAGAACACAAGATTTTAACGTGGTAAAACCCCACCCAATTGGGAAAACATCCACGGAGGTCTCTACACCTCAAAAGAAAATTTGGGAGGTCCTCATTGTCAGAGTCACTGAGTGTACAATGTGCAGTGTCACTTAGCGATTCATTTTTAAGACTCACACACACATTTTCATCGTCAATAGAACGTTCCCTTTGACTCACACATACGACATTAGAACTACCAGTAGCATTCTCCAGTAACAAAGAAGATAAACCATTAGGAACAATATCATTCAACATATAATGGTTAGAGATACTATTATTAGATTTAGTATTAGTCATATGCTCATCAATATAAATGATTTTGGGAAAGAATGACATACAGGGGTAAAAAGAATTAGATGACTCAGGCTCACTAGTTTCTGATTCACTTGAGTCATCCCAGGTCTTGCACAAATTAGCCCTATTATTTTTGTTATTCTTATTCAAGTTGACTCTGCAAGCATTTGCAATATGTCCTAATTTCTCACATCTAAACCACTCAATATTTTCTAGGTCTTTTCCAAGTTTGTTTTGGTTATCAGTCTGGTATTTTTCCTATCTTTTATCACGAGGCCTCTTATTAGAGAACTTTAAATAAGAAGGTTTGCCTTGTCAGTTTGTAACTTTATTTCTAAATTTTCTTAAACTATTTAGAAATTAATCAATGTGATTATCAAAATTATCTAAATTATAGTCCTCATCAGAGTCTAAGTCAATATCAATCAAATTGAACTCAGGTTTAGTTAACTTAGAGGATAAGAAAAGATTAGAACTAGACAGTTTCTTTTGAGTCTTAGTTAATTGCTTCTTAAACTCTAATTCTATTTCCACCGTCCTTAGCTTGCTACTGAGGAGTTCAGGTTAAGTTTGGATCGTCCATCTCCTCATTGGCATAGCACTTGTTATCAATTTTTTATGGAAGTGACCTTAGAATTTTAGAAACAATTTCCTTCCTATCATAGATAATTCCATTAGCATGCAGCTTAGTCACTATGTCTGTTAATCTAATATAAAAGTCATCAAATGACTCAGTCCCAGTCATGATCAAAGTTTTGAACTACTGGATTAACATTTGGGTTTTAGCAACTTTAACACGTGTGTCGTTTTCATGTTCTGTCACTAGACTGTCCCATGGTTACTTAGAGGTAGTACAAAAAGATATCCTCTTGAATTTGTGTTCATTGATAGACAAAAATATGGCAATTTTTCCTTTATTATTATTATTATTATTATTATTATTATTATTATTATTATTATTATTATTATTATTATTATTATTATTATTTTTAATGGAGGTCTGTGTGGCCATCCCCGATCCTCGTCGTACAGAGGAAAAGGATCCTTTGGGTCCCGCGCGTCCCTCTTTGGAGCGCTACGGCCGGTGTCGTTTGAGATATGGTGTAAAAATGTAGAGAGATTCAGAGTCGCCAGTCTATTTTACTCAAAGAAGACAAAAGAAAAAAGGGTACGCCACCCCGAAGGATGGCATCCAAAGACATACTGGTGCGTGCGAAACTAAATGATTCGAGAAGGGTTCGGAGGCTTAGTTACGAAATGGGAAGGTGTTAGGCACCCATTCCGCCCTTTCGGTCTCTCATGGATATTTGCTATTTTCCTTTATATTTCCCCCCGTGATATGTGTGCATGTGTGTATATAGAATGGAGGTAGGAATCCTCGACTTGTATCATGGAAAAGATAAAGGGATTCATCCGTAGGAAGGTATAGGAATAATATTAGAAAGTAGGATTTACGTGATTACCCTTACATTGATCGTTATAATGGAATGATAACGCATATGGGGTAAGACGTCACTAAGAGAAAGTATATCAAATATAAGGAAAATGGATTTAGAGAAGATAGAAAATAAGAGAAAAAAATGAGAAAAAGGACTCGAGTCTCAAGTTTTACCCCGAGACGCCTACGTAGACTATAAAGGCATCAAAGTCCACGTAGTTCGCATACAAAACGAGGGGTGGGGTTTATCCCATAAATCCAAATGGGGATCTCTTATTTGTGAGTGTGTGTGTGTGTGTGTAGAAAAAGTGTTTTAGTTGTGAGAAAAGTGTGGAAAAAGTGTGAGAATCCCTACTTGGAATTTATGAGCAAACCCTCTTTTTCTTGTTTTTTTGGGTTTTTATTCATATGAAAATAAGAGATGTGCAATAATACTAAATAAAAAGTATATTAGGATGTATGAAATGAGATAATAAAAGTGCTAAGTAAGAAAACAAGTTATTGGGAATTTAAGAGGATTTAAGAGAGAGTTTGAGAAAGTTGAACCTTCTTGAAGATATTGAGGTTGATCTTGAGTGTTGGAAAGCAGCCCTTGCACTTGGATGATGATGGAGAGTGGTTAATTCACCAAGATTGATGAAAAGGATGATGAAAAGTGGAAGTAAAAAAGGGATTTGGAAGTTGAAATCACGCTGCCTTCGAGAGAGGTTTTTGGGATTCCCTGAGAGTGAATTTCATCAGATCTGGGCTCACTTGCAAATGAGGTGAAGGCCTCCTTTTATAGGCCCAGGTAAGTGCCGATCGACATATACCTGTTCCTGCCTATCGGCAGGTGCCGATAGGCAGGGTCTGGAACCTGCCATTTGGCAATGCGCTTCATGTTTTTTTGGAAAATCAGCAACCGAGGGCAAACCATTGGCCAGAATTGCACACGCGGCATACCGTTGGTAAGGTAATTCAGATACCTTTGAAAGTCCTTGGACCATTCCCGGGATCGGGAGTTAACTTTGGGTCAAATATGGCTCGGAAGCATTTGTTGGTCCATTGGACGGGGAATCATTTGGAGGCAAACGAATCGTTCGTCTGCATGGTAAGTCTGTTTGGAAAGGTTAGGAGATGTACTTAGACATTCCAAAGATTTTGACGTGGTTTGGAGAGTTGACTCTGGTCAATCGGTCCCGAGAAGCGTTCGGTGACCTCTCGAAGTCAAACAGATCGTTCGTCCGCATGGAAACTCATAATCGTGCACGGGATGGACCGTTGGAAAGGGTATTTAGTTACCTTTGAAGATTCATTCAGCCTCGGTTTATCTGAAGAGTTAACATAGGTCAAACAGATCCCGAGATCGCCCGGTGGCCTCTAGGTCAAGTTTCAGACACAAATGGATCGTTCGTCAGCATGGTAAGTCGGAATCGTGCACGGGGCAGATCGTTAGAAAGGGTATTCAGTTCCCTTCGAGGATTCATTTAGTCTCGATTGAGATGAAGAGTTTGATTTTTTGGTCAAACTGAGCCGAGGAGTACCCGATGGCTTCTAGGTCAGTAATCAGGGAATGACCTAGTTTTATAGTGATGAAGGGAGGTACTAGAGACCTAAAGAGAGTTAGGGGGGTAACAGAATGGGGTGTCTACAGTCTGCTTCTCTTCTTTGGTGAATTCACTTAGCAGCATCCTAATCCTCACAGCACTTCCTTTTGCGGCAGGTTTAGTAGAAAAAGTGTATCCATTTTCAATAGCATACCCGACATCGTCTCCCAATTTAACTTGCATGAAATAAACTATCCTCACTTTCCAGTAAGGGAAATTGGTTCGATCAAAGAGTGGGGGTCTGGATAAGTTACCTAATCTCTCAAAGCTTTGATACCAATTGAAGAATAACTGAACTTAAGTTGCTTAAAAGGTTTAAGACATTTAAATAGCTCTAAATAGTTTGTTTGAGAAACTCCATTTTTTACAAAACAAATACTAACACAAGATGTGTATAAAAAGTTATGAACGAGATATTTCACTTAGCTGACCAAGTTTTAAAAAATAAAATTAAGTAAATTCTAAATCAGCACGCAATCAGAAGCGGATGAGAGTAAGATAAATATGCAAGAACACAATATTTTAACGTGGAAAAACCTCACCCAATTGGGAAAACATCCACGAAGGTTTCTACACCTCAAAAGAAAAATGCACTAAAATAGAGTAAACAAATTACAAGCTATATTACAACCTAAACACACAATCAGACCCAATCTAGGTCAAGAATTTTTTCATTGGGTAATTCTGGCTTCTCTGAAGTCTCGGATGTTGTAGTTGTTCTCCCACATTTGTAACTCCTCCTCCTTTAGCTTTACGTCGACTCTAAAAGTCAAGAATCTCTATACCAACACTTCTTTAGTGTTGTAGTGTGAAAAGTGTTTTGTGGTGAAGCTCCTAACACAGGCATGCAACACACGCGCGCACACAGACACACACACACACACACTTATAAATACAAGTTTTCCTACAAATTACAGATATTGTCTAATATGAACTTGGGTTTCTAAATATCAGTTTGTTGAAAATGTTAGACTTTTGATCTTTATTCTTTACCACAGATTGAGTGACAACCTGGTCCTATACGCTTTCTTTTTATTTATATTCACTTTTATTTGACAAAAAATGAAATATGAACTTTGAAAGCACAAAATTCTCAAGATCTTTAATTATATAGAAGTCAGTTTTTCTCAAAACTTGAAGTATAAAAAAAGATTTGTTGGTAACATGCTTAGAAAAACTATTGAGATCAAAATAACCAACAAATAAACATTTCTTGAAAAAAAAACCACTTTAAGCAAATCTACGTGATTTATGTCACAAATAGATTAGATCTACACTTTCTATGAAGAGAAAATGAGATCCAAACTCGTGACAAGTTTGGCAAGAGATTAAAGACCAAAGTGGAATGATTCTTCGACTTGAACAACTCTCAAACTCACAGGGTAAATTTTTTGAAGACAATTTTCTAAGGTTTGGGTACGATTTCTAATTTCTATCTCACTCTCTTTTTTTTTTCTCTTAACTCTCAGGTGATCAAAAGATTGTAAACGTTAACCTTATGGCATTTATTAATATTGCTGGATGGAAGGGTCTGGAAGATCGAAGCAAAACAACGGCTGAGATTAATTGCGGCTTAAATGATGTAAATCTTAGGGATGAGAACACTTTACATTTGAACTTCATTCATTGGTCCACTCAAGCATCACAAGGATTGATACAGATACATGGAGGTCGTAGATTAACAACGATCGAATGAACATGATTGATTCTTAAGACTGTGAGTGTAAAAAAACAAAAATATAACCGCTATAACAACAACACGTGTAAGGCCAAGATTAACCACAAAACGTGTGTTTTTAAAGTTTAAACAAATCCATTTGGTACCACACATTTCTCTGCCGCTTTCGGATTCTACCCAGCCAAAGTTTTAGGAGATACAAGAGTTTACAAATAGGCCCAAAATATTTTAAAACCAATTTTTAAATTTTTTAAAAAAGTTTTTAAATTATTAAAAATTATTTTAAAATCCCAAAAATTATTAGAAAATTATTTTATTGGGAATTAATACTCACACACCTAAATTAATATGAATGGAACATAGAAATGCAATCCTAGGTGCAGTGTTGGTATTATACCTTTGAGACTAATAGAGGAAATATCATGTAGAGTCAGAGGTTTTTAGTAAACCTAGGGTATGACTCAAATTTTGTCACTATTTTCAAACTAGACAAGTGCCTATATAATATATACTTAAGTGAGTCAAAGATATAGGGTGCTTCAATCTCTTCCTTTGTAAATATGAGACCAAATCTCCTTTGAGACATCGAGGACTCGTAGGGATACTAAAAAAAATTAAGAAAATCCTATTCCTATTCAAAATTCTATCTACCCCAATCCTAGAAAAGAAACTTTCATTACTCAACTAAATACAAACTAATACCCTAAAAATATTATGATAAAATGAGGCACTGATTTCCTGAAATAAGATAACTAAGATCAAGTATTTTAGTTAAAGTAATCAAAATAATGTTCAAGTGGACTTAAAGTTTCTCCCCCATTTTGTCTCAAATGGACAAAGGGTAGGCACTAATATTCATGAACAAATAAGTTGAAAAAAAGATAAATATTTATACATGCATAAATATTAATGAGTCATATCTAGGATCTTCTACATAAAACAGATATAGGAGGTGTCTTTTGTAATATTTGAAACATCCGTGTTTTATATCCTTAAAGATCAATTATTTGCATGAATATGATCGAATGGTCTTTATATGAGGATAAACATTTATTCAAGAAATATCATGCCAATATAATTCCGTAAAGAATCAAATATGATATTATCTAAAGGCTTTGTGAACAAATCAGCTAATTGAAGATCTGTGGGAAAATACATAATTTCCAATTCCTTAGATTTTACTAATTCACGAATAAAGTGATATCGAATCTTAATGTGTTTTGTGCGAGAATGTTTCACATGATTTTTAGAAATATTAATTTCACTTTGATTATCACAATTATATGCAACATATCTTTAATTATGCCATAATATTTTAACATATGTTTTATCCAAAGTAATTGCGAACAATAACTTCCAGCGACAATGTATTCTAATTCAGAGGTGGAATACGATGGATAATTTTTTTTTACTAGACCATCCTATTAAATTATTTCCTATATAATAGGAGGCTCCGGACGTACTCTTACTGTCATGAGAACACCTTTCCCAATCATCGTCGGTGTAACCAATTACAGTGGTGGATGTTTCGTTGGTATACCAAATTCCTAAATTGAGAATTCCTTTAACATATTTAATAATTCTCTTAACTCAGGATAAATGACTCTCTTTAGGTGCATTCTGATATCTAGCACAAACACAAATATCATACATAATTTCAGGGCGTGAAGCAGATCGAATCGCGCATGGGCGGACCGTTGGAAAGGTTAAGATATGTACTTCGACATTCCAAAGAGTTTGTCCCGGTTTGGAGAGTTGACTTTGGTCAACTGGGCCCCAGAAGCGTTCGGTGACGTCTCGGAGTCAAACGGATCGTTCGTCCGCATGGAAAGTCAGAATCATTCACGAGATGGACAGTTGGAAAGGGTATTCAGTGACCTTCAAAGATTCATTAAGCCTCGGTTGAGCTGAAGAGTTGACATAGGTCAAACAGATCCCGGGAGCGCCCGGTGGCCTCTGGGTCAAGTTTCGGAGGCAAACGGATCATTTGTTTGCATGGTAAGTCAGAATCGTGCACAGGGAAGACCATTAAAAAGGGTATTCAGTGCCCTTCGAAGATTCATTGAGTCTCGATCGGGACGAAGAGTTTGACTTTTTAGTCAAACTGAGCTGGGGAGCGCTGGATGGCTTCTAGGTCAGTACTAGGGACATGACCTAGGTTTACAGTGATGAAGGGAGCTACTAGGGACCTAAGGAGAGTTAGGGGGAATAGAATGGGGTGTCTATAGAGCCCCTCGATGGATGAGTTTGGAACAAATGATGACTGCCGAATAGACACCACATGATGCTTTTGAGGGAGTATGACTGATTCAGAGGGTCGAGGCTGATTCTGAGGACCTAAGGAGTGTGCTAGGGATGATCAATTCTGTGGATCAAAGCCATATCTGCAGGCTTAGGGTAAATGTTTAATAATTAAGGTAAATTCTGACCTAAAGAGTGGTGACGACCGAGGACTGGGGTCAATTCTGACCCAACTCAGGTGACGATCCAAGACCGAGGTCAATTTTGACCTAAAGAGTGGTGACAACCGAGGACCAAGGTCAATTCTGACCTAACTCAGGTGACGATCCAAGATCGGGGCCAATTCTGACCCAAGAGTGGTGACGATCGAGGTGACGATCCAAGACCGGGGCCAATTCTGATCTAAGAGTAGTGACGAACGAGGATTGAGGTTAATTCTGACCTAACTCAGGTGATGATCCAAGACCGATGCCAATTCTGACCCAAGAGTGGTGACGACCGAGGACCGAGGTCAATTCTGACCTAACTCAGGTGACGATCCAAGGCCGGGGCTAATTTTTACCTAAGAGTTATGACGACCGAGGACCGAGGTCAATTCTTACCTAACTCAAGTGACGATCCAAGATAGGGGCCAATTCTTACCCAAGAGTGGTGATGACCGAGGACCGAGGTCAATTCTGACCTAACTCAGGTGACGATACAAGATCGAGGCCAATTCTGACCCAAGAGTGGTGACGACCGAAGATCGAGGTCAATTTTGACCTAACTCAGGCAACGATCTAAGATTGAGGCCAATTCTGACCCAAGAGTGGATAAAGATTTGATTTTGATACTTCTGGAGAAAGATCTTTATGATTTTTATCTGAGCTAGGGAGCTGATAGCTAGGGAAGGCTTTAGGAGAGCTCACAGGGGGGAACAACCTATTTTGGTGCTGTAAGAGAATTCCGCTTGGGGAAGTGATCTGTAGATCCTTAGGGATCCTCTGGAGCTTTTCCAGGAGGAGTTTAACTTGGTTTTTGAGGATTATGCTGGGTAAATAAGGGGTTCCGCACGACAGAACGCAAAATTTTCTGGTGAAAATGTTCAAAATCCATCCTGGGATTTCCAGGAATTTTTTGATGATTTTTTGGGGCTTTCTGGTATTTTCTGGGAATTTCTGTACAAAATTTAAGGTGGGCCGGTCGTCATGGTATGAGGGGTGCCATTTGGCAGTGGCACGGACATTTGGGCTACCTCCAGAAGGTGAGGAGTCAGTTCCGATTGGTATGGTAGGGGGAGGTGCCGATCGGCATGGCGCTTGGCATCCTATAAAAAGTGGGCGTATCCCTTGATTTTTTCATAGCTTTTTTTTCTTTATCTCTCTCTGCGATTCTTCTGCAAATCGTTCTAGCGTTTCGATATTGAATAAATAGTTGCCTTTGTGAGCACTGCAGTCCACTGGGAGTGGTTGACCGTTGATGACTAGACAAATGTGGATTGGAGGGACAGGGTTCCCCTTACTTTGGGGAGTGAGAACTCCTTTGATGCATTTGAGTCGGTTGCAGATGAGCGGACTTTGCTGCGGGAGCCATCGCGTCATCGCTCTTCGAGAGTGGTCCCTGGAGGTTATGTAAGTAACCTGACCTTTGGCATTTTTCTCTTTTGGTGATTTTTCTTTCTTGACTTTTGATGAGACTTTTCTTTTTGCCAGTCTGATATTTCTTTGAAGAACATGGGTGCCCGCAGGACAACGGGGCTCATAGATGTCTGGGAGCATCTCCCACCCGTGGTGTGCTGGGTCGTCTCATCAGCGGATTTTGGGAGGTTGGCATCGGCGCTAGATAAGACGCCTCGTTCGACAGAGGTCTTGTGCGCTTTGGGAGAGAGGTGGTGGGACACTACCCATACCTTTCATTTCGTCTTCAGGGAGATGACTTTGACTCCCATAGACGTACAATAGTTGCTGGGGCTGGATTATGATGGAGAGAAAATAGAGGTGGATCGCTCTTTACGGGTGAGATCGGAGGTAGTGTATGCGACACTTGGTGATGTAAGGAGGATAGTTTCTTGAGATTCTATTCGACTGTCCATGCTGAAGGACGTTCTGCTGGGTAGGGAGATTGATGTGGAGGTAGGGATGCAAGTGAGGTAGATGGCCCAGTTATTCATTCTGCGGGTGTTGGGGGGTTTCATGGTGGTGTCGAGCGGCGATGTCTTCCATTTATGGTTCTTGCCGTACCTGAGGATGTTTTCGAACATCCCCTTCTATGATTGGGGGAGTCTGACCTTGGCGACCCTCTACTCCTCTCTAGATGCATTCAGCCGGTGCTGCCGGCAGACCTTTACTGGGGCCACGTACCTTCTTGAGGTATTCTTTAATTTGTGCCTTTTCTTTTCATGCATTCTCATTTTCCTTTCATGCATTCGCATTTTCCTTATGCGTCTCTTTTTGTTTGCGAATTCAGACGTGGTTCTATGAGGCGATTGGGTGCAATACCTCACTGATCTCTTTGAAGGATGACACCGTTGGGGACTTCTACCCATTGTATCGATGGCGTAAGGCCAACCGACAGTCGAAGGGATCTCTCTCCCCGTAGGTGGTGCATCAGGTCTTGAACGAGTTGACTAGTGGTAGGGTAAGACTCTTTCCATTTCTATATTGGTTTTTTTACCTTCTAATCTTGTATCGATTTATGCTCGCTTGGAGATTTTTAGGTGACCTTTTATCCCTGGGGGACATCCATTCAGGATGCGAGGGTGACCGGGGTGAACGCGCGGATGATGCATTTGCTGGCGCATGAGTTTGGCCATTCCTGGTATCTCGGGGAGAGGGTGGTTCATCAGATTACTGAGGAGGATGTGGTAGTCCCACCCGCGCAGCCTCCTACGTCTATGAGGCGGGAGTGACTGATGTTGGAGGATGAGAGGATTGCGCTGATGATTGGCGAGTCCTACTTGATATACACTGATACGGCCTCACCGTATGACTCTATAGATTTCGTAATGAGCTGGTTGATGGAGCCCAACATATATGATGCGTTTCCTTTCCTTCCTACGGGTTTAAGTCGGGCTGGGATCTTCCCACAGTGGTGGTGGTCCATCGGCATCTGCGGCGGAGGCGACCTTAGAGGTTCCTTTCTTGCGGTTGCAAACCCCTTCATACAACATTCGATGGGCTGATCGAGGATTGGGTCTGACAGAGGAGGTCTTTCGACCTGCGGTATACCTTTCTGTTCCTTTATCTCTTTTTTTCTGTTTTGGTCATCCTTTCTTTGATACTTATTTTTCCTTTTCTTGCAGCAAGTCCGGGTGTCGACCACTTGGGTAAGGGATATTAGGGACTAGATATCTTCGGTGACTGCTCATATTCGGGATGCAGTTCATGTTCTTTCTTGCTTGGTGCCGTCAGCCTCGTCTGGAGAGGACTCTGTCTCGGGTAGTGGTGGTGCGTCATCTCGTCGTATGGGAAGAGAGCACGTCGCAGGGGTGGAAGCTCTTAGCGAGAGAGAGAGAGAGAGAGAGTGTGGGTTCGGGCTGAGTCCCATTGTTTTTGCTTTTTCTTTTTATTTCCTACAAAATTGATGTAACACGGAACACAAATATATGCAATGCAATGGAGTTGTTTTATTATCTTTTATTTATGATGAATAAATGCATGCATATGCGCTTTTTACTTTACTGCTGAGACCGTAAAAGGAATATTTTTAGAATTTTTTGAAGTAAAGATTTTAATCAAAAAGGAAATTATATAAGGAGAAAAGGGGATTCTTGAAATTCTGTTGAGAATATCAATTTATTTTTATTGAATTCATGATTTGACAAAAGAGGAAAAAGGGAAATTTCCAAAAATGGGGGGTTGCCGATCGACAAGCACCCTGTCCTGCCTATCGGCAGTTCAATCCAGTCCCATCAGTTGAAAGCTTTGAATGGTACCCTCTTCAGCCTTTGGTACCTTGTGGGGGAGGATTTCTTCTGATTTCTGCAGGGATTATGTCCCTTGTGAGGGTTTTCAAGTATAAAAAGGGGGAATGGTGGAGTGTTTTCATCACATCCTTTGCATTTTCACTTACTTGCCCATTATTTCTTAGCATTGCAATATGGCTCTCCCAGGTAGCATTGAGTTTGCTAATTACCTCGAAGCCTTGGAAGTAATGTGCTCTTATAATGTCGACTATGATGCCGTCAACATGCGTCGAGTCTCCCTGTGGCACAATCGGCCTTTTGAGTGGAATGTGCTGATGGCGACGGTACAATTCTGGTACCCCGAAGACCATGTATTTCACTTTGGGTTGGAAGAAGTTTGTCTTACTGATTAGGCACATATTCTTCGTATTTATCCCCTTAATTTCGGTATTTTTATGATCCCGTGTAGTGTAATTAGCTTGGATTTGTCTCTTATTTATGCTACTAACCTTTTTGGCAAGTATTTTGTGTTTTGTGTATTTCTCATGTGTTTTACAGGTATTTCACGCAAGTTAGTGCGAAGGAGAGCTCAAAACAGTGAAAGAAACCAAGAAATGGAGAGTTGAAGGGCATTTTTGTAATTTTTCAGCCTTAGTCCGAAGGTGGGGCCAACTATAAAGTTGAAGAGCTCTAAATTACAAGAATACTGGAAAAAACGACACCTCAATCCGAGCTACGGTGAAGAAGTTACGATGTTTTGAAGTTGCGCGATAATGAAGAGTCTGGATGTGCGGATTTCTGTCATTAATTATGCATTTAATGCAGTGCAACTCTTGGAAAACTTGTTCCACAAGCACTATTGGCTGTCAATTTCGAGACTTTGTGCTATAAAAGCCCATGACCTACATCATTTGAAGGGGAGTTGCTAGAGAGAGGCTAGGTTAGGAGTAGGTTAGAAGTGCTAGATTGAATTTTAGGGTTAGATTTTGAGAGCAAATTTTCTATTCCTTCAAGAGTTTTCATGAACCCTAGTTTGTAAGAAATTCTGGATTCCAATTCCATTTTTGTTGCTGAATTCAAGTAATATCTTTCCATTCTCTAGTTTTATTATTTGCAAATTATTTCCCATGTCTTGTAGATCCATAATTTTGTGTGTGAATTTATTCTTGAACCAAATCATGAGTAGCTAAATTCCCAAGGGTTGGGGTACATGAACTCAATCCAAGGCAAATTATTTATGTAGAAAATAGAGGTTAAATTAAAATATTGATTGAATCGTGAAAACACCGCTTTATATTTATCTTTGATTTCGTATGGTGCGGGCTTGAACCTCATATACGTAATGCTTAGAATCTATAAAGACTGGATTCATTCACCGCTTTATATCTATCTTTGATTTCATATGATGCGGGCTAGATCCCTCATATATGTAATGCTTAGAATGTATAAAGACCGGATCTAGTCAATAATTTTAATTTACAATTCTAGTATTCTATACGGTAATTTGTTAAGGATTGAGGGATTGTACCCTACCCTATTTTCTCCCATTTGTCAGATTTAATTTCTTTTGCACTTTTCAGTTTGTTAAATTTTCCCAAATATTAATCATCTTTTCGTTTCTTTTAAGAAATCATTTCAAGATTTAATAATTTTTCTTATTACTATTTGGCAATCTCGATCCCTGTGGATACGATCCCGACTTACCGGGTTTATTACTTGAGCGACAGGCTTGCGCTTGAGCCTAGAGTGAACGCATTTCTGAGACAAATTCTTAGTCGCGTCAAATTTTTGGCGCCGTTGCCGGGGATTGAAATTGTTAAATTTTTACGAAAGTTATTTTTATCTACAAGTGATTTCGAAAAAAAAAATATATATATAACAAAAATTGAAAAAAAAAAATGGGTGTCACGTTCTTGAATTGCCCAATTTGAAATGTCTTATTTTAACTCTTTTGGTGGCTTTAATTGTTATGGTAATAGTGAGGAAGAGGAGGCACTCAAGACTTATGACCATTGGATCAATATCACTAAAGATGATTATATTAAATACAAGCCTAGTGCTGAGAAACTCCAAATTTATCAAAATCAATTGCTTGAAGAAGAAAGACTTGAAAAAGAATATCGCGAAAAAAATCGTTATTGGGAGCAAGAGTTAGATGCATTATTTGAACCCAATGAGGATTTTTTTTCCGATAGTTTTGAAGATGAAGTAAGTTTTCAACCAAATGAGGAATTCGAGGTGCTAGAACCAAGAAAGCCTACTTTGGAAGAACTCTTACTTGATCTAAAAAAGCAATCTGATGACCGTGCTGTTCTCGAGTCGAAAATTTTAGCAACTTGCAAGGAGTTGAATGATTATTTGGACAACTTAGAAAAGGTCGAGACTTGCGCTTCACCTAATACTTTTGAGAATGAAATCATTGAAATTGATCCAAGTTCTTTTGAATCTCAACCTATTATAAATATTGCAAAATCTACTGAGGTTGAGGATCATTTGTCTCCTTGTGTCCCCACTATTATCGAACCATTAAATCCATCACAAGAATTGGATGGATGTCTTAAGGATGTTGATCCTCTTCTTGTATGGGAATGTTATTTTGAGATGCTTCATCTTACGGGCCACACACTTAGACGTGTCACTCCACCAGATCCAATTGAAAATTTTGAGGGAGAAAATTTTGAGGACACCAAGCAAGAGAGAGAGCTAGAGGAGTTGAGCCTAGCAGAGTTTGAGCGCGAGTTTGGACAGGTAGATGCAAGCCTTAATGATGAAGTCCAATCTTTCTGGGCCTCAATTTTTCATTTGGACGAAAGCAAGTGGGACAATAGAATTCATGCATTCCTCCTTCCCAAACCTTCACCCATACCATTTGAGTCTTCGGAGGTACTTGAAGATACGACTCAAATATCGTCCGACTTAGAGACCAACACACGTGCTACGCAACAAGAGGATCATTTTTCGGTTTATGAGGACAAGCACTCTATGCTTAAATTGTTTTCTAATATGGATTGTTCCTTTTTGTGTGCCCCTCTCCCCATACTACTTGAAAAATCTTTGGAACGTGATTCTATATTTCTTGGATCCCAATGGGACTTGTCCTCTTATGCACAAAAATCCTTCATTATCCCCCTAAATTTTGTAATTGGTGATGGTTCATTTTTTAAACTTTTCACATGCCTTCCGTTTTTCAAACGAAATTCTTATTTTTCGGGAGGCATGCATTATAATGAGGGTACACCATTAATCCCTCAAAGTCAAATTGTATTTTGGGTGGACCCTCAAATTTTTCGACTTCTAGTGTATGATTTATTAGCCGTTCAAATTGTAGGTTGTACATAATTAGTTTTTTTTCTTTTTCTTTTTCTTTCCGTTTTTAATAGTGTAGTGTCATTAGTTAAAGTTTTTGTTATTATTTTTGCTATGCTTGGTTCTAACATGTTTTGTAGATTCAATGGACTCGCACTCATCAGGGATCGCTCCATTTGGGTAATATCTTTCTTTTCCTCTCTTTATGTTGTGTTCTTGATTCGCATTGAGGACAATGCAACATTTAAGTTAGGGGGTGTGGGATATTCTTTCCATTTATTGTTTAGATTCATTGTTTCGATCACATGTTTGTTCCAAGTATATTTTTTTATTTTATTTTCAAAAAAAAAAAATTGAAAAATTTTGAAAAAACCAAAAATATTTTTGTTCAAAATAAATAAAAATTGGAATTTAAATTTTTCAAAAATATCACCTTTATTCTGTTTAAAGTCTCAAATTGTTAAATCTCAATTGCACTAAGCCAAAATTGACCAAAGATGGAAATTGAAAGAAAATTGACGACTTTACGAATAAGTGTGGAGATTAGTCCAACCCGGTGAGATTTCGAGCCTTTCAATTTTTATGAGTTTTTAAATCAATCCGAGTTTATGATTAACTCAAAGTTCTTTTCAGCGTTTTAATAAGTCGTTGATGATCTCAATCCTTTGTTTTGATCGGTTATGGGAAATGTGTGAACTATTATCTCGAAATTCGTGCTAAATATA
This sequence comes from Sambucus nigra, assembly GCA_949130495.1. Taxonomy (NCBI): domain Eukaryota; kingdom Viridiplantae; phylum Streptophyta; class Magnoliopsida; order Dipsacales; family Adoxaceae; genus Sambucus; species Sambucus nigra. The sequence continues at coordinate 637,685,230 of OX422208.1, read as the reverse complement.
TCTCTAAACTTAATTAATCTCAAGATGCATATGGTAATGTGATGAGCAATTTGGACAATGAAGTAGGCCCTCATTTGTTACCCAAAAATATTAGCCATAAAAAGATGTGAAAAATTATCCCTTTGCAACCCACTTTGAGCCAAATAAAATTTATCCTTTCGTTTGATAACCCGAAAAACCCAAATAGCCCGGAATTGTGAAAATTGAGAAAATTTATCAAGTAAGTCCAAATTGAGCAATAAAAAGGGGAAAGAGAAAAAAGAAGAAAAAAAAAGAAGAGAAGAAAAAGAAAAGAAAAAAGAGAAAAATAAGCAAATGCCCGAAAAAAGCACAAATAGACATCATAAGAAAATTTTCCAATTCCGAACATTCCATCCATTCCCATTTTTACCCTTTACACTTTTTAACCCGAAAAGTCCTAACTGAGTCCGAATGGCGAAATTAATTACCGCGTGGAGAGCTAAGACATGAAAAGATAATATAAGAGATTAAAATGGTGTGAACTAGAGGTGATGTTCCCGTTTCCTAATAACTGTACTCCGATGATGAGATCTTTTCACCATAAATTTCCTACTTTTCAATTTTGTATGCATGAATTTGTGTCCATTATATTTACTCTTTATATCATGCATACCGAGAGAAAATAGCCACAATCCGAGTGATTCGTTTGTGAGTGCATCCGTAAGAATTTGAATCAAAACGAATTTTCGGAAAGTAACGTAATGCTCAATCGGTGGAAATTTGAGGTTTAATTTTTGGCTTCGCACACACACACTATGGTTTGAGACATTTGAATATGAATTTATGGTGATTATTTTTCAAAAAGTTTAAATTGTACAATTTTTAAGTATTTTGATATTTATTTGAGTCAATAAAGAATTTTGTGGGTAAATTCACTGCAAATCCTCACGAGACAAAACTCGTGCTACTAGAGTAACCTAGGGGTTTAAAGGCTTGTTGCATACGCTAAATGCAATCGCGTGCCTGCGAAAGTAGAATTTTATTTTAATAAAGGAATTTTCAAGAGTAGAATTTTGGTTAGGATTCATATACATTGCTCGGGACGCGCAAAGTTCTAAGTTAGGGGGTGTGATTAGGCACATATTCTTCGTATTTATCCCCTTAATTTCGGTATTTTTATGATCCCGTGTAGTGTAATTAGCTTGGATTTGTCTCTTATTTATGCTACTAACCTTTTTGGCAAGTATTTCGTGTTTTGTGTATTTCTCATGTGTTTTACAGGTATTTCACGCAAGTTAGTGCGAAGGAGAGCTCAAAACAGTGAAAGAAACCAAGAAATGGAGAGTTGAAGGGCATTTTCGTAATTTTTCAGCCTTAGTCCGATGGTGGGGCCAACTATAAAGTTGAAGAGCTCTAAATTACAAGAATACTGGAAAAAACGACACCTCAATCCGAGCTACGGTGAAGAAGTTACGATGTTTTGAAGTTGCGCGATAATGAAGAGTCTGGATGTGCGGATTTCTGTCATTAATTATGCATTTAATGCAGTGCAACTCTTGGAAAACTTGTTCCACAAGCACTATTGGCTGTCAATTTCGAGACTTTGTGATATAAAAGCCCATGACCTACATCATTTTAAGGGGAGTTGCTAGAGAGAGGCTAGGCTAGGAGTAGGTTAGAAGTGCTAGATTGAATTTTAGGGTTAGATTTTGAGAGCAAATTTTCTATTCCTTCAAGAGTTTTCATGAACCCTAGTTTGTAAGAAATTCTGGATTCCAATTCCATTTTTGTTGCTGAATTCAAGTAATATCTTTCCATTCTCTAGTTTTATTATTTGCAAATTATTTCCCATGTCTTGTAGATCCATAATTTTGTGTGTGAATTTATTCTTGAACCAAATCATGAGTAGCTAAATTCCCAAGGGTTGGGGTACATGAACTCAATCCAAGGCAAATTATTTATGTAGAAAATAGAGGTTAAATTAAAATATTGATTGAATCGTGAAAACACCGCTTTATATTTATCTTTGATTTCGTATGGTGCGGGCTTGAACCTCATATACGTAATGCTTAGAATCTATAAAGACTGGATTCATTCACCGCTTTATATCTATCTTTGATTTCATATGATGCGGGCTAGATCCCTCATCTATGTAATGCTTAGAATGTATAAAGACCGGATCTAGTCAATAATTTTAATTTACAATTCTAGTATTCTATACGGTAATTTGTTAAGGATTGAGGGATTGTACCCTACCCTATTTTCTCCCATTTGTCAGATTTAATTTCTTTTGCACTTTTCAGTTTGTTAAATTTTCCCAAATATTAATCATCTTTTCATTTCTTTTAAGAAATCATTTCAAGATTTAATAATTTTTCTTATTACTATTTGGCAATCTCGATCCCTGTGGATACGATCCCGACTTACCGGGTTTATTACTTGAGCGACAGGCTTGCACTTGAGCCTAGAGTGAATGTATTTCTGAGACAAATTCTTAGTCGCGTCACTTACCTACGAGGAATTTTCTACCATGCTGGGTGTAAATCCCAGGGTTGCAGTTGCTTTGCCCGAATTTTCCCGTTCTCCTAGGGATTTTATTGGTCGGGCTTCTTCATATTTTGCCTTCAGCGTCTAGATCATTGGTTGCTGGAGGAATGATCTCCCTCCCGGTGGTGCTGCAGCCCGTGCATTTGCAGGAAGTAGGTGATGGTGGCTATGCTGGAGCCGTTGTTCTGGTTCTGGTTTCCAAATTGCTACTGGTGACTAGGGGGTACGAGTGGACTCGCAACTTACAGCCATTACTTCATGGATGTCATATCATTGCAATCCTGCAGCGGTGATACTGGCGGAGACCCTAAATGGCCTGGATGCCTGGAGAGAAAGCCGTTCTGACTTTTTGAGGGGTAGCCCTATGATGTTGTTCATGTAGTTGTCTGAAAGATTCCGTTTGGTGACTCCTCCAGAGTATCCCTTGTCATCCGTACCCAACTTCTTTTCATGATACTTCATCAGCGTTGGCCTACATGTTGAGAACTGGGACCGTTGGCTTGTGGAGCATGGGGCTCGTGGGCTGTATTGGTCAGTGCCTTGGTGGGTACAGTTGCAGCCTGTTCTGGAGCTAGGAGAGTATTCATATGTGCGACTAGTTGGTCTCATACATACCTCTTTTTATTTCCCTTGGCAGCTTTTGACCAATTCGATTGGGGGCAGGTCATGCCCCCTCGGACATCAAATTTCTTTCTGGTAGAAGATTTGACTGAGCGCTAGCGTCTGTTGCTTGGATCTCTGTAGGAAAGTCGACATCCGTCGATCTGTCCCTCTTAGTCTATTGGGGAGGTTTGGCATGTCCTCATAGATTATATGAAGTAGTTGTGGAGGAAAATAGTCAGCAAGATGTTGGGAGTGGAGACTCGACAAAGATGGTTTGTTTTATCTAACAGCATGGAAGGGGGTGTTGTGGTCTTTTCGAAGATGGTTAAGGCTCATTGGTCCATGGAGTGTTTACGACATTCTATTCAGGCAGGGGGAACTTGGGGACCTCTGAATATAGATGATGAGGGTGCAGGCTCCTCTGGTGGCTGTGGGTAGGGGTCTTGGAGAGTTTATTTGTGTAACAGATGTGGGGATTTTATTTGGTTTTTTTATAGTAGTGGGGGAAGGGAGTTATCCGTTCCTGTTTCTTATGTAATCCGTGCTGAATTTTCTCATTAATGAAATAAATAAGTTTTTGATCATCCAGCTATGCCTTTTGATGAATTTTGCATTTTGAATTATCTATACTGATCACTAAGGCATACATAATCCTTTTGTTCAAGTATTTTTAGAATGAATCGCCGTTCTCGGAGGTAAGAAAAGAATAGTATTTTGTGAAAAAAGAAAGGTTCACACTCATGTGAGGTGTATGAGCTGCCTACGTACCTCTGGGTTTTTTTTAAAAAGTTTTAAAATAATTTTTGTAGAGGATCAGGCCCACGTAGTTCTGGGTAGAGGGAAATGAAGAGAGTTTTTTTCTTTTTTTAGAATATAAGGGGGATGAGAAGAGTCGTAGCGTGCTAAGATTTCAAACTTAGGGGTAGAATTTCTTAAGTCAGTCCAGATTGATTGGATGAGCCATCTGTTCCCTATCTAGGTCAGTGATCATGGCGGCACCGCCAGATAAGATTTTATTCACAATGTAGGGGCCGCTCCAATTGGGCTTGAATTTCCCTCTGGGGGTCCCATATGGGTTCTATTATCTCCTTTGAGGGCTAAGTCTCTCTCTCGAACACCTCGGTCCTTGACTCTCTTGCTGAATAATCGCGCTATTCGGCGATGGTACCCTAGTATGTGGTACAGTGCTTTTAACCTTCTTTCATCTAGGAGGGCTAGCTCATCAAGACGGCTTTGGCACCAGTCTTCTTCACTAACTTTGCTTTTGAGCATGACGCATAGGGAGGGTACTTCCAGCTCCACAGGTAGGACTGCTTCCATATCGTAGACCAGGGAGTAAGGGGTAGCCCCAATAGAGATTCGAATTGAGGTTCGATAGCCCCAGAGGGCCTACGAGATCCGATCGGACCAATCTCTACAACTTTCAGTCATCTTGCTGATGATGGCTTTGAGGTTCTTGTTGGCGGTTTCAACTGCACCATTGGTCTGAGGTCGGTAGGGAGAAGATTTGTGTCTCTGAATCCCATACTCATTGACTATTTCTGTGACTTTTGTTTTGAAATGCAGCCCGTTATCTGATACCAGCTCGTGCAGGACCCCATATCGGCAGATGATATTTTTCTTGAGGAATTTAACCACTTTCTTGGCATTTAATACTGCGTATGACTCAACTTTGACCCATCTGGTGAAGTAATCGATGGAATCCAGGATGAACTCATGTCCGTTTGAAGCCTTCGGTGTAACCTTCCCTATGATGTCGATATCGTAGGTGGAGAACAGCTAGGGAGAGGTCATGTTGTATAACTATCGCGGAGGCAAATGTTGAAGATTGGAGAATTGTTGGCATTTGAGGCATCTCCGGACATAGGCGGTGCAATCTTGGATCATCATGGTCCAGTAGTAGCCCTGTCGGATGATCTTCTTGGCGATCATGTGACCATTCATGTGGGATCCGCATTCCACGCTGTGGACTTTCTGCATTATTTTCTCAATCTCATCCCCAATAATACAGTGTATATGAGTTCCATCAAAGTTCCTTCTGAGTAGGGCTTTTATGACAGATAATGTACTGGGCAGCCAGTCTTTGAAGAGTTGTTCGATCTTTCTTATTGGAACCCTCGGGATACCTACCATGTTTGAGGAGTCACCAGATATCATAGTACCAACAATCCTCTAGTTTGAGATCTTCGGTGGAGACAAGATCAATATAGTAGCAATGGGTCGATTTGTTTTGCTTTTAAAGTAGGAAGGGGGGCATTATTATTCCCTCGGGCATGTCGACCATGGAGGCCAAGGTGGCGAGAGCATTGGCTAGCTTATTCTTTGCTCGAGGTAGTTAATGGAAGGTGATATCTCAGAAATGGGAGGCTAACTCTTGTAATTGGGTATGAAAGGGTTGGAGCTTTTCGTCCTTGACTTTCCACTTTCTGAGCACTTGACCGATGATAAGGGCAGAATCCCCGTAGACATCAAGGTATTAAATACCTTTCTTGAGACAGACTTTGAGGCCCACTGTGCATGCCTTATATTCCATCATATTTTTGGTGCAAGGGAAATCCAATTTAATGGAGATGGGAGATGGGAGTCATCTAGGGCGATCAGGAGTATCCCAATGCCATATCCTTTTTGTTGGAAGTGCCATCAAAGAACATTTTCCATCAAAGGTGGTCTTGAGTGGTGCAGAGGATATTTTCATCTGGGAATTTGGAAATCCGCACCTTCACTTCTTCTATAGGGTAATCGGCGAGGTAGTCAGATATGGTTCTTCCTTTAACAGCTTTTTGTGTGATGTATACGATATCGAACTCGGTTAGGAGAATCAACCATCGGGCCATTTGACTGGATAAGGCGGGTTTCTTAAGCAGGTATTTGATGGGATCCATTCGGGATAAAAGTTTGATGGGGAAGGCGAGCATATAGTGTCGCAACTTTTGGGTGACCCAGACAAGTGTGACACATGTCTTTTCTAACGCAGCGTAGTTGACCTCGTACCCGGCCAATTTGCAACTGGTATAATAGATGGCTCTTTCTTTGCGAGAGTCTTCAAGATATTGTTCTAGCAAATCCCCAGCTGCAGTGTCGATTATGGTTAGGTATAGGAGCAAAGGGAGACCAGATTGTGGTGGCATAAGCACTGGAGGTTGGGTAGGTATTGTTTGATTCTGTCAAAAGCTTCTTGACAGGCCTTATTCCAAACCTTGGTTGAATCCTTTCGGAGGATATTAAATATTGGTTCACAGATGGAGGTTAGCTGGCTGATGAACCGGCCGATATATTGTAATTTCCCAAGAAAACCTCAGACTTCTTTCTCTGTTCATGGCGGTGGCATCTCAAGTATGACCTTCAGCTTTGCAGGATCTCCTTCTATCCCCTTTTCGCTGACCACAAATACTAAGATTTTTCCCTTTATAACGCCGAAGACACACTTCTATGGATTAAGTCGCATCTGATACCATTGCAGTCGTTCGAAGAACTTCCGGAGGGCGAGAACATGACCTTCTTTAGTTTTGGACTTGATAATAATATCATCCACATAAACCTCAACCTCTTTGTAAATCAGGTCATGTAGGAGGGTTGTGGCAGCCCTTTGGTAGGTAGCCCTAGTATTCTTGAGCCGAATGGCATAACGGTGTAACAAAAGGTTCCCCATGGGGTGATGAATGCAGTTTTTTCTTGGTGGTCGGGGTGCATCTTGATCTGGTTGTATCCAGCAAACTTGTCGACGAATGAATTGAGAGCATGACTCGATGTGTTGTCCACGATCATGTCGATATTGGGTAGAAAATAATCATCCTTTGGAGAAGCTTTGTTTAAATCTCGATAATCTACACACATTCGAACCTTCCTTCCTGATTTTGGCACAGGTACAATTTTGGCTAGCCATGTGGGATATTCAATCACTCGAATGAAACCCACGTTCAACTATTTGACCACCTATTCTTTGACCTTGAGCGACCATTCGATACAGAGCTTTCTCAATTTGGGTTTAACCGGCTTGTAATTTGGGAGAGTGGGGATCTCGTGCTGAGCTATTTTAGGATCAATGTCAGACATATCATCATACGACCATGCAAAGACATCCACGAACTCCTTCAGCAATTCTTTGAGTTGTGCGTGCTCATGCTCGTCAAAGGTGGCCCCTATCCTAATCTCGTGCAGCTGGCTACTAGAACCGAGATTAATAACAACGGTATCTTCTTCATTAACTTGAACGTGATTATGTTGTTTATTATTAACCTTATTTAGATCAGTTAAGAATTGTTTATTTACAAAATCATCATCATCAAAAGCTTTATTAGAATCCAATCAATTAATGTAAGGCACAGCAAAATACTCAAAATCTTCGTTTATTTCATTGATAGGAAAAACAACATTGAGAACCTCATCAAAAGAGGTCTCGATTACATTTGAGCAAGGATATACAACATAAGAAGAAATAGGGTAAACATTGGGGTTAAGGGAGATTTCAAGAGGTAGAACTAGCGCAGCATGCCAATTGAGGAGGGGTGTATCAGTAGCTTTAATCAGATGGGATGGATCTATTGATGTAGTGCCTGAATGAATCATGCAGAGTGCCAGCCCCAATGTCTGCAAGTTGAAGGAATCTTTGGAATCACTTTCCTCAATCTCTTCAGTATCTTTGATAAGCGGTTGCAGGCGGTGTGGGAAACTTTTGGACCATGGGTAGCTATTTTGAAAAAGATCCCCATTCCCGACCTCATCTTCTTATTTGTGTGGTCATACCATGGTTCTGGAAAACCGCAAAAGGGGAAGTCCTCGCCTTCTTTGATAAATCGTCCATTTAAGGAGTCTCCTGAGATAGTTCGAATGCAGTCTAATCTTCTCTTTGGTCGAGACTGGAGGATCATTCTGAGCTCTTGTTCTGATGGTTGATATCCCAAGACGCAGGGAGGAAAAACTTTCTTCAGTTCGATGGGCTCAAGTATCCCTTGGTGTCTTTGCTCTAGCCCCAGTTCGGGCATGAAGTTCATGTTTCTGAACATCTAAATCACATTGACATTTCCATGAGGGTCATATTCTGGACAAACCCTTTCTTTAAAACCGTCCCCTGCAGGGAGTAGGAGTGGCTCAACTCGAAATCCTGATAGGAGAATATCACTTGACCCGTGATGTATCTCAAGAATTGGACTGCTGGTGCTTGCACCCTCGACATTTCCGTCGTCGCCCAAAATGGTGATGACTCGCCCATCGGTGCAAAACTTCAATTTCTGATGGAGTGAGGAAGAAACACCCTTGATATTGTGGAGTCAGGGGCGTTCGAGCAACATGTTGAAATAAGATGGGATGTCTATGACTTGGAATTCAACAACAGGGTTTATAGGGCCAATCCCTATTGCAAGTTTTATGGATCCCATCACCTCTCGATGGGTATTATCGTAGGCACGCACAGCGGTGGAGGTTAGAACGAGGTCGCTTTCTTTCAGGCCTAAACACTTGAAGGTTCTTAGTGGGCAAACATTCAAGGCAGATCTGTTATCGACAAGAAAGAGTGGAACGACCTTCCCCATAACTTCGACGGAGATGTTGAGTGCATGATTGTGATTTGTCCCAATTCTGGGGATTTCTTCTTTAGAAAATAATAGCATTCGGGTAGAGGTTAGGGATCCGACCAGATTTACCGCTTCTTCTAGTGTGGTAGAAGGAGGAACTATGGGTCCAGTGAGTAACTTGATTAAAGAATTTTTGTGCAGCTGGGAAGACATGAAAAGCCCCCATAGAGTGATGTTAGCTTGAGTTTTCTTCAGTTGATCGAGGACCTTGCTCTCCTCGATGGTCATCTCTGTCATAGGAAGGTTTTTAACACCCTTCCCTTTGTCATTTGCTGGTAGTGAGCTTGGAACCTGGTAATGTCTCCCTGATCTGGTCATGTGATTTACTGAAGAAGGGAAGAACATGAATCCCATTTCCTCGTCAATCTTAGGTTGTTCTGCCACCCTATTTATTTCTCTGAGGATTTATTCAAATGAGATCATCCCACATATGTTGGCTATTGGTCCAGTTCTTCCTAAATCTTGTTCTTCACTCGAATCTTCGAATTCTTCCCCCCATTCGGTGGTAACAATTCTGTCTTTCCCTGTAAAGTCGATGCATTCCACAACTTCAACGGCTTCATTATACATGTCTTCCCATTCTGTGGGGATACGTGTGATTGAAGAAACCAAGCGCCCTTGTATCTTTAAAGCGTCAAGTAATCCGGTGACACTGCAAATGCTGTTGGTTTGCCTGAGTAATTCTCCATAATCTGGACAACATCATCTAGGCTGACTTTGTCGGTTGGTACCACCCACTTTTTTGAATCTCGGGCCCATTTTCGTTCTTCCAAGAACAGTGTACTGAATCTCTGGAAATCGATGACCATTTGTGAAGGCAATTTCAGCCCGAACTCTAGGAGTTGGTTTAACACCTCTGATAATTCCACACTTCCATATTCAGAATGGGTATGGACAGCGATGCATGCTCTGGTAAGGAGTGACAGTGCCTGATCAGTGAGGTAGTAGGGTGTAGGAGGAAATATGGGCAAATTTGAAGAGGTTTAGGAGAGTATATGGGTGTGATTTGAGTTGAGGGATCGAAATCTGGGTTTTCTTCGAAGAAGATGGCATTGGTGTGATTTGGGAGTGGATTGTGAGTAGTGTTTGGCTTATGATTGGCTGGTGGGGCAATGGTACCCCGGTCAATGAGATCTTGGATTACGTTCCGAAGGTGAAAGCATTGGTTGTTGGTATGGCCAGCAGTTTGGTGAAAGGCGCAATGAGCATCGGTCTTGAAGTTTCTTGGGAGTGGATTTGGCAATGGACGTGGATCCAAGGGTTTGATAAGGTTTCGGCTTAACAGGGCTTGGGAAACTTTGGAGAGGGGAGTATGGAGCTCAATTTATTCCCTTCGGATGGGGGCAGGGCGGCTTTTTGGTGCCCATGATGTGGTTGGTTAAGAGATGTTGTTAATGGTTGAGACTGTAGCACTAGTAGGCTTGTCATACTTTCTAGGGGTGAACTATTCGGACACCTTCTTTGGTTCAACCTTTATTTTAACGAGACTTTCCTCCTTTCTACTACAGCCTCTCTAAGAGCTCGGAAGTGGGGATAGTATTGTCCTCTCTTCTTCACTCGGACATGGGGTAAGAAGTTCTTCTTCACTATGTTGACCTATTCTTCTTCAGATGGCAGATTGGTCATGGTAGTTGCTTGCTCCCCCCACTAGGTTATGAAGTTACTGACTGATTCTCCAGGATTCTATTTGAGCAGCTCTAAATCATGACGGGTGACCTCAAGCTCTTCGTTGTATTTGTACTACGATATGAATTCTCGGGCTACATTTTCCCAGCTACGGATTCTAGATTCCTCAAGAGAAAAAACCATTGGAGGGCACTTTCCTTCAAAGTTTGCTGAAACAATTGGGCCATCGCCTCCTCATAAGCCCCTAGTAGAGTCATGGAATGGTGGTAACTGTGAAGATGAACAATTGGGGGGGCCCTCCCTTCGAACTTCTTGATATTTGGCATCTTGAACTTCTCGGGTAACCTGGCTTTAGGATAAGGAGACATGTGGGTGTAGTCCATGTAATTCCCAGAGATCCTGACTTGGTCGAACTTATTGGTGAGCATCTTAAGATCCTCTTTGAATTTATTCAACTCCTCCTCCTTTGGATCAACGACCAAAGGAAGGTTAGCCACGGGCTAGACAATGTTTGGCATTGGAAGTTGGGAAGGCGACGGCCCATTGGAAGGAGGGGCACGTGGAGCGTGCTGATATTCTTTGGGAACCCAGATAGGCTCGAGTGGACCCATAGCACAAGGGAATAGGGCCTCGGGCTCTTAAGGAATTAGAACCTGGTTTCGTTGCATCTCCCGAACCTCAGTTTGGAGGTTGTCAATCTTGGACACGAGCTGAGCTAGGGCTGTTGTCAGATCCGGCTGCATGACTGGTACTTGATTTGCATTCTCCATGGAAAATGGATGGATTTCGGACTCGGGAGAAATAGTAGAGGAACGGATGAAACTCCGGAGTGATTTGACTGAAGACCGAAGCCAATAGGGTTCCAGGCAAAGGGCTTGCGATCAAACTGAGAAGGCGTAGAATGGGATTTATTTTTGAGAAAAAAAGGGAGAACTATTTTTGGATTTTTGATAAAGAAGGGAGAAATGTTTTTGGATTTTTGATAAAGAAGGGAGAAATATTTTTGGAGATGGAACTCAGCATGATTATTATGTTCTCACTCGTATTTCATTCTCCTAAATGCAATGCCGAACGGGATCCAAGCCTGGAAAAGTTGGGTTCTTAATACATGTAAAGCTACGGTTTGGACTTATAACTAGGCTCACGGACAGGGTCCCATTTTAAAAATGCGCGAAAAGTGTGCTGCAGATCGACCCAAAATTTTGGCAGAGTTTCGGGTTGAAACCGGTAATCTAAAGTGCGTGTCCTAGGTTTGACACCTATATGCGGGTATGCAGTTGGTTGGGTGAATCGGCATGGGTTCCCCCCTTTGGCATGACTTCCACGATATATGTCTTGCTCTTGCAGGCAATCGGTATGTGTGGACAAGCCATTTGATATACCCGAGTGTACGTGAATTGCCTCACCATATACCTCATGGGGACGGTACGTGTGAGAGAGAATTCGATATACTCGACGTACGTGAATGAATTCCCTGCGATATACCTTCCATCATGACTTCGGTCAAATGGTACGTTGTGGGGGAACCGTTCGATATACGTCGAAGGTAATTGGCTAATGGAAGGTGAGAGTCATATCGCTTAGGCTAACTGCGACCTTCCAGACCAGCGCCCATCATGAAGTGACCCTCCAGTTACTGGGTAAATTTTGGTCAATATCAATGCTCTTTGGTGATGTTGTGTGAATCATGCATGATTCTCTTAGTAGTATCTTATACTGAGAATGACTTTTATTGATTATGCCAAACAATAAAAGGTACACCATGTATGGATAGGTGATGCGTGCAACATGGGGATATATGTGATCCTGGGTGCACGTGGTGTGAAGTGTACATGGAGAATTTTCTACAAGTTGTGTGAATATAAGTATAAGCATGGGATACACATGGACAAAGGGGAACATGCAGATATGGGGGGAAACATAAAAAAATATAGCATCCATGTAAATAGAGTCAAGCCCACAAACAAGTAACACATGTCCCCAGCAGAGTCGCCATTGTGGCCATCCCCGATCCTCTCCGTGCGGAGGAAAAGGATCCTTCGGGTCCCGTGCGTCCCTCTCGGGAGCGCTTCGGTCGGCGTCATTTGAGATGTGGTGTAAAAATGTAGAGAGATTAAGAGTCACCAGTCTATTTTACTCAAAACAGACAAAAAAAAAGGGGAAGCCACCCCGAAGGATGGCATCCAAAGACATATTGGTGCGTGCGAAACCAAATGATTCGAGAAGGGTTCAGAGGCTTAGTTATGAAATGGGAAGGTGTTAGGCACCCATTCCGCCCTTTCGGTCTCTCATGTATATTTGCTATTTTCCTTTATATTTCCCCCCGTGATATGTGTGCATGTGTATATATAGAATGGAGGTAGGAATCCTCGACTTGCATCATGGAAAAGATAAAGCGATTCATCCGTATGAAGGTATAAGAATAATATTAGAAAATAAGATTTACGCGATTACCCTTGCGTTGATCGTTATAATGGAATGATAACGCATATGGGGTAAGACGTCACTAAGAGCAAGTATATAGAATATAAGGAAAATGGATTTAGAGAAGATAGAAAATAAGAGAAAAAAATGAGAAAAAGGACTCGAGTCTCAGGTTGTACCCCGAGATGCCTACGTAGCCTATAAAGGCATCAAAGTCCATGTAGTTCGCATACAAAACGAGGGGTGGGTTTTATCCCATAAATCGAAATGGGGATCTCTTATTTGTGAGTGTGTGTGTGTAGAAAAAGTGTTTTAGTTATGAAAAAAGTGTGGAAAAAGTGTGAGAATCCCTACTTGGAATTTATGAGCAAACCCTATTTTTCTTGTTTTTTGGGTTTTTATTTATATGAAAATAAGAGATGTGCAATAATACTAAATAAAAAGTATATTAGGATGTATGAAATGAGATAATAAAAGTTCTAAGTAAGAAAACAAGTTTTTGGGAATTTAAGAGGATTTAAGAGAGAGTTTGAGAAAGTTGGACCTTCTTTAAGACCTTGAGCTTGATCTTGAGTGTTGGGGAGATGACCTTGCATTTGGATGATAATGGAGAGTGGTTAATTCACCAAGTTTGATGAAAAGGATGATGAAAATTGGAAGTAAAAAGGTATTTGGAAGTTGAAATCACGCTTCTTTCGAGAGAGGTTTTTTGGATTCGCTGAGAGTGAATTTCATTAGATCTGGGCTCCCTTGTAAATGAGGTGAAGGCCTCCTTTTATAGGCCTAGGTAAGTGTCGATCGACATATACCTGTTGTCGGGAACCTGCCATTTGGTAGTGCGCTTCATGCTTTTTCAAAAAATCGGTCGTCGAGGAAAAATCATTAGTCATAATCGCACACGGGGCATACCGTTGGAAAGGTAATTTCAGAGACCTTTGAAAGTCATTTGGACCGCTCTCAGGTTCAGGAGTTGACTTTGGGTCAAATATGGCTCAGAAACGTTTGTCGATCCATTGTATGGGAAACGTTCGGATGCAAACGAATCGTTCGTCTGCATGGTAAGTCCATTTGGAAAGGTTAGGAGATTTACTTAGACATTTCAAAGAGTTTGACCCGATTTGGAGAGTTGACTTTGGTCAACCGGGCCCGAGAAGCATTCGGTGACCTCTCAGAGTCAAACAGATCATTTTTTCGCATGGAAAGTCAGAATCGTGCATGGGACAGGCTGTTGGAAAGGGTATTCAGTTCCCTTCAAAGATTCATTCAGCCTCGGTTGAGCTAAAGAGTTGACATAGGTCAAACAAAGCCCGGGAGCGCCTGGTGGCCTCTTGGTCAAGTTTCGGACGCAAACGGATCGTTCGTCCGCATGGTAAGTCAGAATTGTGCACGGGGTGGACCATTAGAAAGGGTATTCAGTGACCTTCGAAGATTCATTGAGTCTCGATCGAGATGAAGAGTTTGACTTTTTGGTCAAATAGAGCCAGGGAGTGCCCGATGGCTTCTAGGTCAGTACTCGGGACATGACCTAGGTTTGCAGTGATGAAGGGATGTACTAGGGACCTATGGAGAGTTAGGGGGTAACATAATGGGGTGTCTACAGTCTGCTTCTCTTCTTTTGTGAATTCACTTAACAACATCCTAATCCTCGCAGTACTTCCTTCTGCGGTAGGTTTAGTAGGAAAAGTGTGTCCATTTTCAATAGCATACCCGACATCGTCTCCTAATTTACTTTGCATGAAAGAAACCATCCTCACTTTCCAGTAAGGGAAGTTGGTTTGATCAAAGAGTGGGGGTCTGGATAAGTTACCTAATCTCTCAAAGCTCTGATACCAATTGAAGAATAACTGAACTTAAGTTGCTTAAAAGGTTTAAGACATTTAAATAGCTCCGAACAGTTTGTTTGAGAAACACCCTTTTTTACAAAACAAATACTAGCACAAGATTTGTATAAAAAGTTTTGAACGAGATATTTCACTTAGCTGACCAAGTTTTAAAATATTAAATTAAATAAATTCTAAATCAGCACGCAATCAGAAGCGGATGAGAGTAAGATAAATATGCAAGAACACAAGATTTTAACGTGGAAAAACCTCACCCAATTGGGAAAACATCCACGGAGGTCTCTACACCTCAAAAGAAAAATGCACTAAAATAGAGTAAACAGATTACAAGCTATATTACAACCTAAACACACAATCAGACCCAATCTATGTCAAGAATTTGTTCACTAGGTAATTCTGGCTTCTTTGAAGTCTCTGATGTTGTAGTTGTTCTCCCATCTTTGTAACTCCTCCTCCTTTAGCTTTATGTCGAATCTAAAAGTCAAGAATCTATATACCAACACTTCTTTATTGTTGTAGTGTGAAAATTGTTTTGTAGTGAAGTTCCTAACACAGGCATGCAACACACGCACACACACACACACACACTCTTATACATACAAGTTTTTCTACAAATTACAGATATTGTTTAATATGAGTTTGGGTTTCTAAATATCAGTTTGTTGAAAATGTTAGACTTTTGATCTTTATTCTTTACCACAAATTGAGTGACAACCTTCTTTTCAAAATAGCCAAGGTCCTATACGCTTTCTTTTTATTTATATTCACTTTTATTTCACAAAACGTGAAATATGAACTTTGAAAGCACAAATGTCTCAAGATCTTTAATTAGATAGAAGTCAATTTTTCTCAAAACTTGAAATATAAAAAAAAGATTAGTTGGTAACATGTTTCGAAATAACCAACAAATAAACATTTCTTGAAAAAAAAACCAGTTTAAGCAAATCTACGTGATTTATGTCACAAATAGATTAGATCTACACTTTCTATGAAGAGAAAATGAGATCCAAACTCGTGACAAGTTTGGCAAGAGATTAAAGACCAAAGTGGAATGATTCTTCGACTTGAACAACTCTCAAACTCACAGGGTAAATTTTTTGAAGACAATTTTCTAGGGTTTGGGTACGATTTCTAATTTCTCTCTCTTTCTCTCTTTTTTTTCTCTCAACTCTGAGGTGATCAAAAGATTGTAAAAATTAACCTTATGGCATTTATTGATATTGCTGGATGGAAGGGTCTGGAAGATCGAAGCAAAACAACGGCTGAGATTAATTGTGGCTTAAATGATGTAAATCTTAGGGCTGAGAACACTCCGCATTTAAACTATGTTCATTGGTCCACTCAGGCGTCACAAGGATTGATACAAATACATGCAGGCCGTAGATTAACCTCGATCGAATGAACATGATTGATTCTTAAGACTGTGAGTGTAAAAAAAAAATCTAACCTGTATAACAACAGCACGTGTAAGGCCAAGATTAACCATAAAACATGTGTTTTTAAAGTTTAAACAATTCCATTTGGTACCACACATTTCTCTGCCGCTTTCGGATTCTACCCAGCCAAAGTTTTAAGAGATAAAAGAGTTTACAAATAGGCCCAAAATATTTTAAAACCAAATTTTAAATTTTTAAAAAATGTTTTTAAATTCTTAAAAATTATTTAAAAAATCCCAAAAATTATTAGAAAATTATTTTAATGAGAGTTAATACTCACACACCTAAATTAATATGAATGGAACATAGAAATGAAATCCTAGGTGCAGTGTTGGTATTATAACTTTGAGACTAATAGAGGGAATATCATGTAGAGTCATAGGTTTTTAGTAAACCTAGGGCATGACTCAAATTTTGTCACTATTTCCAAACTAGACAAGTGCCTATATTATATATACTTAAGTGAGTCAAAGATATAGTGTTCTTCAATCTCTCCCTTTGAAAATATGAGACCAAATCTCCTTTGAGTCATCGAGGACTCGTAGGGATACTAAAAAAATAAGAAAATCCTATTCCTATACAAAATTCTATCTACCCCAATCCTAGAAAAGAAACTTTCATTACTCAACTAAATACAAACTAATACCCTAACAATATTATGATAAAACGAGGTATTGATTTCTTGAAAATAGGATAACTAAGATCAAGTATTTTAGTTAAAGTAATCAAAATAATGTTCAAGTGGACTTAAAGTTTCTCCCCCATTTTGTCTCAAATAGACAAAGGGTAGGCACTAATATTCATGAATAAATAAGTTGGAAAGAAGATAAATATTTATCAATGAATAAATATTAACAAGTCACATCTAGGATCTTCTACATAAAACAAATATAGGAGGTGCCTTTTGTCATATTTGAAACATTTGTGCTTTATATCCTTAAAGATCAATTATTTGCATGAATATGATCAGATGGTATGTATATGAGGATAAACATTTATTCAAGAAATATCATGCCAATATATTTCCGTAAAGAATCAAATATGATATTATCTAAAGGCTTTGTGAACAAATCAGCTAATTGAAGATTTGTGGGCAAATACATAATTTCCAATTCCTTAGATTTTACTAATTCACGAATAAAGTGATATCGAATCTTAATGTGTTTTGTGCGAGAATGTTGCACATTATTTTTGTAAATATTAATTTCACTTTGATTCTCACAATTATATGCAACATATCTTCAATTATGCCATAATCTTTTAACATATGTTTTATCCAGAGTAATTGCGAACAACAACTTCCTGCTGCAATGTATTCTAATTCATAGGTGGAAAACGATGGACAGTTTTTTTTTACTAGACCATCCTATTAAATTATTTCCTATATAATAAGAGGCTCCGGACGTACTCTTACTGTCATCAGAACGCCTTGCCCAATCATCGTCAGTGTAACCAATTACAGTGGTGGATGTGTCGTTGGTATACCAAAGTCCTAAATTGAGAGTTCCTTTAACATATTTAATAATTCTCTCAACTCCGGATAAGTGACTCACTTTAGGTGCATTCTAATATCTAGCACAGACACAGACATCACACATAATTACAGGGCGTGAAGCAGTTAGGTATAGTAAGCTTCCTATCATACTACGGTAAAGAGTGGGGTCAATAGATTTCCCATGTTCATCCTTAGACATTCTTACGGAGGTAGTCATAGGTGTCCTAGAATCTTTTTCATTTTTAGGTCGAATGTCTTAACAATCTCTACAACATATTTGGATTGCGAAATTAATAAACCTTCTGAATTATGTTTGACTTGAAGTCCAAAAAAGAGCTGCAACTCCCCAATAAGAGACATTTGAAATTCTACATGCATAACTTTGGAGAAATTTTCAACTTCTGTTAAGGATGTAGATCCAAAGATGATATCATCTACGTAGACTTGGGCTATAATAATAGTTTTTTCAAAATGTTTAACAAATAGAGTTGGATCATTACCACCTCTCCTGAAGCCATTATTTAATAAAAACGTAGACAATCAATCATACCAAGCACGAGATGCTTATTTTAGACCATATAAGACCTTTTTCAATCGAAAAATGTGATTCCGATGGTGAGGGTCAATAAACCCTTTTGGTTGTTCTACATAGACCTCCTTAGTTAGAATACCATTAAGGAATGCATATTTCACATCCATTTGGTAGAGAGTGAATTGGAAATGACAAGCTATTGTGAAGAGTAGATGAACAGATTCAAGGTGAGTTACTGGTGCAAATGTTTACTCAAAATCTATTCCTTCAATCTGAGAGTATCCTTGGGCAACTAATCTAGCCTTATTTCTAATCACCATCCCAGTCCCATCTGTTTTATTTTTGAAAACCCAGCGTGTGCTAATAACCTTTTTATTTTCTGGCCCAGGTACAAGATACCATATGTCATGAGTGACAAATTGAAGAAGTTCCTCTTGCATAACACTTATCCATAAGCAGTCACTTAGGGCTTCATTTATATTATTTGGTTTTACAGCATACACAAAGCATGCATAATGAGCAAAATTGCATAGTTGGGTTCTAGTACATAGAGGTTATTTAGGGTTACCAACCACGCTATCTAATGGATGATCCTTAGAGACCCAATTAGGTACTTCGGGAATCTAAATTGGTAAAGAAACATCTATCTATAGGGAGTCACAGTTTAAAATATTTTCAGACTCTTCCGCGATAGTTGGTTTTGTGGATTCACTCTCAACATTAGAGTCACTAACAATCACATTAATGGATTTCATGAGGGTTTTGGTTGGAAGATTATAGACATGATAGGCTTTACTATTGGTAGAGTAGCCTAAGAAGATGTCTTTATCGCCTCTAGTTTCGAATTTGGACAAATGTTCTCTATCCTTACACACATAGCAAGCACTTCTAAAGGTTCTAAAATATTTTAGGTTAGGTTTCTTGCCGTACCATGGTTTATAAGGAGTATGTTTAGTATCTTTTCTAAGGTAGACACAGTTTTATGATGTGTCAAGAAGTCCTAACATCTTCTACCTAAAAATACTTAGGAAGGATTTTGTCATGAATCATAACTCGTGCCATTTCTTGAATAGTCCTATTCTTTTTTTTAGCTATACCGTTTTGCTGAGGGGTTTTAGGAGCACTAAATTCATGTTTATATCCATTATAGACACAATATTTAGTTACCCCTAAGTCTTTAAACTCTCCACCTCAATCACTATGCACACGATTTACTTAACTATCCCTTTTGTTCTCAATACGTAGAAGAATTTTAGAAATTCTTCAAAGGTGTCGGACTTTTGTCTAAGGAAAGATATCCAAGTAAAATGGGTAAAATCATAGACCACCACTAAGATGTAACTATTGCCAAATAGACTAACAGTTCTATGAGGACCCATTAGGTCCATATGGATGAGTTATATAGGTTTAGAAGTCAATACATCTTTGAATTTCCTATGTGCAGATTGAACTATTTTTCCTTCTTGGCAAGGCCCACAAATAATTTTTAATATATGATTTATCTTAGGAAGACCTCTAACTATTTCTTGAGAACATAATTTACCAAGGCTATCAAAATTTATGTGACCCAACCTATTATGCCAAATCTCATTGTCATCCATTATGGCAATGTTACAAACCTCATTACTTGGATTAACGATTAACAGTTATCCGAAGCGTGAATGCCTATAATAATGCAGTCACCATTTTCATTTAAAATTTTTGCAATTATTCTTTGAAAATTTAACAATATGGTTAGAGTCATAAAATTGTGATATACTAAGTAAATTTTATTTTAGACCTTTTACTAAAAGTACATCTTCTAAAGTAGGTAACCCTTTCTCATGAAGTGTCCATTTACCAATGATCTGGGATGATACCCCATCTCCAAATAAAACTTTACCTCCAGAGAAGCTAGTTTTATTTGAAAGTTTGGTATCATCCCTAGTCATTGAGTTAAAACATCCTGAATCTAAATACCATCCAGATGTTGTGGGCTCAGCTTTCAAATCACTAATCATGATATTAAATTTGATTTGGGGTCTTAATTCATCATTCCTAACCCAAATTGCTCTAGTTTTTAAACGTTTGCACTGATTCTCTCGAATAAGGTAAAAATTGCGAGCATTACCCTTTTCTTTAAAAAAAAATTCATGCAAATAGATTTTTCTCAAATTTTTGAGCATTTTGTTTAGGCATGAATCTAGGATTTCCTCTTGTTGATGATCTTTTAGTACTAAAACTTTTTTTCCTCTTACGATAGTTAGAGTTCTTATCTTCTTGCCTAGGAAGAATATAGTTATTTCGTCATTTCCTATAGTAGTTGAAATTATGATAGACATGTGAACTAAAGACCGACTTATATAGACGTTTAGAAAAACATCTATCAATAGAATGTCCATAGACATCACAATATCAGCAACAAAGACGGCTCGTAGGAGGCGTATCCTTAGGAAAGCTGTTAAACATGAGTTTGCCTAAAGGTTGGACTCTAGATTTATTTCTAGGGGGCATGGGTTAGAAAGATGATTTTTATTTACTTATGGGAGTATAGACGTATTTAGCCTTATGTTAAACATTAAGCTTAGAGTTACTGGCCTCACCAATGTCTATCTTTTGTTGTTTCAAATCAAAGTCGTTTTTAAGGCTTCAAAATCTGGACAGGTTTCAATAGGTCTTTTGCCACCGGACACAAACTTAATAGTTTAAAGATTTTTTGTTTGTTTGTTAGTATTGGGGAAAAATCATATTCTAGTTCTGTCATCAGAATTGGTTTTACTTTCAGCAACAAAGTCTTCAAAACAGTTTGAATTATTTTTAAATTTTGCAAATTTTTTGAAGACTATTGATGTCTTTTCTTTAGTTTGTTCCAATTCTAACGATGTCCCTTTATATTTTATTTTCAAGAATTTCATTTGATTATGATTTTTTGAGAAAAAATCTTAGTCTCATACTCATGATCTAGACATCAAGAGGTGTACTCTTCGACATTCTGTATGATCATTTGGCTTTGGGATTCTATTTTCCGGGTAAGTTCCTTGACTAACTTTCAAGTTTAGTACTTTTCTTGAGGGTTTTCATGTATAGTATGTGAATATCTGAAGGTTCTCATTATCGGAGTCACTAAGTGTATAGTCTGTAGTGTCCCATAACGATTCATTTTTAGGACTCACACACACATTTTCATCGTTAATAGAACGTTCCCTTTGACACACACGCACAGACATGGCATTAGAACTACTAGTAGCATCCAGCAGCAAAGAAGATAAACCATTAGGAACAATATCCTTCAACATAGCATGGTTAGAGATACTGCCATCATATTCAGTACTAGTCATATGCTCATCAGTATAAATAATTTTGGCAAAGAATGACATACATGGGTCAAAAGAATTAGATGACTCAGGCTCATTCGTTGCTGATTAACTGGAGTCATCCCAGGTCTTGCACAAATTATCCCTATTATTTTTTATTCTTATTCAAGTTGACCCTCCAATCACTTGCCATATGTCCTAATTTCCCACATCTAAAACACTCAAAAATTTTGAGGTCTTTTCCAAGTTTTTTTGGGTTATTAGTCTGGTGTTTTTCCTATATTTTCTCATGAGGCCTATTATTAGAGAACTTTGAATAAACATGTTTTCCTTGTCTGTTTGCAACTTTATTTTAAAATTTTCTTAAACTATTTAGACATTAAGGCAATGTGATTATCTAAATTGTTTAAATTATAGTCCTCATCAGAGTCTAACTCAATATTGGTCAAATTGAACTCAGGTTTAGTGAACTTAAAGGAGAAGATAAGATTAGAACTGGATAGTTTCTTTTGAGTCTTAGTTAATTGCTTCTTAAACTTTAATTCTATTTCCACTATCCTTATCTTGCTACTGAGGAGTTCAGGTGTTAAGTTTGGATCGGCCATCTCCTCAATGGCATAGCGCTTGTTATCAATTTTTTGTGGAAGTGAACTTAGAATTTTAGAAACAATTTCCTTCCTATCATAGATAATTCCATTATCATGTAGCTTAGTCACTATGTCTATTAATCTAATATATAAGTCATCAAATGACTCAATCTTAGTCATGATGAAAGTGTTGTACTACTGGATTAACATTTGGGTTTTAATAGCTTTAACATATGTGTCGTTTTCATGTGTAGTCACTAGACCGTCCCATGATTCCTTAGAGGTAGTGCAGAAGGATATCCTCTTGAATTTATATTCATTGATAGACATAAATATGGAAAATTTTCCTTTATTATTAATAACGGAGGTCTACTTCTCTTCTTTGGTGAATTCAGTTAGCAGTTTCCTAATCCTCACAATACTTCCTTCTGTGGTAGGTTTAGTAGGAAAAGTGTATCCATTTTCAATAGCATACTCGACATTGTCTCCCAATTTACCTTGGATGAAAGCAACCATCCTCACTTTCTAGTAAGGGAAGTTGGTTCCATCAAAGAGCGGGGGTCTGGATAGGTTACCTAATCTCTCAAATTTCTTGTCCATTTTTTGTTTTAAAAAAAAGTTTTAGAATGTCAGGATCAAAAAGATTTTATAAAACCAAAGCTCTAATACCAATTGAAGAATAATTGAACTGAAGTTGTTTAAAAGGTTTAAGACAGTTGAAATGGCTCCAAACACTTTGTTTGAGAAACTCCTTTTTTTACAAAATAAATACTAACACAAGATGTGTATAAAAAGTTATGAACGAGATATTTCAGTTAGGTGACCAAGTTTTGAAAAACGAAACTAAATAAATTATAAATCATCACGCAATCAGAAGAGGATGAGAGTAAGATTAAACATGCAAGAACACAAGATTTTAGCGTGGTAAAACCTCACCCAATTGGGAAAACATCCAGGGAGGTCTCTACACCTCAAAAGAAAAAACCACTAAAATAGAGTAAACAGATTACAAGCTATATAACAACCTAAATACACAATCAGACCTAATATAATTCAAGAATTTTTACCAACTCCATTAGGTAATTCTGGTTTCTCTGAAGGCTCTGATGTTGTATTTGTTCTCCTAGCTTTGTAAATCCTTATCCTTTAGCTTTACATCGACTCTAAAAGTAAAGAATCTCTATACAAACAGTTCTTTAGTATTTTAGTGTGAAAAGTGTTTTGTGGTGAAGTGCCTAACACATGCATGAAACACACACACTTATATAAACAAATTTTCCTACAAATTATAGATATTATCTAATATGAGTTTGGATTTCTGAATCTCAGTTGGTTGAAAACGTTGGACTTCTGATCTTTATTCTTTACCACAGATCGAGCGAGAACCTTGCTTTCCAAAGTAGCCAAGGTCCTATATGGTTTTTTATTTATTTATATACACTTCTATTTCACAAAACGTGAAATATGAACTTTGAAAGCACAAACGTCTCAAGATGTTCAACTATATAGAAGTCAGCTTTTCTCAAAACTTAAAACATAAAAAATATTTGTGGGTAATAGGTTTATAAAAATTTTAAGATAAAAATAACCCACAAATAAGGATTTCTTCAAAAAATAAATCATCTTAAGAAAATCTATGTGATTTATATCACAAATAGATCAGATCTACAATTTCTATGAAGAGAAAATGAAATCCCATATCGTGACAAGTTGGACAAGAGATTAAAGACCAGAGAGGAATGATTTTTCAACACGGACAACTCTCAAACTCACAGCGTAAATTTTTTAAAGAAAATTTTCTCGGGTTTGGGAACATTTTCTAATTTCTCTCTCTTTCTTTTCCCTCTCTCTTTCTCCTATTTTTTTCCTCTCAACTTTAAGGTGATCAAAAGATTGTAAACGTTAACCCTATGGCATCTATTTATACTGCCGGATGGAAGGGTCTGGTAGATCGAAGAAAAACAACGGCTGAGATTAATTATGCCTTAAACGATGTAAATCTTAGGGCTGAGAATGAGCGTGCGGCTTACGATAGACTATAATACGGAAGTAAAACAATTGCCAAAATAAAATCCAATTACCTACAAGTTAACTATGTTATTCAAGAGTGGACGAATTCAAACATTTATTGAATTACTAACTTTGCTAAAACAAGTTTTTATTTGCCAAGTCAATTAATAGTCCTATTTATTATCTTGAGTTAACTAGGTGTCAAAACAGATAATATATGATTCAATTAATTAGGTGAGTTTGTAGTATCAAACCTAATTTTTCGTATTAGGCAAGATATAGCAAATTTGTAAAGTAAAGCACAAGGTATTTATTTTACGTCGCAAAAACTCTTCCCTGGGAAAAATGACGGACCCCTCTAGGAGTCACCTAATCTACTTCCACTAAAATAATAAAAACAACAAGAACTATATTATGTAATTGGGTGAGGTTTGGAAAGGACAAAATGCTTTCTCTCTCTTTAATTTTTTCCTTGTTTGATATTGTGTTCTACACTTCGCAACTTCTCCCTTTAGCTCTTCTAGCTCAAGATTAGCTCAGTGCCTATTGTGTTATTTTCTAGTGAAGTAATTGTGTGTGGTGTTCTATCCTAGATGACACACCCCCACTTAAATGAGACACAGTGAATGCTATGCAACATATTATATTTCATATATATATCTTCGCAAGTCTTGTGTCAACTCAAGTCAAGTCTTCTTGACTTTCAAAACAATTTTGAAATGCTTTCTTTTCTTTCTAAATTTTGAACACTGGACTTGTTAAAATATTTACACAAATAAATGTGTCTACGTGAATACAACGTGAGTGAATATATTTAAGTGATATGAGATGAAAACAGTTCCTGAAAAATCACTTAAACAATCAAGAAATCATATCCACAAAATATGACTGAAAATATAATGAATTAAGCATACAATCAATGATTAAGATTCAATTCGAATCTCAGGACAGTCAAGAGAATTTCTATAAATTTCAGTCCTTTAAAAATTAGGTTCCAACCTTTTAAACCTCTTGGAATCTTAACTTTATTTTCAGAAAAAAATATTCTCAAGTGATTCTAAAACAAATCCTTTTAAAACAAAAATGTTACCCATCAAGATAGTATATATGTAAACAGAAAATCAACCAACAAACAAAAGAAGATAGTTTGTTTTTATTTCAGATCTGTGTAAGCCCCTTAAAAAAAACAATGAGTTTTTCTTTTAAGTTTTAACCCAAACAATATTTGCAAGATGTACACACAAAACAGATCTGAATGAACAATTAAACTAGGCACTACAAAAAGTGATACTCACAAAAAGATTTTTCAAAATGAAAAATGAACAGAATTTGAGATGAAGAGGTTATGAAAATAAAACCATTCAAGCTTGAATCAAGAAGGAGACTTTGAGATTCAACAATGGATTTTGAAAAATACACAAAAGATTTTTGAAAAATATTGGTGTATAATCTCTCTCTCTCTAGAAAATTTGGCAGAGCCTTAGCTTAAAAATAAATTTTCTTGGTTGAAAAATATGAAAGACCGAAGGTGTGTATATGTAGCCAAATAAGGTGACTGCTGATTGGGTTAAAATAATGTCTTAAGGGTTGACATAAACATATTTTTAGCTGTAGATAAAATATAATCTGGTGGTGGTAAAAGAAACACAAAATTTTCATCTTATAATGTGACGCGTGTAGTGTCGGCTGGAGCAACAACTTCGTACCGAGAACGCTTAGCAAAAATACCATCCATGGTTTTTATCAAAGCCGTGAGCGAAATAAATGAGCTGGGATCCAGTTGTATTCCATTTAAAACATTTTACCATTGGATAAATAAGGGAGCGGTGTCGTTTTGGTAAAAGTGAACAAAACCATTTTCGATTTTGTTAAAAACTGTGGGCGAAAAATCAAACACGGGGCCACGTCTTTGTGTGGTCAAATAGAAACAGGTAAGGTTCAAGACGTGTTAAGATCCTATTGGCTAATACATTCATGCCAACACTAACAGCTAAGAAAACTATATGTATATATATCACTAAAGTTCAATCATGTGTATGATAACAATTAAGTCTAGGCACAAATAAGGCATATGGATACAAATCGAGGTTAAATCATTATTAGACTAGGGAGCAGTTGGCTAAGGCTAAGAGCCTATTTCTCCTAATGTTTAACTCATATGAACAGGTGGTATATCCATATACTCCATAGAATATAAAAGTACATACACACGAATTGACTGTTTTTTAAAATATATTTAAACAAACAAACAATTTAAGAAAATATTTGAGAAAAATATTTAATCTCATTAATAAACTTTTCAAATTAATTTTTGAGTTGTTATAAAAATTCTTTTTAATTACACTAACACAAAATAAATAGACATGATAATATGAAATGCAGTGTTGTCTGGTTTAGTGCATCCTATGTGAAAAAATCCTATGAGACATAGAGGGTGTGAGAGACAACCTTTTTGCTGAAATGTAGAACTGAGTAAATATCCAAGATGATGTGGATAGCAGTAGAACTTGGAGGAGGTAAACGCACTTACCTTAATTACACGAATAATTTTGTCAAAATCAAAGCTCAACTAGATGAAGTCCTATATAGCTAAAGCACGGAACACAAATCCTAGGAGTGCTCTATATAGGAACCTTCAAACTCCCCCATTGGACTTATTTTGACAAAACCCCTGAGTACATTAAATGATATACAAAGGAAAAATTAAATACTAAAATGTCCTATACATAAGAGAATCTAACTACCCACCCATCCTAGAAATGAAAAGACACGTGACTCAGTTGCACGGTTGATGAAAACTTGCAAAACATAAATACCTTTCGCCCGAGATCAAGGTTAAAAGAATTTGCTCTACCAAAATAATACAACAGAAATACTTGTGCAGAATTGTATGATATGGGACAATATACATGAAAGAATACACAACAAATAACTAGAATGATGTACTCAATTCTCTCCCATTTTGACTAAACACTATAAGGGAAGAAATTAACATAGAAAAGTGTTTAAAAACTACATAATGGATGTCTCCTACATTATCCATGATTTTAAGAGATACGGGTTTTTAGTAGATATATTTATCCTAAAATCTCAGAGATCTTGTAAACAAGATGCAGATTAAACACGGACTAGTTATCAAGTACGGCCATTCCTATCATATGTCTCAATATTTCATAGCGAGGTTTATCTAATGGTTTTGTAAACAAATCAGCAAGTTGATTTTTGGTAGAAATATCTTCTATTACAACCTCTTTCGATTCAACCAACTCTCTAATCAAATGATTCGTAATATTAATGTGCTTAGTCCTACTATGCTGGACAGGATTTTTAGCAATGCAAATAGAACTTTCATTATCACAATAAAGGTGAACTTTGGACTGAATTATACTATAATTAGATAACAACTGTTTAATTCAAATTAGTTGAGCACAACATGCACCAACGACAAGATATTCAGATTCGACAGTTGACAAAGTTACACTAGTTTGCTTTTTACTAGACCATCCAACTAGGTTTTGTCCTAAATAATAGCAACCACCCGAGGTGGAATGAGAATCATCTGTGCTATCACCTCAATCCTCATCTGAGTACCAAATTATCTCATAAGAGGAGTCATTGGTATCCCAGAGTTCAAACTCAATTGTGACTTTAACATATTTCAAAATATTTTTGGCACAAGTAAGGTGAGACTCCTTTGGATGGGATTAAAATCGCGCACAAATACACACAACATATTGAATATCAGGTATAGAAGAAGTTAAGTATAATAAGATACCAATAATGCTATGGTATGAAGTGGGATCTACATCAGGGACACTTTCAGATTTTGTTAATTTCATTTTTATAGCGATAGATGTAGATGATATTTTGGCATTCTCAAGTCCAAATTTAACAAGTAAATCCTTAGCATACTTGGATTGCGAAATAAAAAGATCATCACTTCGTTGTCTTATTTGAAGTCCTAGGAAATACTGTAACTCCCCCATAAGTGACATTTTAAATTACTACTCATGTTGTTTGAAAACCTTTTAACTTCATTTGGAGAGGTTGACCCAAAAATAATGTCATCTACATAAATTTGAGCAATTAAGATGCCATTTTTATAAGCTTGGTCAATTCCTCCTTTAACAAACCCATGCGATGATAAAAAAGTAGTCAAACTTTCATACCAAGCACGAGGGACTTATTTTAAACAATATAATGCCTTTTTAAGTCTATAAACACAATTAGGGAGTTTGGGATCATGAAATCCTTTTGGCTGCTCAACGTAAACTTCTTCGGAAAGAATACCATTAAGAAAAGAAGATTTGACGTCCATTTGGAAAAGCTTAAATTGTAAGTGACAAGCAACAGCTAGAAGTAATCTCACTGATTCAAAACGAGTTACTGGGGCCAAGGTCTCGCCACAATCTATTCCTTCTATTTGAGAATAACCCTATGCTACTAGTCTAGCCTTATTTCGAATGACTATCCCTTGTTCATCGGTCTTATTTTTGAAATTTCATTTTGTACCAATTACTTTAATATCTTTGGGCCTGGGGACTAAATACCAAACGTCATGATCCGTGAACTGAGCTAGCTCTTCTTGCATCGCATCAATCCAATATGAATCACAAAGTGCCTCATCCACTGATTTTGGTTCCACAAAGGATACAAAAGCAACCATATGAGATACTTGATGTAATTAATTTCTAGTACTCATTGACGCACGAATATCTCCTACAACATTAGGAGGGATGATATTTTGAAACCGAGTTAGGCACAATAAGGTTTGTTGCTAGTAAATATTCATCTTCTATCAAAACTGGATCATTTAAAATATTTGTATCCAAATTAATTTTAACAGGTGGATCTTTACTAACAGGCTCAAAAGTGTTGTAAATTATAACAACATTAATGGACTCTACAATGGATTTGGTTCTCAATTTGTAAACTCTAAAAGCCTTGCTATTTTGAGAATAGCTAAGAAAAATTGATTTATCACCTTTGGCTACAAATTTAGAAAGATTTTCGCGATCATTTCAAACATAACAAATAGAGCCAAAGGTTCGAAAATACTTAACATTGGTCTTTTTGTTTAACCAAAACTCATAAGGGGTCATTTTGGTATTCTTCCTACGATATACGTGATTAATAATGTGAACAGCAGTAATACAAGCTTCCTCCTAAAAATATAAAGGTAAATTTTTAGCATGGATAAGGACTCTAGCCATTTCCTATATGACTCTATTTTTTCATTTAACAACCCCTTTTTATTGAGGAGTTTTCGGATCACTAAACTGATGAGAGTAACCACTAGCTTCACAATACGCAATGATACCAGTTTCTTTAAACTCACCACCTCTGTCACTTCGAATCCGGGTTACTTGGGTGTCCTTTTCATTTTCTATTTAAGTCAGTATTTTCAGATAATTGTTGAATTTTTCTAACTTAGATTTCATGAAATATACCCAAGTAAATTGAGAGAAATCATCCACAGTGACTAGGATATAAGAATTTCCATTTAAACTGACAGCCCTAATTGGACCCATTAAATCCATGTGGAGAAGTTCAAGAGGTGCAGTGGTGTTTATGTCTTTAACCTTTTTATGAGGGGATTTGGTAATATTACTTACTAGACATGGACCATAAGAAACATATGGGCATTTCTTTATTTTAGGTAAGCCTCATACAAGGTCTTGTGATGATAACCGATTAAAGGTTTCATAACTGATGTGTCCCAAGCTATTGTGCCATAAGTCAGAATCATCTAAAAGATTCACATTACAAGATAGGGAGCCAGAATCTTTGTAACAATTGTCTGCGGTACAATTGCCTTTAATGTAATCTTCTCCTGATTCAGTTAAAATATCACAGGAGGTTTTTAAAAATTTAACTTGGCAACCGTTATCACAAAACTGATTGATAAAAAGAAAATTAGCTCTCATTCCTTGAACTAACAACACATAATTTACATTTGGTAAACCCTCTTCATTAAGAATACCTTTACCAATGACTTGGGAAGTCTTACCATCTCCAAAGTTAACGTTGCCACCTTTACAATGAACAACATCCTTTAGTTTGGTAATAGCCTATGTCATATGGCGCGAGCATCCACTATCTAAGTACCAACCAGCACTATGCATCTCACAACGTAGGGCTGTCAAGACTACAAAAGATTTTAACTTTAAATGATTTAGCTGGGGTCTTAGATCGTCGGATCTGATCCATATAGGCACAGTTTTAAATTTGTTTTCAGCCATTACATGGGATCTGAAAAAGGATTTGCCTAATGGTTTTGATTTGCGATTAGTCCAAGTTTTAGGCATACAAAAATAATGAAATGATTCATTACAGTTCGAGGTTTTATTACACAATCTCCTAACTCTTGGGTTAAAGTAAAAATGGTCATTTTTCTTCGAAAACGTTTCACACTCACAGTTTTGGTGTCCAATAACATCACATTTAGTAAAGAATTTAGTAGACATAGGAAGGCCTGAATTGCGAAGTCTTCTAACAAACCCGTTTCAGATTGCTTACGGGCATTAGCCATAAAAGGTCTAGAAAGTCGCTTACAAGGGGGGAACTATCTAGACGTAGATGGCTCAACAAAATTTTCTACGAAAGTGTCACTGTCAAAATCATTTTCAATTAAAACTTATTTTCCTTTGGACTTTTCATACTACTTGCTTTCAAACTAAAGATCCATTTCTTCTTCAACTTTAATAAAGAGGACTGGTTTGGTTAAATCATCATTTTTCAAAATAGGACCTTCATAACCAAACCCTCTAGTATCGTCATGATAATGCTCAACAACAATCAATTCCTCAAGGTCAAAGAATTTTATATCACGACTACGACACGTTTTGAAAGCGGTTTCACAAACTTCTTTAGATTTTTCAACTTCTAAAAGTGCAGCATTATATTTTTCTTGTATAGAAATCAAGTTTTCATTTAAAGTCGTAATCTGAAATTTAAAGTCGTGACTATTTTTCAAAATAAATTTTGACATTACTCATTTCAACTGAAATTTGATGAATTATCTTATATTGATTTTCTAGGGACTCACTAAGAAATTTAACCAGGTTAGATAATTCTTGTCTATTCTGCAAATTCCTCACATACAATTCAGGATAATCATCATAGGACACAAAATTTTCATTATTCTCCATTCCGATCGTAAATTGTTGCAATCTTCAGAACTAGTGTCACTCACACATGCACGTTTAGCATCAAATGGAGCAATTAATTCAAGCATAGAAGGCTAATTAGCTAATAAAATTTTGACAGCATCAATTAAATCAAGCACTTAATGAGACTCACATTCATCTTCGGAATCAGACATTCCATCTCGATATACATCTCCACAACAGTCGTAGACTACTCCTAAAAATGCAAGGTAATTTGATTCAGATTCTGCGTGGTCTTCTTCTGATTCAGAATCAGAGGAATCATCCCATGTTTTAGTAATGTTAGCCTTGTGTATCTTAGGATACTTGGACTGCGGTTTGTATCTACGTTCAGCAATGAAATACCCGAGTTTCCCACAATTATGACAAGCCAATTTTGATTTATCAAACTTACTACTAGAACTATCATAATCAAACTTTGGTTTAGAATTTCTGTTATGGGGCCGATTGAACTTACGAGACTGATTATTCTCATGCATACATCTTTTAGCAATAGAATTTCTATGCTTCAAATGTTTCTTAAATTAGGAAGACATAAGTGCAAGTTGATTTTCAATCTTATCAATTTCATCCGACTCCTCATCAGAATCATTATCCGACTCAGATTGTTGCTTAACTACCTTATGTTTGATTTTATTAGGATAGGAAGTTTTGAATGCAACTTTAGAAGAGTTGGTCAGATCATTTTTAGCATAAGAAGTAAGAGTCTTTCTAAAGGTTGTTTCAAGTTCCATAGTTCTCAATTTAGAGCTTAGCAATTCCAGAGTGAGAGATGGATCATTCATTTATTCAATGATATAACGTTTATCGTCAAACCTAGGGGCAAGGGACCTTAAGATCTTGGCACATACTTCCTGATCAGTATACTCTACATCATTTGCATGCAGTTGCGTAATAATATCAGTTAAATGCATATAAAAATCATCAAATGGTTCGTTATCTTTCATAACTAGCATATTCTATTATTGAACAAGCATTTGAGTATTACACTTCTTAACCCTAGCATCGCCTTCGTGTGTTATTACTAAAGTGTCCCAAGCATCCTTGCTAGTAGTGCAGTGGCATATACGTTTCAAAATCATTCTCGCTCACACTCATGAAAATCGCATTTTTCCCTTATTATTGAAATTGCTTATCTTTTTTCTGATCAACACATAATTCAAAAGTTTTAAGTTTTCTAAAGATAGTGTTGCCTTATGCTATGGGAGTAGTGGGGTTCCTATAACCATTTTCAATCAAATCCCACACGTCATCGCTTAAAGTTCCTTGAATAAATGCAACATTCTAATTTTCCAGTATGAAAATTTTGAGCCATCGAAAATAGGAGGTCTACAAAAATTTCCAAGACTAAGTAATTGACTTAAAACGAGTTTGACAAAATCTTTGAAAAATGATCTTTTTAAAGTTTAGCTCTGATACCACTTGAGTGTGTGGATTACAATAGACTATAATGCGGAAGTAAAACAATTTTCCGAAATAAACTCCAATTACATACAAGTTAACTATGTTATTCAAGAGGGGACCAATTCAAACTTTTCTTGAATTGCTAACTTTGCTAAAACATCTTTTTTGTTTGGCAAGTCAATTAATAGTCCTATTTATTA
This sequence comes from Sambucus nigra, assembly GCA_949130495.1. Classification (NCBI taxonomy): domain Eukaryota; kingdom Viridiplantae; phylum Streptophyta; class Magnoliopsida; order Dipsacales; family Adoxaceae; genus Sambucus; species Sambucus nigra. The sequence continues at coordinate 637,652,532 of OX422208.1, read as the reverse complement.
TCTTGAGTTAACTAGGTGTCAAAACAGATAATATATGATTCAATTAATTAGGTGCGTTTCTAGTATGAAACCTACTTTTTCGTATTAGGCGAGATATAGCAAATTTGTAAAGTAAATCACAACGTATTTATTTTATGTCACATAAACCCTTCCCTGAGAAAAAAGATGGACCCCTCTAGGATTCACCTAATATACTTCCACTAAAATAATAAAAACAATAGGAATGAGTTACAATCAACAAACACGACAACTAAAGAATATAGATGTAGCGATTACCTCACACGAACAAGACTCCTCCCTGGTTGCTTATTCTTCTTTCTTTTTAAGTATGTCCTTATTTGATATTGTGTTCTACACTTCGCATCTTCTCCCTTTTCCTCTTCTAGCTCAAGATTAGCTCAGTGCCTATTGTGTTATTTTCTAGTGAAGTAATTATGTGTGGTGTTCTATCCTAGATGACACACCCATATCTAAATGAGACACAGTGAATGCTATGCAACAGATTATATTTCCTATATATATCTTTGCAAGTCTTGTGTCACCTCAAGTCAAGTCTTCTAGATTTTCAAAACAGTTTTGAAAAGATTTCTTTTCTTTATAAATTTTGAACACGATACTTGTTCAAATATTTACATAAATAAATGTGTCTACGTGAATACAACGTGAGTGAATATATGTAAGTTATGTGAGATGAAAACAGTTCCTGAAAATCACTTAAACAATCAAGAAATCATATCCACAAGATATGAATGGAAATACAATGAATTAAGCATACAATCAATGATTAAGATTCAATTCGAATATCAGGACAGTCAAGATAATTTCTATAAATTTCAGTCCTTTAAAAATTAGGTTCCAACCTTTTAAACCTCTTGAAATCGTAACTTTATTTTCAGAAAAAATTACTCTCAAGTGATTTTAGAACAAATCGTTTTAAAACTAGAACGCTACCAATCAAGATAGTATATATGTAAACAGAAAATCATCCAACAAACAGAACAAGATAGTTTATTTTAATTTCAGATCTGTGTAAGCCCTTTAAAAAAATAATGAGTTTTTCTTATATGTTTTAACACAAACAATATTCGCAAGATGTACACATAAAACCGATCTGAACAAACAAATAAACTTGGAACTACAATAAGATATACTCATAAAAAGATTTTTCAAAATGAAAAATCAACAAAATCGGAGATGAAGAGGTTCTGAAAATAAAACCGTCCAAGCTTCAATCCACAATGAGACTTTGAGATTCAGCAATGGCTTTTGAAAAATACACAAAAGATTTCTGAAAAATATTGGTGTATAATCTCTCTCTCTCTCTTTAGAAAATTTGGCAACGCCTTGGCTTAAAAATAAATTTTCTCGGATGAAAAATATGAAAGACCCAAGGTGTGTATATGTAGCCAAATAAGGTGACTGCTAATTGGGTTAAAATAATGTCACAATGATTGACATAAACCTATTTTTAGCCATAGATAATATATAATCTAGTGGTGGTAAAAGAAACATAAAATGTTCATCTTATAATGTGACACGTGTAGTGCCAGCTGGAGCAACAACTACCTACCGAGAACGCTTAACAAAAATACCAGCCGTGGTTTTTATCAAAATCGTAAGCGGAATAAATGAGCTGGGATCCAGCTGTATTCCACTTAATAAATTTTACCGTTTGATAAATAAGGGAGCGGCATCGTTTTGGTAAAAGTGATCAAACCATTTTCGATTTTGTTAAAAACCATGGGCGGTTAAATCAAACACGGGGCCACGACTTTGTTTGGTCAAATAGAAACAGGTAAGGTTCAAGACCTGTTAAGATCCTATTGTCTAATACATGCATGCGAACAATAACAACTAATACAACTATATGTATATATATCACTAAAGTTCAATCATGTGTAGGACAAGAATTAGGTCTAGGCACAAATAAGGCATATGGATACAAATCGAGGTTAAATCATTATCAGACTCGGGAGCAGTTGGCTAAGGCTAAGAGCCTATTTCTCCTAATGTTTAACTCATATGAACAGGTGGTATATCCATATATTAACATATACTCCATAGAATATAAAAGTACATATACAGGAATTGACTATTTAAAAAAAAAAAATTAAATAAACAAACCATTTCAGAAAATAGTTAAGAAAAATATTTAATCTCATTAATAAACTTTTTCAAATTAATTTTTAAGTTGTTATAAAAATTCTCTTTAATTACACTAACACAAAATCAATAGACATGATAATATGAAATGCAATGTTGTGTGGTGTAGTGCATCCTATGTGAAAAAATACTATGAGACATAAAGGGTGTGACAGACAACCATTTCGCTGAAATGTAGAACTGATTAAATGGCCGAGATGATGTGGATAGTAGTAGAAACTTAGAGGAGGTAAATGCACTCACCCTAATAACACAAATAATTTTGTCAAAATCAAAGTCCAACTAAATGAAGTTCTATATAGCTAAATCACGAAACACAAATCTTAGGAGTGCTCTATCTTGAAACCTTCAGAGAACACTCCGCATTTTAACGTGTGATTATTGGTCCACTCAGGCGTCACAAGGATTAATACAAATACATGCAGGCCATAGATTAATAATGATCAAACGAACATGATTGATTCGTAAGACTATGAATGTAAACAGACATAAATCTAACTGGTATAACAGTAACATGTGTAAGGCCAAGATTAACAATAAAATGCGTGTTTTTGAAGTTTAAACAATTTCGTTTCGCACCACACATTTATTTGTCGCCTTCGAATTCTACCCAGCCTAAGTTTGAAGAGATAAATGAATTTACAAATAGGCCCAAATAATTTTAAAACCAATTTTTAAATGTTCTAAAAATGTTTATAAATTTCTAAAAATTATTTAAAAAATCCCAAAAATTATTAGAAAATTATTTTAATCGGAATTAGTACTCGCACACCTAAATTAATATGAATGCAACATAGAAATTCAATCCTAATTGCAGTGTTGGTATTATACCTTTGAGACTAATAGAGGAAATATCATGTAAAGTCAAAGGTTTTTGGTAAACTAGGGTATGACTAAAATTATGTCACTATTTCCAAACTAGACAAGCGCCTATTGTAAGGACATATTTTCATAGGTCCGTTATCAATTTATTATGTCATATACTGCTACACCGTCGAAGAGCATTCACGAGACATCTACATCAAAGACAGATTCGAATTACTCAAGTTCTTCATCATTCAAGACTCTGCGAAGTTTACTTTGGTAAGGCTATGTTTTAAATACCTTTACTTTTCACTTAGAGCGTTTGGAATATTCTTACAAAATATTTTCTAAGTGTTGGAGTGGACTTTTTTGTCAAAATTGGAGAATGAGTATTTTTTTAAGTGTTGAAGCGGACATTAAAATAATGATTTTTTTGCAACAGTCGTTCGAGCGACATAGCATGTCGTTTGCGCGAGATAGCATGTCGCGCGATCTCGTTCGAACGACAGTTGTCCTTCTTTTGAGCAACTTATTGATCTCGTTCGAACGAGCTCGGATTTCAAGGAGGCGCATTTTTATATAAATACTCATTAAATGGTAACGTTTTCATTAAGAAGTCATAGCGTTTTGACCAACAGAAAAACTGCGAAAGCATAATCCTTTTTGGCTTCTTCCTTTAGAGTTTTAATCACTTTTTGTTTTCAATTCACAAAACTCCCATATGCTTTAGTGAATTGTTTTGGTGTTCTAGAACACAACTTTTGCCCTTGTTTATTCTTTCTGGGGAGATCTCTACAATCGACAGCTGCGTGCTATTGTGGATGGAGTCCTTGTGAAGATTTTAGACTGCGTGTCTAGGATTGCGATCCTTGTGGTATAGCTGCGCGTGAACTACTGCAGATTTCTAGTCGTTGCTTTGAAAGTTTGACGAAGACACCGTGCATTACTCTTGTGGGCAAAAGCAATATGGTATGTAAGTCAATGGTCTTGTAAACTTTTCAAAGTTCTAGAAATAAAAGGTTTTTCCCTGCGGGGATTTTTCCTTAAGCTTGCGTCGTATGCTTTATTTATTTTATGGTTTGATACACGCACACACGCAGTTGAATGATTTGAGGCTGATTTATTTTGTTTTAAAAATAGACACTAATTAAATAAGTGTGCCAATGTAGGAAGTTATAAATTTAATCAATTATCACACAGTCACGTTTCTACACCTATATAATATAGACTCAAGTGAATCAAGTATATAGGGTGCTTCATTGTGTACACATTGGCTTAAAAATATGTTCTAATATTTTTGAATAATTTTTAGGAATTTTTAAACATTGAAAAATTATTTTTTATACATTTAAAATTAGGTTTTAAAAATGTTTGGAACATTTTATAATAATTCAAAGTTCCTAAAATTTGCCTTGGGTAGAATTCGAAAGCGGCAAAGACATTTGGGGTGGAAAATGATATTTTTAAAAGATCAAAAACATGCATTTTACATTCAATCTAGATCACACACGTGTTGCCTTGTCAACGATTAGATTTATATTTCTTTCCACTCACATGATTGAGAGTTAATCCGGAACTTTGGTTTAAATTCATCTATGTCGTGCATGCGTTTTAACTTAATCCATGTCTTACCAGTTTGAGCCAATCACAGAGAGTTTTAATGTCGTGCATCTCCAACCGTTAGATTTACAACCGTTTGCTCTATTTAGTCTTGACCCTTGATTTGAGTTCCCATTCCAGATCCTTCAATCGTTCACTATAAATAGGTTCTAAGGGTCATTCATTTCTAACTTTTGCCAAGTATGAGGGTTAGGAGAAAATCAGAGAGAGAGAGAGAGAGAGAGAGAGAAGAGAGGAAAAATAAGAGAGAAAAAGAAAAACGTAAACCAAACTCTGGCCAAATTTTTCTAGAAATCTTTTGAGAGTTTGAATTTTTTTTTGTGTTCGTGGTTCTAAATTCTCTCTGGTTTACATCTCTTGTCCAACTGTTTCCTCAAGCCTGATCTCTTATCATACCTTTGTGATTTGTAAATCCGACTAACTGATACAATCACGATTTAATGTTAGGACTGATTTCTTCATTAAAAATAATCTCTTTATTGGGTTTTAGCTTTAAATCGCTTTTATCAAATCTTTCCCAGCATATCTCCTTTTCTGTTTTCAAGTTTTCTAGAAAAAATTACTTCAAAATTTTCAGATCTAAAGACATTTATGTCTCACAGTTTGTATTTTACATTTTGTGAAATAATTTTGTAAATAAATAAAATTGAGACATATAGGATCTTGGCTCTTTCATTATAGCAACATTGTTTTCTAATGTGCCATAAAAAGGAGAAGTCTATTTTCAAGAAAAGTTGATTCATAACTCTTGCATGTCATTTTAGATAAAATTTGAAATTTATAGGAAATTGTCTATTTAAGTGTGAGTGAGTTGCATGCATGGGTTAGGAACATCACATCACCACACTGTCACACAGCATCACTAAAGTAGTGTTGGTAAATAAATTTTTACCATGAGGGTCAATGTAAAGAAGGAGCTAAGGAGTAATGTTTGGAGGACGTTAAAGACAATAATCAGAAGCCAGAAAAGTTAGAGAAAAACTTGGAGTGTTGGTATAATTCCTTGACTGAGTTTTAGGTCCGATTTGACTGGATAATACGTTGCTTGCTTGTACTTTATCTCTCATTATAGGGGATTTTTATTTTAGTCCGTAGAGGGAGCCGTGGATGTTTCCCCTGTTTGATAAGGGTTTTACCATGTTAAAATCTTTGTCTTGTGTGAATGTTTTTTATACTTGTTTTACTTTTGCTGTCACTGCTATAAGTGTTTAAAATTCTTTTAAACCTTTAAGTTTCTACGTAACTGAAAGTTCTTGTCAAAAAAAACATTTTCTAACATAACTTGAGTTTTCCTTGGTGTTATTAAAAGAGTTTCCTCAAGAAAACATTCAGACCCTTCTTATCTGTAACTTTTGATTAAATGACTTACTAAGGGATGTTCAATTCGTAATAAAATTTTAAAAAACTTACGAAAAGATTCTGATTTTTGTTTCAAAAAGTCCACCTAGGTAAATCGAGTAAAATTGTCAACCATAATAAGGATGTAACTATTGTTACAAATACTAACAAGACAAGAGGGACCCATTAGGCCCATATGGATGAGTTCTAGAGGTTTGGTGGATAGATACCTTTTGACTTTCTTATTGTGATACCCCGCCAAATTAAATACCGGTTGATTAGTCCTTTATAAAATTAAATTAGAATATCCGGCTGGGTCAGATTATGCATCACTGTCGAAAGTTTTATTATTTAAAACTAACCACCTAATATTTAAAAAGGTTGATGTCAAAATTTTATCTTATTAACAGTAATCGCCATAAAAGAAAATAATTAAAACTAGAATAAAATAACTCTAAATCTCTGAATGTAAAATAGGAGGGACGACATGTCCAATAGAAGTAAATAACTGATAAATGAGGACAAATAGACTCAAAAGTGTCAACTAGAAACATTCTGTAGCTTCCACGGCAGCTACAGCTCGGTAAATGAATGGAATCTCCTAAGCCTTGTGTCCCTGTAGCTAAGCACCTAAAATAATATAACAAGAAAAGAGTTTTACCGAAAACGAGTCACCGACCGAGTGGAAACTAGTTTAAATATAGCAAGTTCTTAAATTGGATTAATTAGCACAAAATTATTCATGTTAACTTAGCATACTCACTTGAGATGCTCACCTCTCATCTAAGGTGCACGCCTAACGAGCCTAACTACCCATGCTAGTCATGATACTCTGCCAGACTATACGTGGTATAACCACTATGCCGGATAAAATATCTAAATAATTCGAAGACCTATATTTCTATTATTTAGGACTAGATTCAAAGATGATTAAACTCACTCTCATATCATTCTTAATTCTCAACTGGTGACCCAATACGTATTCACTTTAATAAAGTAGCCAACATGAAACAAAGAATAGGAACTCAGTATACATTTATAAATTCTCACTATGTATACATACAAATATATATCAATACTACACCTATGGTTATGAAACCCCTGTTGCTAGGCATACTCTGCTATCTAGTCCCATTACGACGCTCACACATAAAGGATAACAGGTTCAATCTCTCAAGAACCAAATAAAACATATACACATATTGGAGACGAATATTGTTCCAAGCCGATGGGATGCACACATACCTATGCACCCATACGACCGTCATCACTATCATTCTCACAGATAACCCGTCCCTAGGTTCCATGATCTAGTGGTACGACTCAAAATCCCCTGAAGGCACATAAGATATGGTCATCCACAACGCATTAACCTCCATTAGATAGACAGTAGCTAGGTATGTCATACACATAATATTCCTAGTAATAAGCATGCACACAACTTATAAAACTTAATAGGCGTTCACGAAACCCAATTCTCATAGTACGTAGGTAATATTAACATTCCTACTCCCCACTATATCCATTTATATATAATCATTATAGGACTCACATTATCTCATAGATTTCCATACAAGTTCAATACATTGAGCATCATTACACACTTAATTACCTAAAACTTTGGGTTTTAAGTCACATGTTACTCACGTAGGTTAATACACTGGTTTGGATAAACCTAAGATGATTTTTAACTTGATGAATCCTAAAAACCCATTCTGAAATCTCGTTAGAAGTCAACGAATTCACATTAGAATGAGGTCGTTCGAACGAAGTTTCCACTTCGAATGAAACTCAACATCTCGTTAGAAGGGTCGTTGAATTTCTCGTTAGAAGGCTCATTTGAACAAGGTCGTTTAAACAACATGGGCAGGTTTTCGAAAAAAAATCCGAATAGGCCCAGTTATTCCCAAATTCGATTTTTCTCAACATTTCAAACCTCAAACTCAATCCAAATTTCTTCCAACATCAATTTAGATGGTTCTAAATATCCCTAATCATTATGGGACAAATTATAACAAAAATTAGTGTTCAAATCTTATGTTTTAAAAAGGGAAACCAATAATTTCTAAAGTCTCTAAGAATTCTCATATAATGAACCCAACACTAAACCTCAAGATTTAACAATTTACGGATGGGGTAAATCCTCTACATGTAACCCATCACCAAAATATAATGTTCCTTTACGATTAAACCTAATTAAACCCAAATTTTCATCATAATATGTCTAAATCATCAACAGAGTTTAACAAGAACAATATATGCTAAATAAACTATCAAGATAAACATTTTCCTTGGAAAGAACTTATGATTCTTGGGTTGAATTTGGTATGAGGTTGATCCTCTTGTCGTGATCTACGCTTTGGTGTAATTCTTGGTGAGAAATCTTGAGTTCTTAGCTTTGTTCTCCAATGTAGTCTTCTTCCTCCTTGGTTCTCTCTCTCTCTCTCTCTCTCTCTCTCTCTCTCTCCCTCTTTCACGTAGGTTGAAACTGGCAGTAACCTCTAACCCATGTAGATTTTATTTTAATCCTAATTTTCATCCATTTAATTACTCAAAAATCCCAAAAGACTAAAATACCCCTCCGGGGTGTTATTTTGGGCTATAATGCCCCGAACTCCAAATATAACATCCGAGTAGTGTTTTCTGACTATTTCGACCCTTCCAGACACACTGGCACACTCAAAATAGTCATTCGAGTTATATAAAAAAAATTACCTTTTTAACCTCCAAATATATAATAGTGACGCGACTCATACGCGTGTTTCGAATAATTATATCTTAACTGTCGTGTATCTCATCCTCGGCCATATTATTATTTCTAAAACCTTCTATTACGTTACTACATTATTATTTTTGATAACTACTAACTCTCGTCACGTTAGTAATTATTACCATAAAGTCGGATAATTATAAAATAAATTTTCTCTCTTAAATTAATTAATCCCAATTTCCAAAATTTCATAATAAAACAAATATGCGTAAAAATATAGGGTATTACATACTTCCCCCCTTATAACAGAATTTTTTCCCAAAATTTGGAAATGAAAATATACTTGGTAAGAATAACTCTGGATAACGTTCATGCATGTCATCCTCGCGCTCCCAGGTGGATTGCTTTACATTATGGTGTTGCCACTGAACACGGACTAGTGGTACTATCTTTGACCTCAACTTCTTCTCTCTATGGTATAGGATAGCAACTGGACCCTCCTCGTAGGAGCTATCAGGCTATAAGTCTATCTCTTTCAACGCATTATGTGGTGCAAAAAATCATCTCGAAGAAATCTCCTTAGCGAAGAGCTATGGAACACGTCATGGACCCTATGCAAGTGCTCTGGTAACCCAAGTCTATAAGCAACCGACCCAATCCTCTCAATAATAGGGAATGGACCTACATACCTAGCTGACAACTTTCCCTTCTTCCCGAAATGCATAACTCCCTTCATAAGAGACACCCAAAGTCACACCTGGTCCTCAAAATTGAACTCTTAGAAATATCGCTTGGCATCGGCGTAGAACTTCTGTCGATCCTGAGCAACCAAAAAACGGCTCCGTATCAAATCTATCCTCGCCGAAGTATCCTGAATTACCTTCTGGCCAAGTAATTTGTTGTCCCCTACCTCTAACCAACATGCTGGGGAACGATAAGGTCTGTGATAGAGTGCCTCAAATGGAGCCATAGTGATAGTAAAATGATAAGGGTTATTATAGGCAAACTCCACTAGCGGAAGGTACTGCTCCCAGCCTCTGCCAAAATCTATGATGCACATACGCAACATGTCCTCTAACATCTAATTTATTTGCTCGGTTTGTCCATCCGTCTGTGGGTGATAAGTTGTACTCTATCGTAACTCCATACCCATTACCTCCTCGAAACACTCCCAAAACTGAGAAACAAACACCTTATCTCTATCAGACACAATGTTGATAGGCACCCCATGAAGTCTCACTATCTCTGCTATGAATATTTGGGGGTACTGTCCCGTGTTGTAATCCATTCAGACTGGTAGAAAGTGGGCTACCTTGGTCAGTCGATCCACTATCACCCTATCAAATCGTGATCCCTCTGCGATATAGGTAATCCCATGATGAAGTCCATGGAAATGCTCTCCTATTTCCACAAAATAACCTGTAATGGATGTATAAGCCCCATCGGTTTCTGATGGTACACCTTTACTTGCTGACAAGTGGCACATTTTAAGATGAACTCGATAATATCCATCTTTACCCCACTCCACCAGTACTGTCTTCGCATATCCTGATACATCTTATCTCCATTGGGATGCACCGCAAATCGTGAACCGTGCGACTTTGTCATCACCTCGTGTCACAAGTCCTCTCCCTTAGGAACAACAAGACTTCCATTAAAATGTAGACCCCCATCTGAACCCACGGTATAAAATTCATCCCCCTTTGCTAGAAGTTCTACTATATGACTCTCGTAGAACGGATCAGCTACCTGAGCCTGTACTACTCTTGTAATAATCTGGGGTGTAACTGTCATCACAGACATGAACGATCTAGCCACCGCATACTGGTGTCCTAACTCCTTCCATTTTTCTTTCCACACTTTGGCCACCTCTCCTACTGGCCTACGGCTCAATGCGTCTACTACCACATTAGCGTTCCCCGGGTGGTATTGGATATCAAAATGATAATCCTTCATAAACTCAAGCCACCGACGCTAACGCATGTTCAACTCCTTCCATGTGAAGAGATACTGTAATGAATTGTGATCTATGAACAATCAAAATTTCTCCCCCAGTAGGTAATGTCTCCAAATCCGAAGTGAAACATTACCGTCGCTAATATTAAGTCGTGGGTGGGGTAATTCCTCTCGTGAGGCTTAAGCTTACAGGAGGCATAAGCTATAGCCTAATCCTCCTGCTGAAGTATACCCCAAGTTCTAATAAGGATGCATTTGTGTAGACTAGATACTCCACTCCCGTCCTGGGCAATGCTAACACTGGTGCTGAGGTTAACTTGTCTTTCAACTCATCAAAGTCCAATTGACAGGCGTCACTCCAGATAAACGACACCCCTTTACGAGTCAGGTGTGTCAACCGACCCACTATCTTTAAAAACACTCGAATGAACCTCTTGTAGTATTTGACTAGGCCCAAAAAATTGCGTATCTCAGTCGGTGTCATGGGTTGTCCTCACTCCCTCACCGCTGACACCTTCCCCGGATCCACGAATATCCCTTTGTCAAAGATGATATGTCCCCAAAACTGAACCTCCTTCATCTAAAACCCACATTTATCGTATTTTACGTACAACTCATACTAATGCAGTGTTTACAAAATTTGCCTCAAGTGCTCGACATGCTCCTTCTCGATCTGCGAGTAAACCAGAATGTCATCTATAAAGATGATGGCGAACTGGTCCAGGAACTCTCTGAACATCTTGTTCATCAAGTCCATAAACATTGATGGGGCATTGGTTAGCCCGAAGGCATAACCCTAAACTCATAGGAACCATATATTATAAAGAAGGCCATCTTCAATACATCCGACTCCCTGATATGCAACTGATGGTATCCCGATCTCAAGTCAATCTCAGAGAAGAAGGCATCTCCTCTCAACTGGTCGAATAAGTCATCGATTCGAGGCAATGGATATATGTTTCGTGTCATGAATTTATTCAACTCTCGTTAATTGACACATAACCTCAACAATCCATACCTCTTCTTAATGAATAGTACAGGAGCACCCCACGATGACGTAGTCCTATGGATAAACCCCTGCCCCCAATAACTTTTAAATCTGGTCACGTAACTCCCTCATCTCTGCTGGAGACATAAGGTAAGTGCACGGGCTATCGACCGAGTGCTCGATGCTAAATCAATGACAAAGTCTATCTCTCTACTCGGTTGTAACCGTAGAATCTTCTAAAATACATCGAAAAATTCTCAAACAACAGGAATCGAGTCAAGTGGTACCACCACCTCCCTAGAGGTCTCATCCTCTATGTACTATAAATATGTGGACGATCCTCCCTCAGAGCAACGCATCGCCAACAAGAACATCTCCTGATCAGGTATGGTAAAAACTATACTCCTACTAAAATAATCAATCATGGACCTATACCTGAAAAGCCAATCCATACCTACAATCGCGTCATACTTGGACATATCTAATAAGAGCATGTCAGCGGGTAAGATAAACCTCCCAATATTTATACCCATTCCTCGAAAAATAAAAGACATAACAGAACCTCTACTCAACGATGAATCCACACAAGTAACCGTACTCTCTGCTGTATCTAATAATCTCGTAGTACGTGCAAACCCCATGGCAATAAAACAGTGTGTGGCCCCCGTGTCAAATAGAATGAGCCCCAAAGTCCCCTGGATAGAAAATATACCCTCAATCGTGGGTGGTTCCTGTGGGATTGCGGTCTGGTGAAGATTGTAGACTTGTCCGTACTGAAGCTATCCTTGTTGAACTGGGATAACAGGAATGGGTGGCAGTGCTGGCATCTGTGGGGGTACTGGGAGAGTTGCGATAAATAACGGCCTTGGGGCTCCGGACGAGCACCCTGCTGCTACTGGACTCTACCCTTATGAGGGAAGTCCTGACTCTTGTGTCTAGTGTTTCCACAAGTGAAATATCTCCTTGGGAAGGGTCCTCCCCTCTGTCCCAGCTGTCCCCGGCCCGGATGGCCATTACCACCCCTCCCTTGGCCATGCTGAACCTAGTGCTGGCCCCGATGGCCTTGATGGCCATGGTAACCTTGCTGGACATGTCTAAAGCCTCCCTGCCCATGTCTAAAACCTCCTGACTTAAACCTCTTAGGATCCCCCTACTGGGAACCCTAATCACTATGTCTATGCTGACCCTGAATTGCCTATACCCCACTGGCACCATTTCCTCCTGTCCTTCCTTGCTGGATGGACTCTCCTACTCTCTTAACCTCTGTCAGATGAAAACGATGGTCTTGACAATGGAGTAGTGATGCATTAACCACATCCGAGTAGGTGGACAAAGAGAGATTGTCTACTAAGTGCTGGCGGATCCTCCACGTCAACCCATCCATAAAACGCTGAATCTTCTTCTCCTCAGTCAGGATCTCATCCGGTAAAATATTCAGAAGGTTGATAAACTCTGCCTCATATTCCACCACAGTCTTTCCCTCCTGCTTCAAGTCACTAAATTCCTTCTTATCTTTGTATGGACGGTCGAGGGGAAATATTTGGATCGAATCACACACAAAAGTCTCAAATTGTGAGTGTGTCTCTCTCCTTAGTGGTGGTAATAAACTCCCACCACTACAGTGATGCTCCCACTAACTTGAATGTGGTCAGTATCTGACTCTACACCTTCGTTCACTCATGCATCCTCAAATGCCTTTGGATGCCCATCTTCCATTGGCTCTCTACTACCACATTGGAGCTCCCTATAAAATCTGGAGGATGCGCCTTCTGGAAGGCGTCCCCAACACATTCCTAAGCAGACGGGAAGGCCTGGGCTTGAACTGGATCCACCATCGGTGCTTGAGGTGGTGCCTGTTGCACAAATGCCAATGTCACATTTACCGCCTAAGCTATAATGGAAGTAACTTCAGTGGCATTCATTACACCCTGGGCTGGTGCAGGCTGAGGCTCGTGATGGGCATCCCTGCGAACTCTCTGTGCACGTCGAGGAGGAATATAAAAGGAGATAAAAGTTTCATGAGTCTACAGTTATTATCTCAAAATAGCTGAGGAACGTAAAATGCATAAAGAGTAGACCAAACCTAAAATGCAGGGCTTTATATCAAAGGATGCTCTATGGAAACATAATAACCCGTATAGATTCTAAGGACACTAGAACCCGATGCTCTGATACAACCTGTGATACCCTACCTAATTAAATACCGGGTGATCAGTCCTTTATGCAATTAAATCATAATATCCGCTTGGTTCAGATTATGCATCACTGTCAAAAGTTTTACCACCTTATATTTAAAAAGGTTGATGTCAAAATTTTATCTTATTAACCGTAATCACCAAAAAAGGAAATAATTAAACATCACCATTCAACACAAAAACGTAAGGAAATAACTAATTGAAATAATATGAAGGAATGGAGTAAACACATCCAGATAAAATCCCATATAGTAATCCAATAATATGAAATTTAAAGTCTAAAAATAGAATAAAACAACTCTAAATCTTTGAATGTAAAATAGGAGGGATAACATGTCCAACAGAAGTATATAACTGATAAATGAGGAGAAATAGACTTACGAGCATCTTCTAGAAACCTCCTGTAGTTTCCACAGCAGCTACATCTCGGCAAATGAATGGAATCTCCTAAGCCTGGCATCCCTGTAGCTGAGCACCTAAAATAATATAACAAGAAAAGAGTTTTTCAGAAAACGGGTCAGAGCCCGAGTAGAACACAGTTTAAATATAGCAAGAGCTTAATTTGGATTAATTAACACAAATATTATTCAAGTTAACTTAGCGTACTCACTTGAGATGCTCACCTCTCATCTAATGTGCACGCCTAATGAGCCTAACTACCCATACTAATCATGGTACTCTTCCTGACTATACATGGTATAACCACTATGTCGGATAAAATATCTAAATAATTCGAAGACCTACTCAACTCCAAACCTGACCCTAAACCACCAGTTGGAAACGCCAGCAAATCTTTTGTTAATACTTTCATCCAAAATAAATGCTCTAACTCCGATATACCCATTAAACCTACAAAAAAGTATAAAGGCGAGATTGCTTTGATTTTCACTGAAGAAGACATATCCTCAATGGAATCCCATTTCAAATACGCACTAATTGGCCAGTTTCAGCATGGACGACCCTCAATGGATACGATCAGGAAAATGTTTGTTACCATCTCATTAAAAGCAGGTTTCTTTATAGGATTGCTGGATTCTAAAAACGTGCTCATTCAACTCAACTGTGAAGAAGATTTCCATTGTATATGGCTTAAAGATCTCTGGTATATCCACCATTTTCCTATAAAGGTCATCAGATGGTCCATAGAATTAAAATCGAACGAAGATAGCCCGGTTGTTCCTGTGTGGGTGAATTTTCCTTACCTTCCTATTCATTATTTCTCCAAATCAACCCTCTTATCGATAGAAAATGCGATTAGAAACCCTATCAAGACTGATGAAGCAACGGGTACTCTTACTCGACCTAGCATGACTAGGGTTTGTGTTGAAGTTAATGTATTGAGGCAGCTTCCAAAAATAATATGTCTAGGCACGTAGGAGAAAGGCTTTTGGCAGAAGATTGTGTATGGAAATTTTCCTGATTATTGTTCTCAATGCTCGAAGTTGGGGCATGATGTTATAGACTATGAAAGGGTGGATGTAGATCTTATCATTAACAAGGTGGACAAGGTGGACGAAGGCAAAGATAAACTAACAAAAACTCACTCGACCAAAATGGTATAATTGAGACAATTAATAAAAGGATCATCATTAAAGAAGGAGAAACGTCCTTAACTAATCCAAAGACCATCCTTACAAACCCTAAAAAACACTCATCTTTACCTCTAAACCCTCATAGCAACAATTATGACCAAACTGCTATTGCCTCAATTTCTCAACCTACTTGTGCATCAACTTTCGATATTGTTTTAACAAAGGAGAATCTTATTTTGGGTACCAACAAATTTTCTTTATTATCTATTGAAGAACCCATGCTAGAAGAAGGTGAGATACTGACCACATATATTTTTAAGGAGGATACTCATGCTAAATCTTCCCAGATTAGTATTATTGTCCCTACCAGTAGATTAGATATTTATAAAGAAGAAGAATGGGATTTCGACATGGATGATGTTCCTAAAATTTAGAAGACAGTTATGGGTCCTTCAACAATAACTAACTACTTTATTTCTCCTAGGGCTCCAAGATTTTTAAGTGGTAACTTTATCATGGAAGACTGTCGGCACATATATGCCTCTGATTCAGAAACTGATTTGGTGAGAGAAGTTAACAATGATTGGGAAATTTTTTCTTTGGGAATTTCAAAAAGATTTACTCTCCTTGACGATAAATACTTGTTTGATGGAACTAAGATGTTAGAAGAATTCACTGTGGTGAAAAAAAGAAGACCAAGAAAAAAATACTCAGGCCTTAAAACGTCCAGTATATAAACACGCTCAGGAGGTAAGGCGACAAAAACTCTTAACACTGTTGTTTCCAAATGATTCAGTTTTTATTCTGGAATATTAGGGGGGTAGGAAATGGCCCTTTGATCCGTAGACTTAAACGTCTCATCCGAATTCACTCAATTACTGTTGTGGATATTTTGGAACCGATGATTGGAGATTCTCATATTCAAGATGTGTGTAGGAAATTGAATTTTTTCGGAGGAATGTCCATCTCCTCAAAAAACATTTGGATTCTATGGAAAAACAATTGGTCGATTTCATTGGCTAACAATGGTGATCAATCATTATCACTTTGGATTAGTAATAAATTCTTTAAAATTCCCATTTTGTTCACCGTAGTGTATGCAAAATGTAATAAAGAGGACAGATTGGGGTTATGGGGGGATCTGGATAACCTGTCAAAACTTGTAGATAAAAAGTGGATAGTAGGAGGAGATTTTAATATTGTGGCTAATAGTGAAGAAAAAATTGGAGGTCTTAGGGTCAATTGGGATGGAGTGATGGATTTTAATTGGGCGCTTATTAATGTCGTCTTACAAGAGATACCATTCAAGGGTACTAGATATATGTCGTGAAATAATCGAGAGGCTAATGCCATAATTTGGGTGCATCTTGATAAAGTGGTGGGAAACTCAGAGTGGGTTCACGGTGAATTTATAATCTTGGTAGAATATCTTCATTGGACCAAATCTGACCATTCCCCTTTACTTCTTAAGATTTTAATGGAGAAGCAAAATCAATCGAGACAATTTAAATTTCTATCTTTTTGGACGAAGGATGTTGAATTTTTTGTTGTTGTGAAGCAATCTTGGAATTTTGATTTAATGGGTAAACCTCTTAAGATTTTTGCGGAAATGCTTAAAAGGGTCAAATCTTTTCTGATGTTTTGGTTGAGATCAAAATTTGGCGATAACTTTCAGGGAGCTCGAAAAGACGAGGATGATATGTTGCAACATTAAATGGCCTTTGATAGGGTGCACATCGAAACCGAAAATCCGATAAACCGAACCAAATCGACTGCATTGGTTCGGTTTGGATCAGTTTTTTTCTTAATGGTTCGGTTCCGGTTTGAAAAACAACTGATACATCGGTTCGGTTCTCGGTTCCAGGGTGAAAAAACCCAATCCGATCCGAAAACCGATCTGATCCGAACCAATCCGGGACCGAACCGATTTATAATTACATATATATATTAATTTAATATATTTAACACTTGCAATTTATATTTTTGTGATTATTTGAGTTTCTAACTTAAGTTATTAAGGTCAAAATTAATTTTGACCTTAAAAAAATTAGTTATGAAACACATTAATCTTAAAAAAAATAGTTATGAAATATGATTTTGGAACCGAAAACCGATCCGATCCGATCCGGGAACCGCTGGTTCGGTTTGGTTCGGTTCTATATTAAAGTCAGTTCGGTTCCGAATCCAAAAATTTGGAACCGACCCAGGTCGGTTCGATTCTCGGATTAGTACCAAAACTGATCCAAACCGAACCGTGTGCACCCCTAGCCTTTGACGCGGATCCCTTTACAGAAAACATAAATAAGTTCCACAAAGCCCAAGAAGAATACCTGAAGGCACTAAAAATTGAGGAGGATTATTGGCATAAAAAATCAAGACTTAAATGGGCGAAAGAAGGAGAGTCGAACAAAAAATTAGCTGATCATAAGTGTTTCGAAATTAGAAGAAATCCTCGAGGCTATGACACAGATGAACAGTGATGGAGTTACTGGACCAGACGGGTTTAATGGTCAATTTTTTGTAGCCTGTTGGGATATTATTAAAGTGGACCTCTTCAACGCGATTTCTTCATTTTTTTTGGGCGATGACCTTTCGGTTAGTTGGTTATCCACTAATATCATTTTGATTCCAAAGATTTGCTGTCCAAAAAATTGTAATGATCTTCGTCCGATTAGTCTATGTAATTTTTCCTCAAAAATTATATCAAAAATTTTGGCGAAAAGATTAGGGTCAATATTGCCTAAAATAATTTCTCCATCCCAATCTGGGTTTATAAAGGGTAGGTCCATTTTGGAAAATATCCTTTTGGCTCAAGAGGTTATATCGTCCTTTAAAAAGAAGGTGAGGGGATCAAACATTATTGTGTAATTGGACATGTCAAAGACCTATGATAGTTTGTAATGGTTTTGTATGACAAACACTTGTCGAAGATTTGGTTTTTTTGAAACGGTCATTGACTTAATCTGGAGGATAGTCTTTAATTGCTGGTATTCAGTGGGAGTTAATGGGAAATCATGTGGCTTCTTTAAATCTAAAAGAGGAGTGAGACAAGGGGATCCATTGGTCACTGGTGTTATTTGTGATAACAGCGGAAGTTTTGAATAATGGAATTCAAAAAATGATGGAATAAGGGGAAATAAATCACTTTGCGCTAATAAGAGGGTGTCCTATTATTTCTTGTCTTTCTTTTGTAGATGACACGCTTTTTTTGCAAAATGGAGGGAAAAAAGATGTAAAAAATTGAATGGATTTTTTAAAGGCATATGAAGAGACATCTGGTCAAGAGATAAATAACAAGAAGAGATCTTTTTATCTTCCAGGAAATGAGTCGCACGCTATAAAGAGATCTGTGGAGAATATTACTAGGTTTCAATTCAAAAATCTTCCGATCAATTATTTGGGGATACCTATTTTTTTGGGAAGAAGGAAAAATTCTTACTTTTCTCCATATATAGATAAACTGGTAAAAAAGCTCAATTTTTGGAATCACCAGAGTATTTCCCAATTGGGAAGAATTACCCTCATCAAATCTGTAGCGGAATCCATGCAACTTCATTTTCTTGCTGCCATTAATCCTCCGGGTATGGTTATCCTCCATAGTAATAATCTCCTTTCTAGATTACTATGGGGTAAGCAAGATGACAAGGAAAAATTTCAATGTGTAGCGTGGTCGGACATTTGTAAACCAATAGATGAAGGGGGATTAAATTTAAGATGCATGTTTGATTTATCTAGTGCATACGCCATTAACCTGTGGTGGAAAATCTTCAACTCAAACTCCCTATGGTCTAGATTCATGCACAGTAAATATAAAAAATTCGAGGCGCAAAATTTTAAGGGATCTACATCAGTTTCATCGCAAGTGTGGAGAAGGATGCAACGTGTTTGGGTTGAATTTTAGAAAATATTTGACTTTGATTCGGGCACTTGGTCAATGGACACAAATGGCAATTTCATTATCAAATCGGCTTGGTAGTTGGTGAGGGAAAAAGGATGTATTAGAAGATCCTTTTCAATTATATGGGATAGAAGAATTGCCCCTAAAATTTCGGTTTTCATGTGGCGCCTACTTCATAGAGGGGTATGCATTGATTCTTATATAAAACTCCTTAAAATTCCTTTGGTCTCAAAATGTAGATGTTGTAGTACACCTTGTGAAGAAGACATAGATCATCTTTTTTGGAGTAGCCCACTTGCTCAATCTATTTGGAGACGCTTTTATGACCTAATAGGGTTGAGGATTTATTCTTCTACATTTATGGGAAATTTTATGATGTGGTGGATTAGCTCAAAAGGTGACAAGATCAGAGGCACTCTTTGTCGTATGATTCTGGCTTCCATTTGTTGGCATTTGTGGTACGCGAGGAATAAATGCAACTTTGAAGGGGTGACAATGAAGGAAAATCCAATTCTCTCTCTCATTTGTGGGGATATTAATATTGCTTTTCGTATTTTACCTTTTAGAGGTTCTAAAACTAGATTTTGTACTGATATTTTGGATTCTTTTTCGAACATCGGCACTCACATTACCCTTCATTGATGTATGCCACGGGTGGGGGGCTTTTCCCCACTATTTCGTTTTTCAATAAAAGGTGGGCATGGTCCTATTCAAAAAAAAATATTTCTACTATTTAGGAATAGGTTTAAAGATGTCTAAACCCATTCTCATAGCAGTCTTAATTCTCAACGGGTGACCCAATACGTATTCGTTATAATAAAGTAGCCAACATGAAACAAAGAATAGGAACTCAGTATACATTTATAAATTCTCGCTATGTATACATACAAATATATATCAATACTACACCCATGGTTATGAAGCCCCTGGTTCTAGGCATACTCGGCTATCTAGTCCCATTACGACACTCACGCATAAAGGAAAACATGTTCAATCTCTCAAGAACAAAATAAAACATATACACATATTGGAGGCGAATATAGTTCCAAGCCGATGAGCTATGCACATACCTACGTACCCATACGACCTTCATCACTATCTTTCTCGCAGATAGCCCGTACCTAGGTTCCATGCTCTAGTGGTACGACTCAAAACCCCCCGAAGGCACACAAGATATGGTCATCCACAACGCGTTAACCTCCGTTCGATAGCCAGTAGCTAGGTATGTCATACACATAATATTCCAAGTAATAAGCATGCACACAACTTATATAACTTAATAGGCGTTCACGTAACCCAATTCCCATAGTACGTAGGTAATAATAACATTCCTACTCCCTACTATATCCATTTATATATAATCTTTCTAGGACTCACGTTCTCTCTCAGATTTCCATACAAGTTCAATACCTCGAGAATCATTACACCCTTAATTCCCTAAAACTTTGGGTTTTAAGTCGCCCGTTACTCATGTAGGTTAATGCACTCGTTTGGATAAACCTAGGATGACTTTTAACTCGACCGGACCCTAAAAACCCATTCTAGAATCTCGTTAGAAGTCAAGGAATTCTCGTTTGAATGAGGTTTCGAACGAAGTTTCCACTTTGAATGAACTTCAACATATGATTATAAGGGTCATTGGATTTCTCGTTAGAAGGATCGTTTGAACGACCTGGGCAGATCTTCGAACGAAAAATCCGAACCGGCCCAGTTCTTCCCAAATTTGATTTTTCTCAACATTCCAAACCTTAAAATCAATCCAAATTTCGTCCAACATCAATTTAGATGGTTTTAAACTATCCCTAATCATTATGGGACAAATTCTAACGCAAACTAGTGTTCAAATCTTTATATTTTAAAAAGGGAAACCAATAATTTCTAAAATCTCCAAGAATTCTCATATAATGAACCCAACATGTTAATTATTTCAAACCACTAATTTAATACGTGATTTGTACATAAAACTACCAAATTTAACAGTCTAGAGATGGGGTAAATCCTCTACATGTAACCCATCACCAAAATCTAATGTTCCATTACATTTAAACCTATTGAAACCCAAATTTTCATCATAACATGTCTAAATCATCAACAGAGTTTAACAGGAACAATTTATGCTAAATAAACTAGCAAGATAAACACTTGTCTTGGAATGAACTTCTGATTCTTGGGTTGAATTTGGTATGAGGTTGATCCTCTCGCCAGGATCTATGCTTTGATATAATTCTTGGTGAGAAATCTTGAGTTCATGGCTTTGTTCTCCAATGGAGTCTTCCTCCTCCTTGGTTCTCTCTCTCTCTCTCTCTCTATCTCTCTTTCATGTAGGTTGAAACTGCCAGTAACCTCTAGCCCACGTAGCTTTTATTTTAATCCTAATTTTCGTCCATTTAATTACTCAAAGATCCCAAAAGACAAAAATACCCCTCTGGGGTGTCATTTTGGGCTAAAATGCCCCAGACTCCAAATATAACACACGAGTAGAGTTTTCCGACTATTTCGACCCTTTCGGACACACTGGCGCACTCAGAATAGTCATTCGAGTTATATAAAAATAATTTAACTTTTTAACCCCCAAATATATAATAGTGATGCGACTCATACGCTTGTCCTGAATAATTATATCTTAAGTATCGTATATCTCGTCCCCGTCCATATTATTATTTTCGAAACCATCTATTACGTTACTCACTACGTATTACTCAACATAGTTATTCTTCAACATGACTACAACATAATTATTTTCGATAACTACTAACTCTCGTCACGTTAGTAACTATTACCATAAAGTCGGCTTAATTATAAAATAAATTCTCTCTCTTAAATTAATTAATCCTAATTTTCAAAATTTCATAATAAAATAAATATGCGTAAAAATACGGGGTATTACACTTACAAGGAGCTTTAACTATCTTTCCTTCTTGACAGGGTCCATATACTATATTGGAAATAGGTTTGATCTTAGGAAGACTTCTAACATTTTCTTGTGAGCTTAAGTTACAAAGACTATCATAATTTACGTGACCTATCCTATTGTTATAGATATCATTATTTTCCATCCTGGCTATATTGCAGATCTAAGTTATGATATCTACTATATAGAAGTTATCAAGTGTCCCGAGGCCTGTAATAATACAGTCTCCATTCTCACTTAGAATTTTACAACTGGTTTTTGAGAATGTGACGATATGGCTTAAGTCATGAAATTATGATATACTCAGTAAGTTAGCTTCGGGATCCTTTACTAATAGAATGTCCTCAAGAGTAGGTAGACCTTTTTCTTGGAGTGTCCCTTTACCTATGATCTAGGGAAAGACTCGATCTCCAAACAAAATTGTTCCTCCTAAGAATTCGGTTTTGTTAGTTAGCTTAGTCTCGTCCCCGGTCATATGTTTACAACCACCTGAGTCCAAATACCATGAAGATGAAGTGTGTTCAGCTTTTAAAGCACTAATAACCACATTAAACTTCCTTTGGGGTATTAGATAATCTTTCCTAACCCAAATTGATCTAGTTTTAAAACGTTTGCACATATTTGCTCGGATATGATAAAATTTGCAAGCATCAAATTTTTCTTTAAAAGATTTTTTGCGTATTAAACTGATTTTTGGTAGATTGTGGAGCATTTAGTTTAGTCATGAATCTAGGTTCCTTTCTCTTGGGCTTTCTTTTAGTGTTAGGTCATTTCTTCCTATTTCGATAATTAGAGTTCTTATCAAGATGTTTAGGAAGGACATAGTAATTTCTGTTTTACCTAGTATAGTAAAAGTTTCTATACACGGGAGTGTAAAGGATGGATTGGCCTAGACTCTTTAGAATTTTTTTTTCAAGTGAATGTCCATAGACATCAAATAGGAGCAGTAAAGGTGGCTCGAAGGTTTTTTAATGTCTTGAAGACCTTTGAACATGGGTTTGTCTAAATATAGGTTTTTAGTACTATGTCTCATGTCAGCAGGTTGGAACGAGGACTCTCCTATTCATATGGGGGGTGGGGGGTAGATGTATTTAGTCTTAGATTCAATATTATCTTTAGATTCACTGCTTATAAAAATGTCTTTCCTTTTCTGTTTTCTATCAAAATCAGCTTTTATAGACTAAAAATCTGGACAAGTTTCCATAGTCCTTTTTCCTCATGACACAAACTTTATGGTTTGTAAATTCTTAGTTTGTCAGTGATGAATCCAATACCTGTTCTGTCCTCAGAATTGGTTTTACTGGATGCTAAAAAGTCTTCAAAACAATTAAAATTGTTTTCAAATTTTGCCAACTTTTTGAAGACTATTGAAGCTTTTTCTTTTCATTGTTACAATTCTAACAACGTGGCCTTGTATTTATTTTCTAGAATTTCATTAAATTCAGAATGATCCTTGATTTTTTCAGAAAAATATTTAGTTTGAGTTTCATGGGATAGACATTGGTTAGTGTAATCTTCAGCATTTTGTTTAACCACAACATTAAGAGATTCTATCTTTTTAGTCTTGTCTTTAATGGTTCTTTCTAATCTAGTGTTCTTTCTAAACGTCTTTGTGTACAACGTGTGGATGTGTGGAAGGTCATCATTATCGGACTCACTAAGTGTGGTGGTTTATTTGTCCCCTATCAATTCATTTCTCGAACTTGAAGAGTGACCAATATGTGTGTTTCAAACAAAACTAATTTTTCTCCTAAAAAGATCCAACTTTTAATTATGCACCAAACCAAGTTGTGAAAAACTCTATTCTTACTTTTAACCAGTTTTATCTTAATTAATCCTAATCATGCATCTAGTGATTAAAGCAAGTAAAATAAAGTAAAGAATACTCACAACACTGGATGTACGAGGAAAAAACCCAAAACGGGAAAACAACCTCCAACAGCCCAAGCTAGACAATCACTATGAACAATGGTTTTACAAAGATAGATTAGCCTTACACTAAGACTCGATCCCCACGGGTCTTGACGCTCCTTCTGATCTCCAACCATTCTTAAATAGTGCCCATGAAATTTTTTTGTCTTCCACAATACCTGTTCACAACACACGCGTCCACGTATGTCTCGGTGTCCACCGAATGGCTTTAATTCGTCTACGATCTCGAACAAGAAGTCCTTCTCTTTTCTTCACCGCAAAACCCTTTATGTTCAATATGTAGAACAAATAACTTTGGTGCAGCAAGATCACGTAAACATATAAGAATGATAACTCGGATCTTTGCAAACTCTAAGCATGTGTTTAAGACTTTTAAACCTTAGAAAACATGTGCAAACAAGGTTTTGGTTCGTAAAACTTTTTTCCAGAAAGCGTACTTACGAAACTATGATGAAAACACTATTTAAATAGGATTTAAACGCCGCCTCGAAAAACGTATCGTTCGAACGACTTGAGGAACTCATTCGAGCGACATCCCATCTCGTTCGAACGAGATTCGATGTCGTTTGAACGACAGCGCAAAAGTTTGACTTTTGATTTTTTGTTTAAAACGTCTCTTTTAAAGAGAGATTCAAAAATGTCAAATGCTTTTACGAGCTTATCATCATAAAATGTAGAGTAAACCATTAGAACACTTTTAAAACATTTAAAAACATTTTTCTTTATAAAAATTACATCCTTATCTTTTATAAAATAATTCCGAGCACCATTAATTATACGCATTCATACTTGAGTGATCTCAGAATGAAATTAACTTTGAATACGATTAAACTTGCACCAATAAAACATTGGCATGATTTAATTCTTTGAAGCTTTGCCACAACGCCTTTAATTTCTTCAATACGTCATAGATTGAGTGGGATCGTGACAAAATAAAAAACTCCCTATGACATATTAAAAACACAGTTTTGTTCACGAAATTAAGTCAAAACAATACATCTACTCAATTGGAAATTTATGTCCTTACAAATCCACACCTTTAACTATTCTGGAACAAAACTAAACCACTGAAATGCCTAACCGTTCCGTCAAGCCGTATGATGCCTAGATCCTATCCCATAAACCTAAAATAAAAAATACAGGACACGGACTAGAATATGTAGAACCGGCAAGCATGAACTGTCTGAATGTGATGTAGACTTGAAATCTCGAATCGCTGAAAGCATACCTACACACAAGAAAATGATACCAATTTATATTTCTAATAAGAAAAAATCATTTTAAACATATGTGCCATTATTTGATACCAATTTGAAACAAATATAATCAAACAATATGTAAATCCAAATATCAATAGTAGCGCTCAACAAATCTGCCGCTACATCACATACATCTCTCCCCCTTTTTGTCTTGAATAGGCAATTCGGTGAAAAGATAAACCAATTTGAAATATCTAGCATGAGAATATGATACCAAATTGAATCAAGTTAATACCAATTTTGACAAACTAAAGAATGCTAGATAAACATGAAACAACCAGCTAAATAAGATCATGTAATGACAAATTAGTAGCTAGTAAACCAAGGAATCACATATAGAGTATACCAATCAAATACAATGTGATAAACGAACTCATATGAAAAATACCAATTTGGAACATAAAAGAACCTGCATATAACCAAAAATTCCACAAATGCTTCCCGCAGTACCAAAAAAAAAATCAAATTAAACCAGTGGACTGCAAACCAATCAGAAGTCATTTTTCAGCCTATCATTCGAACGAGCCAGTGACTACGCTCAAACGAGATGAGGAAGTCACTCGAACGAAATACATAAGTCATTCGCGCGAGATGAGATGTCATTTGAATGAATTCGCGCGACCTGCCAAAATTTCCCAGTTTCCCAGAAATAATATAAAGTATTGCCCAGTGAAAAATTTTCCACAAAAAAATCCAGGAAGGGTCTGACAGATGCAAAACAGTTCTAAAACAGTAAGCTTTTCGCACAAAACGCAAAAAGTCATAAAAACTAAAAATACGAGTTACATGCAAACATAGTACTGATGTGCTCAAACATGGACATGGAATGAATGGGCATGAAACTACAACAAATGAGTCACAATTACAACACATATAAATGATCAAGAAGCTCTAATTGATAGCGATAAATCACCAAACTTTATTATAGCCATATGACAATTAAAGAGTGAGCTTAATGAACTAAACATACTACATGCACACAAATCCAGAATTTTGACGATTCTACAAACAATAGCCTCAAATTGCAATGTTTCAACATTAGGATTAGTTGTGCAAACCCGTTTAAATTTCTCCAACCAAACTCCCTCATATATATATACTTTTTCAAGTTCTTTTGAAGTTTTTAGCATTCTCAACTTAGAGAAAATATTATTGGCCCTTTTCTTAGCATTTTGCTTTTTCTTTTGGGCTCTTTTAAACGGTGGCTTTCACGACGAGTCAATTTTAAACTCTCGCTTCCCTTTCCCATGAATCACTCATCATTTTTTACCAATTTTAAATCCTCACGGTAAACGGTTATTACATGCACACTTCTCCTTAAGTCTACTTATGCATAGATGGCAAGATTGAGATAAGAACGCCTCACCAAATTCAAATATGAAAGAGAAGTCAAACATCCATATAAACTCGCACATGTGTGCAACGTTGGCATATATACAAAGTCGAATCAAAATGCATATCAACTTCGAAACAACCCCATATAAATAATGGTTAAGATCATTTTAAGCATCGGTAATAATGACCAAATGTCCTGGCCACCTGGATAACGAAATGATAGGGGGGGTTCCAAGCACACCAATATGCCACATCAAACATGTAAACTCAAAAACAAAAAAAAAACAAAAATCTTTTTGGCTTTTCAAACATATTTTGACTTAAAGAAAAGCAAAATCTTATTAGATTTTCAAAAGTTTTCTCAAAAACAAAATATTTTTGTATTTTTCAAATAAGACTCAACCAAATGAAAATTATAAAACAAAAAGATACAGATGTCATAATACTAGCAATGAATATATCATGAATCAAACTAGCATATGACAAACCATGCAAGGTACTATCCATAAGAAATAGCAAGAGATGAATCATGTGCATGCATGTGAGAATCAACCAACAAAGCATTTAGCATCTCCAAAATGAATTTCCTAACCCAAACAGGTGTATAACTAATAAAACGGGTTTTGGGAACCAATGGGACACTATGTTTAATCTTCCTAGGGTCTTTTCTAAGATTAAAACAAAATCTCCTAAGGTGACATTTCCTACCACAATGCGAGCATGTGAAAACACGACGAGGAATGGGACCTTTAGGTTGACCTTTTCTAATACCCTCGGAGGTGGTTGATGCTCTAAAACAAACTATGATTTTGGCTTTGATATTTGAACCACTAGAACAAGATAAGCAGCTACAATCACTACTCGAGTCATTTAAATCATTTTTAACTTCAAAACTTTTGACTCAAGCAAATGATTAGACTCCTCAAACTTTCGGGACTCCTTCTTTAAATTATAAATTACCCCTTGAAGGTTATCTCGCTCCCCCTCAATGTGAGCAAACTTATCCCTAAGAGCCTTTTATCGTGCCCCAAAATCATTAATCAAATTATTTTCCTCAACGTCACAAACACTAGAAATTATTAAATCCTCTAACTCTTTTTCTAAAACAAGGACTCTCTCATCACTCTCCTTTTTGTCCAATTTTATCGTATTAAAATCTTTAAACAAGGAACTAAAATCATCACGACAATTATCTCTTTGAATTTGAAAAGTTTGCAAATATTCAATCTTATTTTTAAAACCGTAATTTTCTTTTTCCAAAACTTCAATACGTTTTGCAAACTTTAAATTCAAACGATGTAAATCGTTAACGCTTAGAGAATCCATCGAGATAAAAACAAACATAGTAGAGATAAACAAACACACGGGATCACAAAACAAATAAACAATGTTTTCTAGCTCTGATACAATTTTGAAAGTGTGAGTGGCCCGATATGTGTGTTTCAGACAAAACCAATTTTTCTCCTAAAAAGATCAAACTTTTAATTATGCAACAAACCAAGTTGTGAAAAACTCTATTCTTACTTTAAACCAGTTTTATCTTGATTAATCCTAAACATGCATCTAGTGATTAAAGCAAGTAAAATAAAGTAAATAATACTCACAACGCTGAATGTACGAGGAAAAAACCCAAAACGGGAAAACAACCTCGAACGGCCCAAGCCAGACAATCACTATGAACAATGGTTTTACAAAGATAGATTAGCCTTACACTAAGACTCGATCCCCACGGGTCTTGACGCTCCTTCTGATATTCAACCGTTCTTCAATAGTGCTCACGTAGAAATTCCGTCTTCCACGATACCTGTTCACAACACACGCGTCCACGTATATCTCGGTGTCCTCCGAATGGCTTTGATTCGTCTACGATGTCGAACAAGAAGTCCTTATCTTTTCTTCATCGCAAAACCCTTTGTGTTCAATGTGTAGAACAAATAACTTTGGTGCAGCAAGATCACGTAAACATATAATAATGATAACTCCGATCTTTGAAAATTCTAAGGATGTGTTTAAGACTTTTAAACCTTAGAAAACATGTTCAAACAAGGTTGTGGTTCGTAAAACTATTTTCCAAAAAGCACACTTACGAAACTATGATGAAAACACTGTTTAAATAGGATTTAAATGCCACCTCGAAAAATATGTCATTTGAACGACTTGAGGAACTCGTTCTAGTGACATCCCATCTCGTTCGAACGAGATTGGATATCGTTTGAACAACAGCACGAAAGTTGGAGTTTTTGTTTAAAACGTCTCTTCTAAAGAGAGATCCAAAATTGTCAAACTCTTTTACGAGGTTATCATCATAAAACGTAGTGTAAACCATTAAAACACTTTTAAGACATTTAAAAACATTTTTCTTTATAAAAATTACATTCTTATCATTTATAAAAAAAAATCGAGCACCATTAATTATACGCATTCATACCTGAGTGATCTCGGAATGAAATTAACTTTGAAGACGATTAAACTTGAACCAATAAAACATCGGCGTGATTTAATTCTTTCAAGCTTTGTCGCAACGCCTTCAATTTCTTCAATACGTCATAGATCGAGTGGGATTATGACAAAATAAAAAACTCCCTATGACATATTACAAGCACGGTTTTGTTCACGGAATTAAGTCAAAACAATACAGGGACTCAATTGGAAATTTATGTCCTTACATAACTCACACACACATTCAGATCGTCATTCATATTATCCTTTTAACTCACACACATGGCAGTAGAGCTACTATTATCAACATAACCATTATTAGAAATCTTAGGACACAAAGAAAATAAACCATTTATAGGAACAGTCAAAGCATTATTAGGCAGACTCTCATCAACATTATCAGAATATACCATCTTTACAAAAAAATGACATAAAAGGGTAAAAAAAATGTTAGATGATTCAGGATCATTATCAACTGAATCGCTTGAATCATCCCATATTTTATACAAATTGTCCTTATTATGTTTTTTTCAGGTTGACCCACAGTTAATGGCAATGTGACCTACTTTTCCACATCTAAGCATTTAGACTTGCTATGGTCTTTTTCAGGTATGATGTTGTTCCGGTGTTTCTCTAGTATCCTCTCACGAGGTCTGTTATTGGATTGATTTGAATAAGGAGACTTTACTCGTTTAACAACAACATTATTTCTAAACTTCAGTATTTTCTTAAAATGTTTAGACATTAAGGCTATTTGGTTATCCAAGTCACAGTCATCATCAGATTGGATTTCAAGATTAGGAATGACTTTAGATTGAAACATCACATTGGAACTACTATTTTTCTTATGAATTCTATGAAGTTGTTTCTTATAATCCAATTCCATTTCCACAGTTTTTAATTTTCTACTTAGGAGTTCAGGGGTAATATTTTGATCTTTCATTTCTTCAATTGCATATCTTTACTATCAAATTTCTATGGAAGTGAAATTAGGATTTTAGAGACAGCATATCTTCTGTCATAGACAATGCCATTTACATGTAGCTTAGTTACGACACTAGTTAGTTTGATATAAAAATCATCGAAGGTCTCAGTCTCAGTCATAACTAGGGAGTTAATTATTGAATGAGCATTTGAGTCTTGGCAGTCTTAACACGTGTATCACCTTCATGGGATGTGACTAACGTGTCCCAGCATTCATTGTAAGTGTTACATATAGAGATTCTTTTAAACTCACACTCATTTACATACATGAATATTGCATTTTTGCCTTTATTATTGTAGAGGGAGGTATGTTTCTCCTCTTTAGTAAATTCAGTGAGAAGTTTTCTGATTCTTATTTCACTGCCTTCTGCTAAAGGTTTAGTAGGATAAAAATTGCCATTTTCTATGGCATCCCAAAATTAATCTCCCCGTGTTCCTTGGATGAAGGCAATCATCCTTACTTTCCATCAAGGAAAATTGTTTCTGTCAAAGAGCGGAGGTCGGGACAAGTTTTCCATTCCCTTAAATTTATCATCCATGAGGTGTTTTTGAAACAGTTTAAAAAAATGTATCATTCTGAATAGTTATTTTGAAAAATAAGAACCCGCTATGATACCAATTGAAAATCCCTTATTAAGTCGTTTAATCAAAAGTTAAAACATTTAAGAAGAGTCTGAATGTTTTCTTGAGGAATCTCTTTTAATAACACTAAGGAAAACTCAAGTTATGTTAGAAAATGTTTTTTTATAACAAGAAATTTTAGTTATTTAGAAACTTAAAGGCTTAAAAGAATTTTAAACACTTATCGGAATGATAGAAAAAGTAAAACAATTATAAAAAATATTCACACAAGACAAATATTTTAACGTGGTAAACCCCCTATAAAACATGAGAAACATCCACAACTACCTCTATGGAGTAAAAAAAATCCACTAGAATGAATTATAGAGTATAAGAAAGAAACGTATTATCCAACCAAATCAATCCTAAAACTAAGTCAAGGAATTATACCAGCACTCCTAATTTTTTTTCTGACTTTTCTAGCTTGTGAATGTTGTCTTTAATGTCCTTCAAGCTTTACTTCTTAGCACCTTCTTTATGTTGACTTTGATGGTAAAAATCTCTTTACCAACACAACTTTAATGATGTTGTGTGATAGTGTAGTAATGTGATGTTCCTAACACATGCATGAAACTCACTCATACTTAAATAGACGATTTCTTAAAAATTACAAATTTTATCTAAAATGACACGCAATAGTTCTGAATAAACTTTTCTTGAAAATAGACTTCTCTTTTTAAGACAGATAAAAAAACAATCTTGCTATAATGAAAGAGCCAAGATCCTATATGTCTCACTCTTATTTATTTACAAAATTATTTCACAAAATGTAAAATACAAACTGGGAGACATAAACGTCTTTATATCTGAAAACTTTGAAGTCTTGTTTTTCAAGAAAACTTGAAAATAGAAAAAGAGATATGTTGAGTAAGATTTGATAAAAGCGTTTTAAAACTAAAACCCAACAGAGAGATGATTTCTAATGAAGAAATCAGTCCTAACATTAAATCGTGGCTATATCACTTAGTTAGATCTACCAATCTCAAAAGTATGAAAAGAGATCAGATTTGGTGAAATAATTGGACAAGAGATGTAAACTAGAGAGGATTTAGAACCACAAACACAAAAAAAACTCAGAATCTCAAAAGAATTCTGGAAAATGTTGGCCAGAGTTTGTTTTACATTTATCTTTTCTCTCTTATTTTTCCTCTCTTCTTTCTCTATCTCTCTCTCTCTCTCTCTTATCTTCTCCCAACTCTTAGACTTGCCAAAAACTAGAAACGAATTACCCTCAGACCCTATTTATAGTGAATTATGGAAGGATTTGGAATGGGGACTCAAATCAAGGGTCAAGATTAAATCGAGCAAACGGTTTTAAATCTAACGGTTGAATATGCACCTTATTAAAAATCTTTGTTATTGGCTGAAATAGGTAAGATACACTACAAGAAAAATGATCATTTATGTCAGTCAAAAACTGACATAAATGACCATTTATGTCAGTTTTAGAATTTTTCAAAACTGACATATAAAGCCCTGACATAAATGTTCGTAAAACTGACATAAATAAGATCACATTTATCTCAGTTTTTAAGAACACACATAAAAACTACGGTATTCACCATGTTTTTAATCACATTTTCACAAAAACTGATATAAATAACATCACATTTATGTCAATTTTAGTAATTTTTATGAGAGTTTTATCAAAACTGACATAAATGTTGATATAAAATTAAAAAAAAATCATTACTCCATCAATAAACAACTATTATTTATAATTAAATCAACCCTTGTAAATAGATAATAAATAGTCGAACAGTATTCAAATAGTCTAGATTTCATCAAACAAATTCATAAATAACTTGAAATATACAATATTCATTAAAGAAAATTACATTGTGCCTCAAATAAAAAAAGTCTCAATTTAAAAAAAAATGGACAGAGTCTCCTTTATTTATTGGACTATCCACCCAAAAGGTAACAACCAATCCAACAAAATGTAAAATTGAAATACAGGGCAACCTTTTAAAAATTCTCCTACAAAAGGTAGTTGCGGCCATCTTTGAATCAACACTTGGGAGTGCTTGGTCCCATTTTCACTTGGCAGTGTTCAGTCAGTTTTCACTTGGCAGTGCTTGGGTTTGCAGTTGTTGGTCTGATTTAAGTCATTGAGTTGCTAGGTAATTTGGTTTCACTTGGTAGTGCTTGGTTTTTGGTCCTTATCACCAACCTACGGAGTGCAAAGAAATAAAGAAAGGATTAAAAAAAGCTTTCTATATAGGCTTACGGGAACTATAATATCTCAATATAATCAAAAGCTTCAAATTTTAATCATAAAGGCAATTCGATAAGGCATACATTTATTTTTGGCAGTGTAGAGACAAAAAAAGTTTGATGAAGTAGCAACAGCCATTACAGTGATGACACTCGTGGCATAAAAGAGCAATAAAAGGAGAATGCCATCTGCCTCTACATAAACACCATTTTATGCTCCAAGTTGTTGGGTCATACCTTCAATCTGATCCCTCGCAATTGATGAAGCTCTGAACTTCACAAACATAGTGAACTCATAGAGACATTTGGAGACTTATATAGAGAATACATTCCTGTCCATGGAGTTGATTCCTCTGAATAAAGATTATACAACGTGGAATAAATGGCGGCAATCATTGAAGGAGTGCAACTTGATGTGAATTAATGAAACTTGATGTGATAGATCAAACCTAATAATCATGTTGATTGTATCCACTAAATTATGATAGCACAACAATAGTATGACAAACAACTGATTAGTTTATATTAGTAATAAAAAACTAGTATAACAAATTACACTACAATTGTGTACAATGATAACTACACATTGGTTTTCGGAAAGGAAGAAAAAAATGATAAACTAACGCCAAGCATAAATATTTAGTGCGTTCACATATAAAATCCTAACCTCAAACTAAATCAACTCCCAGGTAGGAAATAATTCCCAACTAGAGTTATTTTCTTCTTAAACAAAGAAAGATGGGGCTATAGAAATTGTGGTTAGCCTTCCCCATTTTAATCAAGGCCTAAAGAGGGGTAAAATTGGCCATAGTGAGATTCGAACCTCACCACCTCGGTGGTTAGTCGTACCATGTGAGCAACAACTCATCGGTGGTGTCCTATGCACAAAGTACTGTCTAAATATGTCCAGTATCCTTTTATATGAAAACTCCTCTCTACACCTCCAGTTATAATCCTTTATATTGCATCATAGTTAGTTTGAAAAATGAAGGGTCTTTATTCATATATTTATTTTCACTGTGGTGCCTTGCTAAACAAGAAGTGCTCTTGTAAATCAATAAATACGTATGCCTAAAACAGAGAGGTACAAACATATTAATTGATGTCGCCTTCAATAAAAAAACAAAGAAGCAATACGTTGCAGTAAATAAATACCTTTAGATTATGAGAAACTCCTTTACATGGCTTCCCGTGATGCATATAGTAATGGGTGCAATCATACATTACATATCCAAGCAAGCCACCTCCAAGCACAGAAGGAGCAACAAATGTAGGTGCTAAAATCTTAATAGGGTTCCAAAACTGAAGTCACAGGTCATGGTAAATAATAATAAATCAATGAAAGTTATAAGCACCATATCAAAATGAACACATATTTCGAACCATCTGTCCTTTGTAATATACACTATAAGTGACGGGTCATAAATGAGGATAAAGTCTAAATCAGTTTATAATTGTAGATAAAAAGCATAAATTATACTAGCACCCAACCTACCAGATCCAGGGACCAAAATTTTCCACGCTTCATAATAGGGACATTTGACTTTTGCTCTCGAAGTTTAGATTAAAATTGATTCTAGTCCCTATTTTTTTCAATAAGAAATCTTAGCACCCATTTTAATGGTTTATAACGTTCTCATGTGGTATATAAAAGAATTTGTTACATGATTTTTTTTCTCTCTCTACCTAGATGTCAAAATGGGTCATAGAAGTGCCTTGTAAAAGTTGAGGTCAAAACTTGACTTTTTTTATTAAATTCAGCTAACTAATGTTCAGTCCATTTCATTTAATTTTGTACACTGAAAATTAGAACTTGAGCACAGCCTTTCATTATTCTTGACGTGTAAAATTTCCTCTGGCACATAGATAAGACATCTTTGCAAAAATGATAACTAGAAACAAAATTAATTTCTATAATCAAAACTGTCATGCAAAAGTTAGTGAGAGATACCCCATTTCCATGAGAAAATTGTAATGGTGGAGCATCGATGCATCTGTGTGCAGAAACTTGTGAGAAAATCCAATAAAATAACGTCCAGTCCATTTCATTTAATGTCACAATTCAGAGATTGGCCTGATCACATAATGTTGTTGCAAACTTGAAATGATGAGAAAAAAGAAGCAGATGGACAACATATTGCTGCTCGTGAAGTGAAAAATTACCTGCATAGACAGGGCTAGTTCGGCATTGGCTTCGGGTACTAGAATGGCTCGAGATTCTTTTGATCCTCTCCTTCCAAGATCATTTCTTTGACCTTTGCTTCCATCTTCTTCTCTACAATTTCCAATAGTAATAGGGTTATCACCACATAAACCACAGCTACTAACCAAATCATATGTAGTATTGGTGCTTGAGAGAGATTAAAGCCAAGAAAAAAAATCCAACAACTCATTACTAAGGAGAAATAAGGTCCATCTTGTAGGTATGTGTGTAGGCCATTCAACTACCAATAAAGCGATTAGTTATAACACAATTGATTCCAGAGTGATGCACAATTCTATAGTGATTACTTATAAAAGGACACTATCATATACACTCCCACTCTTTCCATATATACAGTAGCTGAGGACACTGCAGATGTTACAATTGTATGTTAGGTGTGCATCCACATTCTCTTATTTGAGAAGATGTTGAGGTCAAGATATGGAGATAAACATCAAATAATTTTTATTAGCAATATCTGCTAATAAAGGATGCATGCTCTTTGAATTATCTCTTCTCTACAAGTTTGCTTGACAAACTGACTATTTATTGATATGTACAATATGAAAATGTGGTTGATAAATAAGGGTGTATTGAATTGAATAAAATTGAAATAATCATACATATATGTACTACACAGGATGCTCGGGGTATGTATTGAATATGTTGCAGTAGATCCATTATAAAAAAAAGGGTAACAAATTGTCTCCAAAGAAATTGAACAAAAGACAGTGAAGCTTGGAAATCGATCATAAACATGCAGAGTATACAAGCAAAACATATTAGGAAGAACATAACCAACACATCTGAGTAAAGGAAATTCTTTTTTTTTCAACAATGAGAAACTGTAATAAACATAGAAAAAAATCAAAGTATAGAAACTAGCAGAGAAACACAATCCCAGAAGTGTAAAAGTATTAACACTGAGAAAACCATCTCCCAAGCTGTGTGATGGAGATTCAAAAAAGGACTTCTCCTGTAGCACCACAGATATATTCCGTAAACTCCTGGTTAGGTTTTCAGATCCCCGTTTCAAATACTGAAGTTTCAAATCCGATTCAACAACAAATTGTCCATTTAAACCATTCTGCATGACTTCAATACCCTGCTTAGTCTCTGAAGTTCGACTCACTTTTGCTTTGATGTATTCTAGTAGGTTGAAACTAAGCTGGGTGCTCTCATTAAGGAAAGAAAACCCTTGATTTTGCAAGCAACATACATGATCCCACAGTTCCTGATCTAACTTAAAAGTTGATCTTCCCTCCTTCTCATTGACTTTTAAACTATGTAAAAGGTTTATATTCTCATGACGAAGAGAATCTACTTCATGCTTGCAAGTTTTCACCTCCTTCCTTAAAGCTTGTTCAACTCCAGTCAACCTTAATTACTCCATTTGTAACTTCCCCAATTGGTTATCAAAGTTTACGGGTGAAATCTTCATCCTAACTTCCTCACTAAGTCCTTCACGTAATCCATCATTTATCTTCTCTTCTTGACTGTATGTCCTTTGCAATTGAGTAATAGATCTATACAACTCCTTGCACTCTTTCTCCTTTTCCTCGTAATTCATTTGTAGGCACTACTAATCTTCTTTTTCCGCTCTATAACTTTCA
This sequence comes from Sambucus nigra, assembly GCA_949130495.1. Classification (NCBI taxonomy): domain Eukaryota; kingdom Viridiplantae; phylum Streptophyta; class Magnoliopsida; order Dipsacales; family Adoxaceae; genus Sambucus; species Sambucus nigra. The sequence goes on along the minus strand of OX422208.1, from coordinate 637,615,814 downwards.
TGTAACTCAGGAAGATTTGTTTGATGATTTTGGTTCTCATCCCCAGCTTCTTCCACTATTGCATTAAGGTCCTTGAGAAGTTTCTCTAATTACGTAATCTTTCTTCTACTATCCATTTCCCTCTCACTAATAGAGGATATATCCCTTTGGAGCGAAACATTCTTCTCTGCGAGCTCTCTTACCCTCTCGCGAAGCCTTTGCTCTTCTGTCTAGTATTTTTCGAGCTTGAGAGACCATTTTTTTATCCTCTATCAAACTCCTTCTCCAATTACAACTGTAACTCATCATTTTCTCTCTCGAGCCTCCGGGTCCGTGAGTCAAGTTTAGCCTTTGCTAGTCAGAGTTCTTCCTGGCTAGAAGACTTCTCAGCGATTCGATCCTGTAGGACCGTTGAAACCTCAACAGCCATTTTAATCTTCTCCCCTGTTAGGTTTCTAATTGTTTTAATCAAGCCTGATACACTGAACACACCATCTTGAAGAAAACAGTCCTGGTAAATATCTTTCAATAAAAAGACAGTTCGCTCCTCAGCTTCCTTATATTTTCTATTTAGTTCTAAATCACTATCCTCTTCAGTCTCAGCAGAGTTCAAAACTGGGATTTCTTTGTGCTGATCTTCACTATTAGTTTCATCAGGCCAATGAAATGGACGATTTCTGTGGGAAAGATCATCAGAATCAACACTCAAGGTTTTATTTAAGGGCCCACCAACGATACCTTCAATTGTGATTATTGCATCGGGGTTGAATTCTTTTGAACTAGCTCTAGGTATACCACGGGACACGAAAAGTCTCTCAACGACATGTTTTGCAAGTTTCCTAGGAGAATCATGCTCAAGTCCATTCTCTACCCAGTCTCATACTGTGTATGAAGCGGCCATTATGGAAGCTTCTCCTAGAGACATCTGAATGAAATTCTTCCAAGAGATAAGACTCTAGTGTTTCTTCCATCCTTACAAAGTTCATATCCAAGAACAATCTGAGCATCAATTTCCTCCACATAATCTGCATTCCAAGTGCATACAATTTTTAGATTGCACTACCAAAATTAGTTTGGGGCTTTTGAGTTAGGAATATTTATCCAAATAAAAAAAATCACTGGAGATTAGACAAGCAACAACAGAAGACTAGACACATTCAATACATATATTGTTACAACCCCCATAACAGTTAATTCAATACCAGTGATGAGAGCCAATATCGCAGCATAGAAGGTTGTATGAACAACAATTGAAGAGAAAAATGCCCATCTAACAAAGCTTGTTCATATCTTTCAAAGATACTTAGAACTAAATACAGCCTACTATAAAACACAAACTAGAACCAAGCCATTATATGATCAGCTGAGAACATTACCTACTAGGTCTGTAGCAACCTTCCCTTGAGTCATGAAAGCCTTAGCAGAAGCATGTAACTTTCTTTTCAACAAATAGTCATGAATGTAGACATCAAGCCTAGAAAACAAAAAAAGAAGGATAAAAAGATAAATATATAGATAAAAATGGCCATGACTTTAAACTAATTACAACTAAAAGGGAAAATATATCATTCGATACATTTGCAAAATAACTTTTGCAAATGTGCATCAAATGTAAATAAGTATGAAAAGACTAAAAGTATAATATCCAAAATGTAAAAACATGATATCAATATATGTGAAATTTCAATTTCAATATCAAAGTAAAAATTACACCACATACACTACAAAAACGAATAAATAATATCAAGCCTTAAGTCAATTAAGACTAAATTAAAGGAATGATACACCAAACCGTATTATCACTCATAAAGGTGTGATATACCTAATCAAGTAAAAAAAATCTTTAAGATGAAACTTCAAGTATGTGACACACCAAGGTGAATAAAGGTAATCAAAGCATATGAACAATTAAACCGATAAGGTACAAGATATACCTTATGGGTAAAAGCTTTGATTTTTTCATTAAATTTTCTACTTGTACTTATCTTATAAGTACAAGATAAGTTATGGTTTGGAGACATATTTTAAGGACACGTGTGTTTTTAAATTTGTTGTAGGATGTGAGATGACAGATTTATGCAAAAACTAGTATTCTAATATTAGGTGTAATATTTTAATAAATAAAAAATTAGTAGATGTGCATTTGTATGTACTTTATAAATACACACGCAATTTACATGGTACACAAATGACCTAAATAGCCGTTCAAATGAAGCGCAAGACAAAATTGTGTCTCAATTAAGCATACCCCAATGCACCAAGTACCAAGCATAATACGTACTATGTATCTGTATCCTTACCATGCACCAATACTATCCACAGTCCAAGTAACATAGGATTTAACACAATAGGTAAGATGAGAAGTAGGTGGAGGATCAAAGAGGGAGTTGGGGGTGAGTTTCAATATAGGACCATTATGAAGAAATGTTGTTTTACAGAAACTCAGACCATGCCCAATAATCAATATAGAGACACATACAATAAACCATAGTTTAATATATGTAAACGGAAGCTCAATAGATTAACTATAAAATGAAAATTAACAACATTAAATTTAAGTAGTCAAAACAAAACAACCGAACTCACAAGCTGCATGAAATGATCAAACGGTCCTCACATCGTTCCTATCAACAAAACTGATATAAGAAACTCTAAAATCTTGATGATCAACCATACAAAACTGCACAATCAAATACCAACGTTATAATTAGAAACCATTAATTAAGGTGAAATTAAACTCAAAATTCAACGATAATTTGGAGTTATGCGGGAAAGTTTAGTACCTCGAAACACAACAAGTCACAAGGTTGACTTGATGGAAAGACAAGTCTGCCTATATTAAAATTAATTAAAATGAAAAACATAGTCCATTCTTATAGAAAGTTTTGAAAATAAAGTGAAAATGAAAGATTACTAAATCAAACATCCCATAGTCAATGGAATAAAACAGAACACTCAAACCAAGACAAAACTCTCCCAATAATATATCTTGAATAATAAGGATGCTAATACAAGCTTACATAACCTACGGACGTGTGTCTACCAAGTCGGGGAAACAATCATTAATAACCCAAAAGACAAAAAGGCCTTTATTTTAATAATAATAATAATAATAATAATAATAATAATAATAATAATAATAATAATAATAATAATAATAATAATAATAATAATAATAATAATAATAATAATAATAATCCACAATCTCTTTTCCTACTTTCATCAACTCTTCATTTGAATCCTTGGCCTTTGCTACCGCTACCCTTTCTGCCAGCACCTGAATTCAACAACAGTTAAAAAACTTACATTAGTACAATAATTATAATGAAATATCTAAAACTAAACATTCCCCATAATGAAAATGCGCAATTTAAAAAATACCTATGATCTGATGATATCTCTTCCTGCTTATCCAAAAAAAAGGCGTTAAACTTTTTAATCTCTCTTTCAAACACCTTGGCAAAATCAACAACTATCCAAAAAGATGTTAGTGGTGCATAGTATTCGACTTGGGGTGCCTGTTGTGCTACGGTCGGTGGCGCTAGTTCATAATTAGACAGTAGAATCAAGTGTTAATCAACAACCTTTCAAAGAATCAGATGTTTAGGACGAAATGGTGTTATTTAAGGGAAAAATCTCTTCCATAGATTTCTTCATTAACCGAGTAAAGTTAACTGGCCTATCCTGAATTGATCACATCTTAAACTTCAAAGCCTCTGTTAATGATGATAAAGCTGTTAGAACTTCTGTTGTTGCATTTTGTGTGTTACATTTATTGGTGGCATCCACAAAACCTATTAGCATAATTGGAAAACATGGTTCTTCAATTAAATCAATACAGTGCACTAACTCATCTGTCCAGGTTCTCTCAACTGATGAAGCACCAATGTGTACATTACTAATTACAGTAAACCTCCCATTTGGTTTATACTATAATCTTAAAGTAGAAATAGGATAATAAGTTAACTAGTCTAATATCATATCATAATGATTCGAAAATGCATCCGTTCAGCACCATCAGTAACAATAGAGTAAGAATAACATTATTCTGATCTTACTTGTGCTCTAATTGTAATAATTAATATAATATTATCCTAAATTTTAACTGTTTGGATGCTATTTGTTTTTTATCTTGTGTTCAATCATTTTTTTTAGTGAATTGTTCATTCTTTATTAGTAAATATGTGGATTGAGATACGTGGAGCATGGGTTGCGTCTAAGAAAGAATGCAATTAATCGTAATGTGATTTGTTTTTTATAAAAGAAGAATAAAAATTATTCAATACTCAAAAACTAGATAAGTTAGTTTAATCTATCGTCATCTGGAGTTATTTGGAGACAAATTTCCTGGGCTCATATAAATAGTATCTAAAGCTCTCGTTTGTATTCACTTAAGAGTTGAATATTGGTGAGAATAAATTGAGGGGGAAGATTTCCTTTGCTTATGGGCGTGCAAGTCTTCTGTTACATAGTTTAACGTTACTGGGAACAAGTACTGATCTCAAATATTATTCATAGCAGCTGAATTTAATAAGATGGATGCTGCTTCTCTTAGGATTGTTTTGGATTTTCATGCGTGAGATTATTGGGCCTTGCCCATTCTTTTTCTTAATTTATCTAGTGGGTTAAAAAAGATTACAAGTACTTATTTTATTTAGAGAGTAGTTGATATTCTAACTCAAGGACTTCTAACAGAAAATAAAAAACAAAAAGTAGAATGAAAAGCATACCTTGTGCCAAGGGTGAGACTTTATTTGAGGAAACCTAAAATCGGTATAGTTCGGATTCATACATCGAATTTCTTCCCGAGTCGGTGTGCGAAGAACCTCAAAGACAAAATATAAGATAACTATAACATCAGAACATGACTTCTAGTGTTTAATAAGTAAAACCACACCTTGATAATCTCCATAAGCTTGTCAACTGCATTTTCTCCAGGAAACAATGGCTGGCCTAGTAAAAGCTCAGCAAGAACGCAGCCAGCTGACCATATATCAATTAAAGTTGTATATTCTGTAGCACCAAAAATTAGTTTCGAAGCCCGATAGTACCGTGAGCAGATGTATGATATGTTTGCTTCACCCTTCACCTGATAAAAATTTGAATTTTTGTTAGAAACATGATACACACACTGTTGGAAGACCTATAAGCATGGAATTCAATCATACGTGGCACAAAGAGGTGATTTTGTACTTGGTTTTGCTAATACATAGACAACCTATGAGTGGCGTGCCTAGTTGAGAGAGCATGGATCTTAGTCCTAGGTTTTTGGAATGCTGGTTATGCATCTCGATAGGCACATGACACGTTTAATAATCAGGTCTATTTAGTGTGACTGTGAAGGTATTGGATGGATGCAATCATAAAATGGATTGGGTTAGGTGACTGGTACTAGACACGATGAGAACACAACACGATACAAAACACCTGAATTGCCACCTCTTAGTTTGATGATTCCCAAAAACCACTCCAGTCCTAACTTCGTGGGGAAAACCCAAAGTCTAGCAAAACATATACACGCAGCGATTCAAACAACAGATGATTAAGTAAAAACATAACAAACGATGGTGCTACCACCGGGTATACTAAATTAAGTAGTAGAGCATTTTCAATTTATTAAGATTAATGAACACATATATTGTCAGCAAAGAACAATTAGCACTGTTGTTCTTCAAAAATATATTATAATTACTTATTGCAAAAATCCAGAAAGAAACACAGTTATCAAAAAATGGCTGAAATTATAGATTACATTACAATGTATGTTATTTTTATGTAAAAATGTTGACTTTTAGATATATTCTATAATTCATAAGTTCCAGAAAATAATCTATCCCAAACTAGTCCCAATTTTTCTAGCCTTGATAATTTTACAACGTGTAGTGTTGTTGGATGGTGTCCATGTCCAATCCATTTTTCTTGATCACTGATTCAACTTGTCCAGCAATCTCAGAAAACTCATGGTTCTTCTCGTTGTAACTTGAAGTTTCATCAAACGGAAGTCCATCCCCACCCAATGCTGAAGACCCAGATCGCTCTGGCCCATCCCCACCCAATGCCTTGGATCCTAGCAAAGCACTAGTTTGCATAAACAGCAATGAGAGTAACCACAAACTAGTTTAGAAAGGAAGAAATAATGAGCCAGATATCGGGGCGTTCAACAAATGACCAGCTGCGAGACCTGGTCACAAAGATGAGAGCTTGGCTCATAATGCTCATTTGAAGATATAGGGCAGTCGTGATCTCGTCTGTGTGATTCTTGATTTATCGAAATCCAAAGATATTCAAAAAGAAGTCAGCGTCGGTTGCTAGCCAGAATAACACCACGGTCACAACTGCAAGGTAGGTCCCAAGGACAATGCTGGTGGCAAATATTTCCTTAAGCTTCCATGTCGGGCACTAGAGACGGCTTGACTATCTTTAGTTTTGTCATGATGGTCCCATCATTGAGGATGGCGATGATGAGGACCATGAACGGAGAGAAGTCAAACTTCGAGATGAGAGCAATGAGCATGAACCCCATCACGATACGGATAGTGATCGAGACCACATAGATGCAGTAGTTTTTCATCCTCTGGAAAATGGCTCGACTTGTCAAAATGGCTCTCACGGTCACACTGAGCCCTGGCTCGGTCAAGACGATGTTAGATGCACTCCTAGATGCATCGGTTGGATTGGCCATTGCGATACCAATGTCATCCCTCTTTAGTGCCGGGGCATCATTCACACCATCTCTAGCCATTCCACAAATATGCTTCCTCTCTTGTAGCAGCTTCACAATCTCATATTTATGCTCAAGAAAAACACCAAAAAAATCCATCAGCCTTCTCAATGAGCTCGTTAATGGCAATCGAAGCAATGGACTCATCCTTGCTTTGGCTAAGAAGGGAAAAAGAGGGGTACATGTTGGTGCCCATCCTAAGCCTCCGACCAGTCTCTTTGCAATTGGCAAGCTGGTCACCGGTGATCATATTAACATTGACACCAAGGGCAAGGGCTTTAAGTATTGTCTCTACACTATCACGCCTTGGAGAGTCAAAGAGGGGAAATAAACAAACAAACTCCCATGGTCCTCCAGCACTCTCCTTGCTCTTCTCGGGTACCATCTATTGTGTAATGGCCAAGGAACAAAAACTGCAATTGGCAAAGTTATCAATAATTTCATGGGCCCTCTTCCTTGTGTCCCCCTTGAGATCATAAAGATCAATGCCTGAGCAAAGGCTTCACAGAAATCATCAATTCCAATAAGAGTGTTGGGCACGTCAGGAACATTCTGCTGAAACAGATTCAGTGAGAGTTTGGCATGTTATGATTTATAGATTATTCATTTAAAGGTTTACGAACGAACATCAAATTTTAGAAACTTAATGGTTATGTAAAAGTACAGATCTATAGCCTTGTATATGTTTTGACATTATGTCTGATACAAAGTGCATACCAAACAATTAGGTACTATACTATGATCAACACATTGACAAAAAGCACCCCCACTCTTAAAAAGATACGTGGAAGTGCATTGGATATTAAAATATATAAGCAAATAAACTATTTTGATTGATAGATCACACTAAATCTTTAACAAATACCCAACACACCATATTGAATGTTCAATACCTTGTCATTACATGTACCAAATGGGTTGGAGTTTACTCCATTACCAATATCAGCTGCTACATCACTAACCTAACAACATCGAGTAAATATATAGCTTTAGAGTTAACAGGAATGTAATGGAATATTTTAAACATGGGCATATTTAATACTTCTCTCATAGTAATATACGTGACATGAGAATGTTTAGGAATCTATGTTCAATCTCAAGAAGGGTTGGTACCCAGGGTGAGCAGTTCCCGCAATCTATCAAAGTTGTAAAGCATCAATATATGATATGATAAAACCATGAAAAGAAGAAAATTAAAATAATCACAATGATGAATTCAAACTTTTAGAAAGGAAAACCACTTCTAATAACAATAGATTTTTTTATGAATTCAGCTTGACATTTGTTCTTTTTAATATACTCTGAGTGAGTCCAAGACATACCCCCTCAGAAATAAAAGAGCTTTCACAATACTCAAAATTTAGAATTCTCAAATTGAAAAGAAAAATGTTAACAGGGTAATAAAGAAGCATAATAAAAAAAAATATCCCAGACTCTAAACGATCAAATATACACACTAATTTAAGGATCAACATACCCATTTCTCGATTTGAACTTTAACGAATAAAATCAAGCACAACGTCCTCCGAAATGTTGGAGATAGCATAAGTATGGGTACGTGCTAGGTGTATTAACTGTATAAATTGTACAAAACTCATACCGTATCAATTTTTTAACAATAGAAACTATTAATTAACAATATAAACTATCAATTTTCTATGCCTTCCTATATTATCAATAAAACTAAATTCCATGATTTTTGTATATAAACATCAAAACTAAAATTAGTCCCGATTCAACATGAAGTCGGAAGAATATACACCATAAAAGATCCCAACAAAATAAAAGTTACTAATTATTTTCATAGAATTAAACAAATGGAAAACACACCTCGCAATTCTAGTAATCTATGAGGAACAACCATCTTATACAAATCTAATCTGAAACCTAAAATCCAACAACATAATAACACAATTGAAATAGGGAGTAGAAGATACCCAAAATAGGATTTGCAACCTAAATGAAAGAAGAAATCAAAATCCCTAATCGAACGCTGAAGAACCTGAACATCAAGGCGCACACACACAAACACACATACACAAATTGAATCAACAAATTGTAATCTGGAAAAAAAAAATCTTGCAGATCCATATATATACACAAATTTGGCCAATCCGTGTACATATATAAATTCAAATACAAAAATAAAAACAAAATCAAGAACAAATCGAACATAAATTATAACTCAATCTCGAAAACCCTAGTAATAAACAGTACCTGCATGATGGAAGGTTGCCGGATGTAAAACGAGAGACAGAGAGCTCTGTACGACCGAGAGAGAGAGAGAGAGAGAGAGAGAGATGTTTGTACATAGAAGTGTGAGAGAGCCGGGAAAGATTTTGAGGAGAAAAATTTTGGAGCGGGAGTGAAAAAAAAAATCCCCGCTTTATTTTTTCCATTTATCTCAGTTTTGACTCAAAGAAAAAATAATTAGCATTATATTTATGTCATTTATATATAAAAATGAGATAAATAATTTATTTTTTATCTCAATTTTATTTAAATTGAAATAAAAATATACTTTTAGAGTCAAATTGACATAAGTAAATATCATTTATGTCAATTTACATTTCTCTGACATAATGTCAATTTTTAAACTGACATAAATGACCATTTTTGTAGTAGTGATATGGATTGAGTTCAAATGCATGCATGCCATAGATGAATTTAAACCAACGTTCCAGATTAACTCTCAATTATGTGAGTGGAAAGAAACACAAATCTAATTGTTGAGAAGGCAACACGTGTGTGATCCATATTGATTGTAAAACGGGTGTTTTTGTTGTTTTAAAATTTTCATTTTCCACCCCAAATGTCTCTGCCACTTTAGGATTCTACCCAAGGAAAATTTTAGGAATTTTGAATTATTATAAAATCGCCCAAACATGTTTAAAACCTGATTTGAAATGTATAAAAAATATTTTAAATGTTTAGAAATTCCTATAAATTATTCAAAAATATTAGAAAATATTTTTAGCCCCTCATACCCAAAAAAATCAAATAAATGCAGTCCTAGATGTTGTGAGTTGTGTTAGTTACTACCTTTTAAAGCCTTGATTATTCTTGATGCAATTCATGAAGAGGCACGAGGCTTAGAGTTAGACATAGGATGACACAATTTTGTCTCTATTTCCAAACTAAATAATCTCCTATATTTTAGACTAAAGTGAGTTATATATATAGAGCGATTCATTTGCTTCATCCATAAGAGTTGCGTGTAATTACTCCCGGTAGCAATATACTCAACCTCTATTGTGGACAAAGATATCGAGTTTTGCTTCTTGCTTAACCACAAGACAAGAGCACTACCAAAGTAAAAAAACACCTGAGGTGCTCCTACAACCATCAACATCACCAACCCAATCGGCATCCGAATATGCAGATAAATGATCATTGATATCAAAGGAATATCAAATACTATAAGAAAGGGTACCACTCATATATTTTATAATGCAATTAACTACAAGCAAGTGAGACTCCTTCGGTGATGCTAGTATCATGTAGAGACTCCAACGCTAAAGTCAATGTTGGGATGACTAACGATTATGTAGAGAGGACTACATATCCCTCTCCTATAAAAGGTTTTCCCCTTGTCCTTTCCTAAAGTGTCTTTGATAAGCTTAGTCGATGTACTCATAGAGGTGCGTGAGTGCTTAGAAGAGTCTAAACCAAACTTCTTCACTAGGTCCCTAGTATATTTTGATTAAGATATGAATATCCCGTCCTCCAACTAATGCACCTGGAGACCTAAGAAGAATGTAAGCTCACCAACCATGATCATCTCAAACTCTCTCTTCATCTCTTCTAAAAAATATGAGCATGTCCAGAGCACGTGGATCAAAATACTATGTCATCCACATAGGCTTGGGCAACCAAGATAGATACATTATCTTTCGTCACAAATAATGTCTTATCCACTCCCTCTCTCTTGAAGCCACGAGCTAGGAGATAGGAAGTCAGCCTCTCATACGAAGCACGAGGTACTTGCTTCAAACCATATAAGGCCTTCTTAAGATAATAGGCGTGTCATGGGTGCTTAAGGTCTTCAAACCCCTTTGGTTGTTCCATGAAAACTTCCTCCTATAGAATGTCATTCAGAAGGGAACTCTTGAGGTCCATATGATATAACTTGAAGTGCAGATGACATGCTATGGTGAGTTGTAAGTGAAAGGACTCAAGCCTAGCAACAGAAGCAAATGTCTCATCAAGGTATAAACCCTCAATCTGTGTGTAGCCTTGAGAGACTAGTATATCCTTATTACGAACTATGGTACCATTATTATATATATTATTATTGCAAATCCACGTGGTACCTATCACATTAGTCTCACTAGGTCGGGGGACTAACTCCCAATCATCGTTCTTATAAAACTGAAGCAACTCATCTTGCATAGCGGATATTCAATGCTCTTCCTTTTGTGCTTCCTTCACATTCTTGGTCTTGACTAAGGAGGTGTAGCACAGATAGCTAACCACATTCTTGAGTTGAGCACGAGTCTTGACACCTAGTGTGGGATCACCAAGTATAGCGAAAAACTCGTGACTCTTTTAAACCCAAGCGGGTGGATACTTTAAATCAGTAGTGGGCTCCATTGAGGTACTATGAGGAAGGATGGGATTATCACCAGGGCATGCATCATCCTCACACTTGGGGCTAGGATCAATAGATGCCAACAACTCCTCATCTCTAATCGTGACGTTTATTGACTCCATAACCTTAGAGCTTGCAAGTTTAAACACGTTATAATCCCCACTCGTCAATGAATAACTTAAGATGTATCCCCTCTTCGCTCTGGGAATCGAACTTTCCTAAATGCTATCTATCTCTCAAGATGTATCAAGTACTCCTAAAAGATATGGAAATACGTTAGGTTAGGCTTGTTCCCCGTCTATAACTCATAAGGCGTGTTTAGGGTGTGCAAACGAAGATATACCCTATTCACCGTATGGCATGCGAAACTCACCACCTCTGCCCAAAAATATTTAGGCACGTTTCTCCCCAAAAACATGGATCTAACCATCTTTTATATCGTTCGTCTCTTCCTCTCAGCAATCTCAGTTTATTAAGAAGTATGAACAACTGAAAAACTCATGTTTGATGCCTACTCCATCGAAGTATCTATCTACCATGGCTTCTTTAAATTCAGTATTGTTATCACTACGCATCTGATTAATAGTGGTACTATGTTAGTTTTTTAGGACACCACACTTGGTTATTAGGAACTCAATCGCATCGAACTTTTGTCTAAGGAATGTCATGTTAGAGTATCAAGAAAAGTCATTGACCATGAGGAGAATGTTTCTCTTACTACTTAAGCTCTCCAAGCGATTAGGACTCATAAGATCCATATGCATTAAATCCAAAACACGGGTGGTGGTAATAGTATTCAACTTCCAATGGGGACTTAGAATTTTATTTCCTTATAGGCAACATCCACAAATTAAGGAAGTTATTTTCCCTAGCGATGGTAAGCTACGAACTAGGTCCTTCTTCACTAATCTCTCATGATCTCTAAAACTCACATGACCTAGTCGTTGATGCCAAAGTTCCATAGAGGATATTGTGACACTGTTGCACACAAAGGAGGACTTGGTCACAATCCCATATCAGTTATCTTTGATCCTCACACCTTATAGTAAAATTTCACCAGATTGATCATAAATATTGTATTTCGACCGGTCAGATTTTACTACAAAGCTTGCATAGCAGAGTTGGCTAATGTTAATTAAGTTTTCTTTCAACCCTTTCACACACAACACATTGTCTAATTTATAAAATCCTAGTTTCCCAACACAACCATGTCCTAAAGTACTAGACCTACTCCTATATCCAAAGGTGACTTTACCATCCTTTCAATCCCCAAGATGGGTAAAAAATGATATGTCACCGTGATATTCCTAGAGAACCCATTACAAAAATACCGTTGGGAAGTATTTTCAACCTTGAGAGAAAAATGGACAATAAGGGCTTTAATGTCTTTCTTAGGTACCTAAGTGGAGATAACTTTCGGTTTTTCTTATCTTTATTGGCTCTAGTCGGAGCGTTAGAAGTCTTCTCAAACATATAAGACATCAATTATAATTTTTCTATTAATCTTTGCAAAGTAGCGACTAGAAACTCAACTTTCTCTCAAAGACTATCAAGGTCTCTAGAGCGGTGCACGGGAGTATGTGTACGTATAGTTCTACCTAACTTTTAGCAAAACTCTCTAAGGTGACTTCTCCTTTTGTAAAAGGTGCAAACATAAACTTGTTTAGATTGACCTTAGTTCATTTTTAGGTTAAATTCTTTTTTTTTGGTTTTGGTCAAGGCCCATAAGGATTAACCACAAATTTAGGAATTGGTTCGGGTGCGATATGGAAAGTGGACGAACCATTCTAACCTATTCCTCGCCTCTCACCAAAACCTAAAGTTGGATCGAGGATCATCTTTCCAACCTTCTTCGATATATACTCTATAGTAACCTTAACCTCCCAGGCATATTTGAGATATTTCTCGAGTTGGGATAGAAGGGCCCAAGTATCTCACGAGTTTCCATGGATGTTGAAGATCTATCATAATACTAGCAACTTTGTTGGTCAAGGCACGATTTTTCCTCTAAACTAAAATGACCCTCCCTCCCAAAGAAAATCTCACTGAGGACTCTCTCTCTCTTTCCTCTCTCGGTTCCATATCTAAGGCTAAACTCTAATCTCTAAACCTTTATTTTTTTCTTCATTTTAAAGGACAACATAAAGATAAGCGTAAGTCTTTTGAATCTCACTCTTGATCTCACTTAAAACATACTCTACCTCAATCTTATCAAAATTACTAGACTCTCTATCGATTTCATCATGTTTAGTAGATTCCTCATCAGCGTGAGGTGCACTATGTGTACTAACATGACTAGCCATGAATGCTGTGAAATTACATCCATTCAGTGATTCGTTCCCAGAATTCACCAACTCGACATCACTCTCGATAAGCATGCCATTGAAGGTAGCTTTGTATTTCCCTTATCTCTCTAATCTTATCTGACACTCTTGAGCTTTGTGACCCTTAACCTCATACTTATAACATCTCTCTTCGTATTTCTTTGGGTTTTATTTTCTTCATTTTTTAAAAAATTTTCTTTCCCAATTTATATTTTTTTATCTTTCCCAAAACTTTTCTTTTATGTGGAAGTATTTTATTTCTAAGTTTGTGAAAATTTTTGAATTTTTTTGAACAAAGGAATAAATCATCCAAGTCAAATCATACTCGAAGTCAGACGACACTTCCTCTTTCTTTTTTGATTTTACTTTTAACGCAATTTCCTTTTCCTTAGGTTTAACAGTTTTGGGAAACATATCTATCTCATATGTTTGAAGGTCTCCTACGAGTTCTTCTAACCTAAGGTTATATAATATCCCTAACAAATTTAGCAAGGTAAACTTAGGAATAAAACGGGCCGAAAACGATCAAAAAAAATTTTCAACTACAAGTGTCTTGGAAATTTTTTCACAAAAATTAAAACTAGAGTTTACGATGTCAGACAATAGTGTATAAAATTCACCAAAAGTTTCAGACTCTAGCATAGTGATAGTCTCAAATTGTGTGGTGAGGTTCTGTAGCTATAATGCAAATAATCTTAGGGTGGTCAATTTTATTGATACAAGTTTTAAATCAAAATCTCCCAATTAAACCTTTCTTGTGAAAACCGATTTACCAAGTTTTATCTTTTTACCCTAAACATGCATCTAGGCGATAACAAATAAATTAAATAAATAACACCACAAGACGCCGATGTATGAGGAAACCACGAAGGGAAAAAACCTCGGACGAACCATCAAGATAATCACTATAATATGGTTTTACAAAGAGTTGACAATATACTCACACAATGAATCGATTTCCCATAAGCCTTGACGCTCTTCTATCTTCAACCTCTCCACCACAGTGCTATGAAGGAGTCCACCTCCTTCAGGTCCATAACACACGAGTCCACATGTGCGTCACTATCCACTGATGCATCTTAGCAACCATGTACGATTCAGAACACGGAGTCCATCGCTTCTTCATCGTAATCAACACACATGGAGTCCACTACATAAATATAAGTTCTCTCAAGATGAAAGAAACAAACTAGGTGCCTAAACAAGATCTCAAAGTATACGATTTATGAAGCTTAGATCTTGTAAACAGAAGGGTGAAACTTTGGGAGTTGGAACTTTTAAGAACAAGTCTGTTTTTTGTTTTCATCAAAAGTCCTCTGAAAAACTGAGTCTGGAAATCCTTTTGTCGTTCGAATGAGATAGAGATCTCGTTTGAGCGAGATTTCATCTTGCTTATAATAACCTTATAAAAACTAAAACAAAAGGCTTCATTTGATTCACATTTGAAAACATACTCCGAACGACCTACAATGTCGTTTGAATGATTTGGAGATGTCATTTGAACTAGCTAAACGAATTTTTAAAAATCCACCTATAATAAACTCATAAACATATTTTTGAAAAAGTCAAGTTCCAAATGATTTTAAAAACATAACACCCTTATAAAAATTTCAAAGTCTCATAAACTATATACATTCATACCTGCGAGATCCTCGGCATATGTGAAGACAAATTTGGAACGGTAAACACGATTTAGAATATCCACTCTTTGAAGCTTGGCCGCTATGTCTGCATTAAACAACGTCACAATCTCATAGGATCAACAACTCAAAGTTTGTCTTATGACGCAAATGTTTTGCTCGAAAGTATTCCAATAACAAACAAATTGACTCGGTTGGAAATTTATCCTTACAGTAGCTTAGAAGCTTTCAAAGCATTGGAACCCTCGTGAGTGAGCTCGAAGGTATCCCAAATTTCGTTTTACATGGTACATGTCATGATGCGATGGAACTCGTCAGGGGCAACGGCTTCAGAGATGGTTGCTCCATTTAAAATCATCTTTTATCCATGAATAGACGTGTTTTAGACTTTCGACATTGTCATTGGTGTGGGGTCTTACCTTTTTCATAGACAATCCAAACACATTCATCTATTGATTTTAATTTTCTAGTAATCATAGTTTGACCCATCAAATACAAGCATCTTATTATACAAATTATCCATAAAATCTAAATTTTTAACGGATCACATATTAGTGTAACCTCTTACACCAATTTGAGAATGCGAGGATTATATGGGATGATTCGTATATTAGTCAACCACACATAAATTCAATTTTACCAAATTTTATCTTTAATTTAATTAAGTGTGAATACAAAGATATGGTTAAATTTTAAATTCAACCAACCAAGAATGCAAATACTCAAATAAGTAAGGAAAAATCCATAAAATGGAAAAAAACATTTATTCAGATTTATACAAGATTCGATAGACACAATCGCCTTACAATCTACTTAGAATAACTAATTATGATGCTCGCTTCTTTAAATATTCTATTGAAAGAACACAATCGAGCACTGCCCACAGGAAGAAATCTTCACTCGGTATCCAACGATCAACCTTCTTCTTTAAAAGTAGAGACTTTTCTCCACAAATTAGCAGTATAGATTAATCTCAACAAAATTGTTTGGACTAAAAAGGTTCTTCTTCCTTTGATAAAGTGTTCTCTAAGTTTCCAAGGGGTTTGGAATAAAATTGGAAGAGTTTGATAACAAATAGAACTCAAAAAGGGTGTGAGGAGTTCTTGGAGACTTTAATCATGCATCTCTATTTATAAGGAAAGTAGCTACTAAAGGATAAATACTATTGTTGATACCAAATTTAGTCTGCCGACATGGACCCATCATTTGAAGACACATGTTAACCAACGTGGCGATTACAAATACTTCTACCGATAAAATTCATTGCCACCGAGATGCTCAAGCGCCATGAGCAACTCATACAGTCCGAAAAACTCAAATGTACCGATCAACTTAGTCTCCCCTAGCAGCTCATGGGCCCCGAGCAACTCAAGCGTGCTGAGCTACTTAGACGGTCTGAGCTACTTAGCATACATAACACTCAAATCAGGATAATCAAAGAGGCGACTATGCTCGTTATTATCGTACATATGTATATGTTTACTTGATAACAGCGCATTGTCCTTTGACATGTACAACCTCAAGGCTATAAATACATTGTAACCTCCTCATTAGAGGGGGACCGAAATTTCTTGGGAAAACCACTTGTCAAGAGTTCTATGCAAACAGTCAGCAATACAAAAACAGTGGATGTAGCCCATTTTCTCAAGGCTGAACCACTTTAAAAATCTATTGTTTCATATTTACTTATTCATATTTATCTTTGATTAAAATAATTAGATCAAATCTACTTTTTTACATCAATAGATTGGCGCCGTCTGTGGGAAACGACTGTAATTAGCGTATTTCACCAAAAACAACTCATCATCAATGGCTGATAAGCTAGAATCCAGTAATCAAAATACTGGTATCCCTCCAAATCCATCTACTTCCCCAAAATTTTCAGATCTGGCTGGTATAATGGCTA
Source organism: Sambucus nigra (assembly GCA_949130495.1). Taxonomy (NCBI): domain Eukaryota; kingdom Viridiplantae; phylum Streptophyta; class Magnoliopsida; order Dipsacales; family Adoxaceae; genus Sambucus; species Sambucus nigra. Next base: position 637,598,653 of record OX422208.1, on the reverse strand, counting down.
ATTTGGCCCAACGCCAGATGGCCATGTAAGAAACCATGCGAGAGCTTATACAAATCGTTCAAAGTGGAGTTTCAGCTCAATCAGGACAATGAAATGTTTAGAGAAATACTCGTTTACCCTCTTCGTGAACTAGGCAAATGTTATTTCCAGAAGAATCTCGATCCAGATGTATCGATTCATATCGTACTGAGAGATTTAATGATCCTTCTTATCAGCCTGGACGAACTTCCTCAGTACGAGCTATAGACACTCAACAAAATGTTACTCTATCTCCAGAGAGGACCAGTGCTCTGGAAAGATTGAGTAGAGTCTCCCCTTTTGATCGTTTGGGCCCTAAGAGGAATAGAAGTCCCCCTAGAATTGTGTCGAGGAACTCTCAATGACCATCTGATCTAAGGGAAGGCTCTGCCTAATCACGACCAACTGCTCATCATGAAAGATCCCAAGAGGTAAATTCAACGTGATCAGTTAATCAAACCATTAGACCCGAGGAGGGAAACGATGCCTAGAAGGGATCTATCCATAGGTTAGAATACAAATTAGGGGAAATGGCTAAGGTCAAGAATCCTCTACAAAGAACTTTTATCCAAGGAACACCATTTGTACATGCAATTGTGGATTTTCCCACACCATCAAAATTCAAATCTCCTACGGTGACGCCTAAATATGATGGAAAAACTGACCCTGTCCTTCATATAGAACAATACTAAGCTACTGCCAATATCTATGCAATTCCAGATGAGATGAGATGCAGGAAATTTTCAGGGACTCTTACCGAATCTGCTCAGATGTGGTATAACAACCTTCCTCGAGGGAAAATTGCAACTTTCTTTCAACTAGCAGAACTCTTTATTGGAAATTTCTATTTTGGATCAAAATCGATCAAACGAGTAGCACACTTGCTAAGCGTTAGACAAAAGACAGGTGAAAGCACCAGGGACTATATTACTCGTTTCAATAAGAGAAACTGAAAGTGATTGATTATGAGAAGAAAATAGTAATTACTGTTGTGATGAGTGGACTGTTGCCAAATAAATTATACTACACTTTAGCCAAGGATCCGCCTAGGACCATAGCTGAACTGGTCGCAAAAGTAACCAAAATCATGAATGCCGAGGAGGGTATGGCTGCTACGAAGAATGCAGATACTAAGGAAACCAAGGTCGAGGATGAAAAAATTGAAAAGAAGGATCAGAAGAATAATGGTGGCAACAGGCAGTCAAAAGTAAAGCAAACACTGGAACAGTTGAAGAAGTTTGGAAACTATACTCCTTTGAAGATAGAAATAAACCACATTCTAGAAGAGATCAATAATAGCGAGGAGCTAAACTGGACAGAAAAAATAAAGGCAGATCCTGACAAGAGGAATAAGTCCAAATATTGCGAGTTCCATAAAGACCATGGTCACACGACCAAAAATTGCATAGCTCTCCAGAATGAAATTGAAGCACTCATTAAGCGAGGAAAGCTGGCTAAATATGTTGATCGTTAAAATAGTGGAAAAAGCAATGACCGAGCAAGGAAAAGGTCTAGATCTCCTCGTCGAGTAAAATAAGACAAGAAGATAAGTCATGAAGAAGACCCAAAAGATGACCAAGATGATCCCGATCTCCCTAAAAGACCAAAGTAGCCGGAACGTGAGGTATTTTCAATACATTTTGGATCATTTGAATGTAATGTTATTACAGGTGGAGATGCAGGAGATGGGGACATGACTGCAGAGAGGAAACATTACCTCAATGAGGCTCAATCTTTCTCATACATTCAGCGAATAAACTTGGCCAAAGGTGATCACCCGAGGAAGGTGAATAAAGATAAACTAGTCATTGGTTTCTCTAAAAATGACCTGGCAGGTGTAGCGTATCCTCATGATGACCCATTAGTAATCAAAATGAGAATGAAGGAAGTGGTGATTTCACGGGTAGTGGTGGACAATGGTAGCTCAGTAAACATCATGTTTTACCCATATTTTAATAGTTTAAATCTGAAGCTATCCCAATTGGAACCTTATCATAGACCTCTCCTTAGTTTTACTAGCGAGAAGGTTTTGTCACTTGGGACGATCAAGTTGGATATGCTTATCAGTACATGGCCTGCATACCGAACAGAAAGAGTATACTTTTTTGTAATGGATAAAAATGTATAATCAGCTTACAATATCATCATGGGAAGAGTAAGCCTGAAGAAGTTCGAAGCAGTACCATCTATTGTACATCAATGTTTAAATTCCCAACCAATTTTGGAGTGGGAGTTGTGAAAGGCGACCAAAAAGTAGCTCGGGAATGTTACTATTCATCTGCCGAGCAGGAGGAGCGTGAAGAATCCAGGAAGAAGACTACTACTTATCAGGTACAAGAAATAGAAGATGCGGAGATTGAAACTTTAGACCCTAAAGACGAGTCTCAGCTCGTTAAGGGCCAGGTCATGGAGGCTACCGAAATTATCATTCTGGACGACGAGCATCGAGAACAAATAACTCAAATCGGTGCATCACTAGATGTATCAATAAAATAAGAGGTGATAGCATTTTTAAGAAGCGGAACGCAGACTTTTCCATAGAGTCACGAAGATATGCCAGGGATAGACCCAAATTTCCTGTGTCATGAGCTCAACATGAATAAGGAAATCAATCCAGTGAAGGAGCGAAGAAGGGTATTCAGTACCGAGAAGAACCAGGCCATATAGGAAGAAGTAGAGAAACTGCAAAAAGCCTCATTTATTGACGATGTCAAATATCCTTATTGGCTAGCAAATGTGGTAATGGTGAAGAAGAAAAACAATAAGTGGAGGATGTGTGTGGACTTCACTAATCTTAATAAAGCCTGCCCAAAGGATCATTTTCCTTTTGCCTCGAATCGATCAGTTGGTGGATGCTACCTTGGGACATGAATTGTTGAGTTTTATGGATGTGTATTCTGGTTACAACCAGATTAAAATGAAGCCTGAAGATAGGGAGAGTACCTATTTTATCACTCCAAGTGGAACTTATTGTTATAATGTTATGCCTTTTGGACTTAAAAATGCAGGTGCAACATATCAGCGGCTGATGAATAAGGTGTTTGCAGAACAAATCAGTCGTAATATGGAGGTTTATGTTGACGGTATGCTGACGAAGAGCAAGAAAGCTACTGATCATCTAGTAGACTTAGGTCAGACCTTTGATCAACTAAAGAAATATCAAATGAAGTTGAATCCCACCAAATGCATATTCAGAGTATGAGAAGTCATGTTTCTCGGATATATTGTTAACCAACGGGGAATCGAGGAAAACCCTGAAAAGATCAAGGCTCTATTGGAGCTACGATCTCCAACTACGAAGAAGGAAGTATAAAGTCTCACAAGATGAGTTACAACACTTAACAAATTTGTATCAGGAGCAACAGACAGATGTCTCCCATTCTTCAAAACACTCTGAAAAAATTTTGAGTGGAATGATGAATGCGGGGAGGCCTTTCAAGAGTTGAAGAAGTATCTAGGGACACCTCCACTATTATCTAGACCAGTTATGGGAGAAAGATTATACTTATACCTGGCAGTTTTAGAAAACGCAATGAGCTCAGTGTTGATAAAAGTGGAGGACGGAGTACAAAAACCAATTTATTACAACAGCAAAGCTTTTCAAGGAGCTAAAATCAGATATCCAAGGCTGGATAAATTGGCACTAGCACTAATTAAAGCAAGAAGAAGAATGAGGCCATACTTACAAGCTCACACTATAGTCGTGTATGCCGACATGCCATTAAGGCAAGCTCTTCATAAGCCAAAAAAATCAGGAAGATTGATGTACTGGGCAGTGAAGCTCGGTGAATATGATATAATTTATAAGCCTAGATCGTCGCTCAAATGGCAGGAAGTAACGGACTTTATCACAAAGTTTACTCAAGAAAATGACCCTGAAGAACAGGAGTTGAATACTCACCAACCTGTAGATGTTAGAGGATCATCAAATGTAAACCCCGGCCAACTTACATCGATAGAAAAGCAACAAGAAATGCCAGTCTAGCAAGAAAAGATGATTGAGGAGCAGCGAGAAGTACTAGAGGAGGAAAAAAGGAAGTACTAGATATTCCACCGAGGAACTCTCTCTGATAAAAAATTTGATGATAAGTTACCCATATGGAATTTGTATGTGGATGGCTCTTCGTGCACTGCGGGCAGTGGAGTAGGGATTGTTTTGAAAAGTACGAATGAGATTGATGTGGAGTATGCTCTGCGCTTTCAATTTAAAGCTTCTAATAATGAGCTCGAATATGAAGCAATGATCGTGGGACTAAGCCTGGCCAAAACCTTAAAGGCAGAGCAAGTTGTTGTATATAGTGACTCTCAGTTAATTGTAAATCAAATTCTGGGGGTGTATGCAGCAAAAGGAGAATCAATGATCAAGTATCATGCCAAAGAAATGGAGGTTGTATTAAGTTTTACTGCAGTTCAGTTGATTAGAATACCAATATTATGGAATGCAAGAGCAGACGCACTAGCTCGATTGGCATCAGCCACACGCACTGAGCTACGAAGAACAATCCCAATAGAAATACTAATTGGTCGGAGCATAGACGAAGATCTAATGATGAATTTCATTGCCCTCGATTTAGGACCATCTTGGATGGATCCCATCAGGGCCTATATTAAAGATGGGACTTTACCAACTGATAAACTCGCAGCCTAAAGTTTAAAGCTACTCGTTATGTATTGACTAGTGGCATTTTGTACAGACGAGGAGTGATAGTAGGGCTACAAAGATGTGTCCATCCCTCTGAAGTGAAAGATTTGATCGAAGAGGTTCATAAAGGGTCTTGTGGAGCCCATTTATATGGTCGGACGCTCTTATGAAGAATAACCACGCAGGGGTACTACTGGCCGACGATGAGAGCTTATTGAGCAGGTTACACTAAGAAGTACGATAAATTCCAACACTTCTTATCCATTCGAAGAACTCCCCAGGCATTGTTAACACCCATAACGTCCCCTTGGCCATTTGCCATGTGGGGGATAGACTTGGTCGGACCACTCCCAACGACCAGGGGGAAGATTCAAATACCTTGTGGTTGCTGTGGATTATTTTACAAAATGGGTGGAAGCTGAGCCCCTTATTGATATGACGTACGAAAAAGTCTATCAATTCATTTGGAAAAACATTATTTGCAGATATAGTCTCCCACATGGATTCATTACTGACCATGGAACCCAGTTTGACAACGAGGAGTTTGCCGCATATTGTCATCAATCCAATATACTGAAAACCCACTCTGCACTAGGTCACCCCAAGAGCAATGGACAAACTGAGGTGGCAAACAGAACGCTACTAAATGGATTGAAGAAACGACTGGATAATGGAAAGGAAAAATGGATTAATGAGCTACACTCTGTGTTGTGGGTTTATCGCACCACACTATGAACAGTAACGAGAGAGTCCCCATACATGCTGACATTTGGGAGTAAGGCTGTCATACTTGCTGAATTGGGACTACCTACGCATAGAGTACTTAATTTCAATTCTCCTATCAGTGACTTGATGAGAAGATTAGACGTGGATATGCTCGAAGAAGTTAGGGAAGAAGCAGCAATCAGGAATGCAACATATCAATAACGAACAGCTTTGTTCTATAACAAAATAGTGAAGAGGTGTTATTTGAAGGAAGGGGATTATGTGCTGAAGAAAGTGATCCAAAAGCACAACAAACTGGAGGCCAAATGGCACGGACCCTACAGAGTAACAGAAGTTGTTCGCCCAGGGACATATAAGATTGAAACCTTAGAAGGAGAATAATTAAAGAATGCATGGAATGCAGAGCATGTGCGCAAATATTATCAGTAATTGCAACTCATATGTAATGCTGTTTCTTCAATATGAATAAAGTGATGCTTCATCCACTTTCTTTCTTTGTTGATATTTTTTCGGCATATTAGTTCTACACACTACACATCAAATTCAGAGCAATTACAACTAACTCCGGTTGGTCGGGAACCAATTACCACCAACTTCGGTTGGTCGGGAATCAATTACCACCAACTCCGATTGGTCGGGAATCAATTACCACCAACTCCGGTTGGTCAGGAATCAATTACCACCAACTCCGGTTGGTCGGTAAACTAATTACAATCAACTCCGATTGATTAAACTAAGCAGGATCATGGGATGAAAATCATTTCATTGCTTAGACCCAAAGAGTGACAAGTCACTATAATCAAATAATAAAAAGGATAAGTTCTATTATCCAAAAACATAAAACAAAATGTACACATAATCACAAACAAATAAGAAAATATATTCCGCAAATTACTTCATTCAAAACAAGAAGAATCACATATGCTGTGAAAAATACACTTTATAAAAAATCCTATTCTATCGGTTTTTTCCCTTCTGCCTTTGAAACTGGTTCTACTCCAGCAGGAGGGTCATCTAAGGCATAAGGAGAATTTATAAAATTTACATCTCTCCGCATTCTAACGTTCATCACAGAGGGCCGATCAAGAAAATGCTCTGGGGGAGAAATATCAACGTTGGGATGAAGACTGTAGTCGCCAATATATTTAGAGATTAAGCATCGAGGATTTGCTCGAGCAGGTATCCAACTAAAATCAAGCTTAAAAGGAGGCACAGGCAAATCGAGCACTCCAGGCTCATAATAATCCCATAAGTAGTGTCCCTGCTCCAATTTTAGCACACACATAGCATTCAACCATCCCTACTTGTACCCCTAATTATTCGACTGCTGGATCCGATCATCAAGATGGTAAAGAGCTTCATTATACCCAACCATCCAAAATTCTCGAGGTTGTTTGTGGAATTGGTAAGTCAACCTCTCCAGTTTCTCGTGGAGATTCTTTACCAGGATTTCCTTATTTTCCAAGGCAGAACTCTGAGTAGTAAGTTGTTCGCTGAGATTCAAAATTTTCTTAGACATTTCTGCTAAGGCTTGGTTCTTCGCCATCAACTGAAAAGCCTGATTCTCTAAAGCAGATTGCGTTCTAGCTTCTTTAATGGTGACCCGACCATCCCTAGCTCGTCCGCGAGAAGAAGACCTTGCTCGTCCAGGAGTAGATGAGGAAGGTCCAACCCTTTTTAAAGTTTTCAACTCATCTCTTAAGTTAGCATTTTCTACCTCCAAGAAAGAGAAACCTTCATCATTAACAGGGACCAAGGCTCTCGAGGAAGATGCAGCAGATTTGAGCTGTGTTATCTCTTCTCACAAAATAATGTTTTCTTACTCCAACAACTTAGCGATTTGCCTGTGCTCTTCAACCTCTAGCTTCAGAACACTCTCCTTCTTCTCATAAGCAGAGATAAATTTATCATACCCTTTGTCAGCACTTAATTGTTGATATTTCTTCTTGTATCCTTGATGCAGAAGAGTAGATGATTCTTTGTATTGCTGCTGAAGTTCCTCGATCTTCCCTTGGAGGTCTTCAATCATCTCATATTGGCAACATCACGATCGAGCAATCATTTCAAGTATTAGTAAGCTTCGATTGATCGTTCAGAAGTATCTCGACCAAGAATGTCAATAATTTGAGCCTCGTTAAGATCTGCATGACCATCTTTAAAATAGTCATTGCATTTCTTCATCAATTCTATGTCATGAGCTGATAAGAGCTCCATCCTGGCCATAAACTAGAAAAGAGAAGAAATAAAAAGAATCAATAATAACATAGACAGAGAAAGTAAAAGAGAAATTTGAGGTGAGCAACCAAAGTTTGAATTTTATTTCATCATAAAAGAAAATACAAAGTCTGAGGTTACATTCAAAAATAACAAAATAAACACCCGAACAACTCTACACCTTCTCCTTATTCCCTACAACCTCCTCAGAAAGTTTGGAGTAAGTGACTGGTTGCTTGGAGGATAAAGGTAGCTGCTCGATAGAAGTGTTGGTGGGTTAGAGCTGCTCGGAGAAAGTTTAAACAACTGGGATAGAAAGGGTCTGATCTCCAATCATCAAAGAAGATTCATCTGTGGCAGCTTCATCCTCTTCTTCTTCTCCAGGAGAGGTAGGAGGGCCATGAGTGTGCTTTTGGAATAAGTTAGAATTCTCAACAATTTTCAGCTCCTGAAAGGCCGCAACCCATCCATCCCTAAAATATTTAAGACTGGCGTATTACATTTGAGAGGACATGGAAGTCAGACCCTTATTCCAGCCTTTATCCCAACCAGCGCTGAATGATTTTTTAACTGCCTTCTTCCTTTTTCCCTTCTCCGACGAGGTCTTTTCCCTAAGGAGCTCCTCGACAACCTTCAACTTCTCCTCCACCTCCTTTTGTCTGTCGTTCAACATCTTGAAGTTTAACAACTTCATCCTCAGCAGACTTAAGCTTAGCCTCAAGATTCCTGTTGCTCCGTTCAACATTTTTATTGCTCTGCTCAAATTCCTTCAACTTCTTCTCCAAGTCCTTGGAGGCATTCACAGCCTGATCTCTTTCCAGCTCAATGGACTTGAGTTACTTCTCCCAAGAAACCTTATCTTCCTCGTATTTTTGACGAGAATCTTTTAGAGATTGGGTCAGCCCAAAAAAAGCCTCCTCTACTCCTCCCGAGGAGCTTGAAGCCTTGATAGCTTAATCCTTCTTCAGAATGCTATTAAAACACGTCACCAGCTGAAAAAAGAAAGCATTTTAAGTCAATATAGGAACATGGTACTAAAAAATAAAGGGGTCAAGTTAACAATACTTACTGAGGTAATGTGTTAAGCAACCAAAGTAGTGATTCTCTCACGAGAAAGAGTGTCTTCAATGCCCTGGACTTATGGGATAGTCCAGGATTTCACCAAGCTCACAACAGAGCTCGGAGCAGCAAAAGATGGAATACTACCTTCAACGTTTGAAGTTTGAGAGACAAGTTCAGCAGGTCTCTCAGAAGAACTTTTCTTCAACCTCTTCATAGGGGCAGGATCATTTTCATCCAAAGACGTTGTCTTTGTTGGTGATATGACAATAACCTCACTTGGAGGAGAGAGAGCAACAATCTTGCTCGGAGCCACAGGGGGCTTCTCACCAAATTTCTTGGCAGCATCAGGAGGGGGTACCTTTACAGTCTTTATCCCCTCTTCTGGGACATCTTTTTTACTTTTTTTGCCTCCACAGCAGGAGAGGAAGACTTTTCGAAAAAGGCAGGAGCTCTTCTCCTCTTCATTATATCACTGATAGGAATACTTGACTCAGAGGAAGAACCTTCCACCCTTGTCTCAAAAGCTGGCACTTGGTCAAGATTAACAACCACTGGACGAGGACGAGCAGTGAAAGATAAAGTATAGCTCTTTTACTGCAACAAATAAGAGGCAGATCTAATATGTTCCTCGGTAACAGATTGGTGCAAATCCCAGATAAGTTTCAAATGCTTTAAATTAACGTCAACTGCTTTTGGAGGTTTTCTTTTACTGTCAACTGCAACAAATAAAAATAAATGTCAGTGATTCATTTTATCAAACACCAAGAAAACAAGATTTCAAAAAATAAAAACAACTTATTCCATTGCCATAAGGGGGACACCTGGGACACTGATATACATCATCTCCATTTAATGGAGCATGTTGCCAATTTTTCATAATAACCCCATGCTCAAAATAATCCCTATTGGCATCTGAAAGATTAATAACTAAAGCCCTATTCAAAAACCTAGTTTTTAAATAGAATGTGGAATCACTGACAACCCATTTATAGCAGCACATAATCTCTGGAATCCATAAATGAGTTCCATGGAGTTGGTTCAATTTATGTACACCATTAACTATCCTCCAGGTATTTGGAGCTATTCTTGCAGGTACAACATCAAAATATTGGCAGAAATACAAATATAGGGGGTTTGGTGGACAAGAAAAGCCATATTCGGCCACGAAAAGACTAGGGAACCAATGTCCCCCAGCCAAAGAAAAATAATCAGAAGGTTCAGAAAGTTCTTTCAAAATAACCTACGAAGGGATTGAAAATTCAGACCGAAATTTGTCCAAAGACTCAACAAGATAAACCATGATGAACAAAATAAAATAAAAGAAAGGGAATAAAATCTTACGAGGAAAAAGAGATCAGGTGACAATGAACAACGAAAAGAACGAAGGCACAAGACAGAGAGAAAATGAAGAGTTCAAAGATACACATTTGAAAGGTGAGAGACGATAGGATTTCTTCCACGCTTAAATACTTTACCTCGAGAATAGAGAAAATCAATGATTACATGGAAGGACGTTTGCGTATCCGGCGGCTAAAAAGAAGAAAAGGGTCACTAATATCGAAGCGGTCATGAACATTAAAAATATTTATGAGGCCTGATACTATGCATTCGAAAAGGAGTTATATACAACGATCGTTTTCCTAAAACCATACAAACCGATAATCTATGCAGTTTTCAAGCAGAATGTCCCATATTTTTCTTCGACATCAAACTATGAAACATTGGGGGCTTCTGTTGATACCAAATTTACTCTGTCAACATAGACCCATCATTTGAAGACACGTGTCAACCAACGTGGCGATTACAAATACTTCTACCGATCAAATTCATTGCCACTGAGCTACTCAAGCACCACGAGAAACTCATACAGTCCGAACAACTCAAATGTACCGATCAACTTAGGTTCCCCGAGTAACTCAAGCGTGCCGAGCTACTTAGACGGTCCGAGAAGCTTAAGCGGTCTGAGCTACTTAGCGTACAGAACACTCAAATTAGGATAATCAAAGAGGTGACTGTGCATTAAATGCTCATTATTATCGTACATATGTATATGTTTACTAGATAATAGCGCATTGTCCTTTGACATGTACCGCCTCAAGGCTATAAATACATTGTAACCTCTTCATTAGAGGGGGATTGAAATTTCTTGGGAAAACCACTTATCAAGAGTTCTATGCAAAAGTCAGCAATACAAAAATAGTGGATGTAGGTCATTTCCTTAAGGCTGAACCACTTTAAAAATCTATTGTCTCATATTTACTTATTCATATTTATCTGTGATTAAAATAATTAGATCAAATCTAGTTTTTTACATCAACAACTATAGATTTGGATCATATTTAATTTAAAAAACAAAATCTCATGCATTCATTAGAATGACACACCCATTTTCATTCGACTAGGTATCTAATGAAATATTGAACGAGATTCCAGAGCTTGATGAAAAAGAACCTCATTCGATCGTTGGTAGGCTCATTCTAATGACCTACCTATTCTCATTCTAAAGACTTCGAACGAGGCTTTTAATGAGATTCCAGAGATTGCCCAAAGGCATCGATCCATATTTTATTTGAACCAAGAGAACTCATTCTAATGACATTTAATAGTTCATTCGAATGACAATCCATTCTCGTTCTTCCGACTTGGAAAGTTTTTCAAAAAAATTCTTTAAAACCATTTTGGAAAATAAACTCTTGAAAATTCTAAAACCCTTAGAGAAATAAAGCTTTACCAAATGCATTTATTACTTCTTCTAAATGTTGTTGAGACGTACGATTCTTCAATCTTTCAAAAGACTTCAACTTTGCCTTCAGATCTATAAAAGTCATGAAGGTGCAGTGTATGTGTAACAGGATAAGCCAAAATAAAAAATAAACTGAACAATTATAAAAGTTGCTCTTAGAAGGATTAATTATTTCTCTCTTTCTCTTCCTCTAGAAGATTTTCATATCTTAGCACTCTAGAAGTTAAATAAACAAAATCTCAAAACTTTGCTGCATCAAACTTCTTTCGAAGTCTAAATTCCAAGCCATTTAGGGTTGGCTTTATAAATTCTGACTTTGGGAGAACTATCTTACAATTATTCCTAGACCCTTTGAACTTATTTATGAAATGGATGACTTTTTCATCTAGTGTTTGACTTATCATAGTTAAATTATCTATTAAAAGTTGTGGTTTAGTTTGAAAGAATTGTGAGTGGAATATATATTATATTTTTTTTCAATTGTGGAGGAGTTTGTACAGAAACTTATAAACCAAGTGAAGGCTTTATCAGATTTTGAAAATAGCATTATCTTACAAACCAATTTAATGCTTCATTACTAAAAGACGTTACATTATGGATGAGATCCACTTTTTGATTCCTTCCAATCATTCTTGGTGCTTCCCTATACGGTTGTTCCATAAGGTTAATTCATAATTGGTACTGGTGGCACTACTGTTATTATGACAAGTATGGCTGAGTTTGTGGAGGCACTGGTAATGGCGCATGTAGTGTTTTATTTTCAATCATTATAGGTGGATTTTAAACCTCCTATAATTTCTAAATCTCCCGAGCTCTAGTCACACAAAGTTTTATTCATCATCCCATGATTTGAAGCCACACCGAAATAAGAATTAGTATAATATGCATATAAAGGACAAGGTCTATTTATCCAAGGGATGGAAAACCTCCGTAGTGGGTATGTTAATTACATTTGTTGGTAGCCTCCAAATCCCTCATCCATTCCTACATAAGTGAAAGAGGAGGGCATATTAACATTCCCTAAGTTTCCCATCCCTATACCAAAGGTAAGGCCGATCTTCCTTTCATTTAGTCTGTAATATATGGGTACAGAATGAACCATTTGATTTATCGCGTTAGAACCAAGTGGTGGTGCAATTGTGTGACCACTTTATAGGGTTACAAAAGGAGTTAAGATCCTATCTATAATAGAATACACCATCGAATTAGTGTTTTGAATTACATTTTAAGATGATTAAACACAGGGTTCAATTGATTATGCATGATAGTACTTATTGGAGGCACGATAGTGGATTTCCATCCCTTGAATTTGGAACATCATCCACTATGGGGGTTTTAGTTTCTCATACTACATCTTGACTGATACCAGTATTTACTAGTTACGTAGTTATAGTCTGTTGGTTCTTAGTATCATCATCATTATAGTTTTCTCGTTCTCATTATTGTTGTTATCCTCACTTGTCCTAGTGCTAGACATAAATATTCAACACTATACCATTTAAGTCCCCCTTGACGTGCCAAAAAATATGTTATGGATAGATTTAACTTTTTAGGGTCAAATATATATTTTTTGGTATTTTCAACATAATCTTCTGAGCCAAAACTTGATCAAGAGATTGTTCTTTGTTAGAATACTTCAATTAAGACGAATTTTTGTGAATAGCTATATATTCTAAAATTAAACTAATCTTAATTGCCAAGGGATTCAAAACTTATAGAAATTAAAAGTTTTTTTAAAGAGAATAAATTGTAATTGTAATTAAAAGAAAAGGAATTTAAGTGAAATAAAGGAATTTAAGTGCAGTAAAAAGTAAATGAATTGAAAATTGACAACTTAAAGTAAATAAAATATGATCAGTAAAGTGTTGGATGGAAATGTATTGCAATGCAATGGGAAATGGAGTTGAAACTTAACTTACAAACTACTTCGAAGAAGAAAATAAAATAGATCAAATATCAATAAGTATTTTTTTTATTTGAGATCCCTCCTTAATTTTGGATCTCAGATTGCTTATTTATAACATCTTAAATGCAACTGCCACGATGGAAAAGGTTTTGGGGATTCGTTCTTCAAAATATGAATTTCCTAATAATCTTGAATCCCATCATGGACACTTGTTTCTTAAACAACTACCCTAACATGTGCATGCTGCTATGTGATTGATACATACAGTGACATGCATTACCTAGACGTTCTCCTCTTATGTCCTCTAGGCCATTATTCCACAATGTTTTTCTATTTTTACTCTCCACATGTTGTTTATTGATTATTTTGTCACATATGGTGAAAATAACTCCTGGATTGACATTTTTTGATGAAATGTTTCTTTGACTCAATGATTCAAAACTTCCTTTTCAATTCCTTTTTACAATTTCCATTAATTTACTCTTACACTAATCCACTATGTTTCTTATGGAATAATATTTTAACACCATGTCGATAATCTTTTATATTCCATGGTCACTATAAATTAATATTCACCGACTCATTCTACCAAAATACTCTTTGGTGGTGAAGACGATGATTCCACATTCATCCCAATTATTAAAAAGCCAAAAGCTCAATCAAGAGTAAGTCTATCCACAATAATGGCCATCCCTAGTCCTCTTGTATTTTAAATAATGTATGGGGATCTTAATATTCTTGTGGAATTTCAAAAAATCTCATCCAAACATGCAAATCTTCCATTATTTTATGTCCTATCTCATCCCTATGCTCCATTCATCTGAATATCGCCATGTAAGTTATTTCTAACAAAACCTTGCACATATGTCTATTACCCGAGAAGAACACTAATGTTGACATAACTACAATCAATATATAGTAAGAGAGAGATAAATTAAAGAGAAGAAAAGTAATAATAACAATGGTGTTCGCATGGATTTCTATTTGTTATTTTCTTACGTATTATCTTTGCTTTATGAATGCTCTCCCCTTATTAATCTTTTCTAATTTGTGTTTTTATTGCTTTTTTTTATCTTATATGATATGGATCTTCTATTGTGTTCAATTCCTCATAGTAAGTCACAATGAATAAAAAATTATTATCTCTCTCTTTATGCTTAGCTCTCAAAGAATGGCCATGCTCATTTTCTATGTTGATGTTGTGATGGGTCTTATATCTCCCTTCACGTTCATATGTGACACACACACACACACACACACACACATATATATATATATATATATATATATATATATATACTAGGGTATGCCCGTGCCTAAAGGCACGCTGATAATTACAAAACGATAAAAATATTCAAAGAAGATAATTGCAAAAGGGTAAAAATTTCATTCCAAAACAAAATAAAATGTAATTTTTAAAAAATTGGCAATAACCTCCTTTGTTTATAAGACTACCCACCCTGCTTAACAAACGAACCATCGAATCCAATGTACATACTTTCATAACTCAAGGATGTGGTTAGGTACTTTAACATGTAGACATTTGTAGCTATAAAACAAACACATACCAAAGATAAAAAAAATCAAATGTGTACATATAAGTCAGCCACAGATTCAACCAAATTTAAATGAAGTATAACCAAATCAGATTAATCATGAGGCTTGCAATAGTTTGGTAAGGTAGGAAATTGTCCCAAACAAAGTATTCTTAAGTGATGTTAAGAGGATTTTCAAATTGAAGACTCTTCACATATTGTCATCCACCATTTGTCACGTGTAACATATGGAAACACTAAATTGGGAGGGTTCTAAACATAGGTTGTTTGGTGAATGTGTTTTTTTAATCTAATTATTTTCCATATATAATTTAAATCACTTTAGTCTGTAAATAAAATGTTCTTGACAGAATGAAATTCTGGAACCAGAAAAATTTGTCCATACTAACCACTCATGTAGGATAGCATTACACATAAATGTTGAACGTAGCAGTTCTGAACGGAGCAATGTCAAAATGTAACTGAATTTTGATAATGACGTTGCCAAAAAGAGGTGGTGTTCATTTTGGTCGAGCAAATTTGCTCATTATTTTTCAATTGTAGGAGCCACCTTTGGATTAGCCTGACTAAGTTATGCAAACAGGCATAACTAATGTTATGCAAATAGTACATATGATTACGTATTCTAAAGAAGAAAACATAGGCATAACTAATGCTTATTATTTTTCATTAATAATTTACCTCTCAAGTGCAGATGTCTAAGATTGCCCAAATATAAAAGATATGCTCTCTCCTTTCAATTCAGATAAATATAGTACAAAAAATACTAAAACTCTTGATGAGTTCCGTTGTGATCAGAGACTCAACTCCAACATACTAAAAATATAAAACGAAATGTAAAGGAAAAAAGAATCTAGCATATAAACTTCAGAATTGATCTGTTGAACCTAAACTAACAACAATACAATTACCCAAACCATTTCGGAGTAAATCTGCGACCCTTCGATTGATGTCCCATGTCGTTAACCGTGTCCCCTGTTGCCAACAGGATAAATGAAATCCCCAAAAATTTGGTCCTCACCTTCGAAATTACATCATAGACGAAATGAAAAAGTCGCAACAGGTCTTTAGTTCAAGAAATACATCAAGTGAAGGCGCCTTTTACTCACTTTCTGTTTCAAGAATTGTAGCTAGCAAGGATCAAGGAAGGCCATATGTTTGTAGATGGTTGTAGCATTTGATGATTTCCTGATATCTTTTTCATGGGCTTCTCATTCAATTCCAAGAGTGCTCCACTTAAATCTTCTAATTTCAATTTACATGCAGAACCATCTGTGAATATCGATAACTTCATCAATCCCTTCGTTTTCAAGAAGACATCCAAATAGCAAAAAGGCCTTCCTTGCATTTACTCCAGTGTCAACATCAGGCTTGCCTCCCATACCCATTGTTTGGGATGGTATGATGGGGCTACTACTGATGATGATAATGATATGGTGTCCTCGCTGTATAGTACACACTGCACTTGATTCATGGGTGCCGCAGATCTCAGTCCACTGTTGGAACCTTCATCATTTACAACATACTTTAGATTAGAAATAATTTTCATCATAAAATATATATTGGGATCTCTAAATTTTGCATTAAATCTCTTAATTATACATATATATGGTTTCAGATATTTTGCAACATGGGAGAATTGTTTGGAAAATTGACATAATTTGGAGTTTTTTCTACACTTTAATGAAAAGACAAATACTTTTAATAGTTTATTTGATATTAATTTTTGTATTTCAACAAATATATATAATGGTTGAGCACAATTTTTTTTTTAGACTTGGATAAGTGGAATGAATCTAAATTAGAGGGACAAACATAGATACCAGGTAGAGGAGGAGTTGGTTGTGATCTGGAACATCGTGCACCGAGCGAGGCCAAGTTGCAATTGGCTCAGCGACTGTTGATCACCCTCATGGGATCCTCGCACACATTTTTAGCAGCTTCAAGCTTCTTAAACGTCACCTGTAAGCACCCCCAGTGCACATTAGCAAAACAATAAAAATAAAGATCCAGTAAGCATGGGTTGAGGAGAGGGTCTAAATAATGTAACAATACCTTGGATAAAGTTCAGCCTCATAAGTTGCTTCTCCAATTGCATGTTGACATTTTTCTGGAATGTACAAAAATATCCTTGGACCCAACCTCCTCGGCTCGATTTCAAGATATCGATGGGGCCTTTGCCTCAACGAAATAGATGGACCTTCATATCTAGAGCCAACCAAGACACAACCTGCCAAAGAAATAATGAAAAATACTAAAACATGTTAAATATAAAATATTAAAACATGTTAAATATAAAATACTAAAACATGTTAAATATAACACTATAAAAAGTACAAAATTACTAAAACCCTTTAATTATGCAATACAAAGGGTAGCAATTTTGAACCCTACTCTAACAGGTCTAACTGTTTTAACTATTGATTATGATGAGTAGTTAGAACCCTAAGCTATTAGGTAAAAACCATTATATAATAAGCTGAGCATCCAATTGTTTGAACATTTTACTTCAAGTCAACTTTAAAAGATATGTACCTGATATAAAAGCCAAGGATTGTGTAAAACTACTATAATACTCCACTTTACATAATACTCCTCGTTGTCATCTTCCCTGCAAAATTACACAAATTGTATAGCAGGTCGCAGGATTAACATTGCCATTGAACATTATCAGTAAGAAAAATTATATATGTATATGATTGCTTGACCACTAATACTTTTTATTAAAATCGAACACCCAAAGGACCTATATGCCCATGGTCGTTACCAATAGAACGCATCACAGTCATGACTATAGAAGTTCCTATGAAAAAAATAATCATTAACATTAGCTTTGTTAAAAGGATATACACAATGGCATAAAACCATTTGAAAATATAATTTGTACACAATTACCCTTACAAAGCTAATCAAATAGACCATATGAAAAAAAAAAAGCAATTGGTGCCATATACAAAAGCAATATCCCAAAAACAATTAAAGCAGCCAATTAATTACAGTAGATCAATGCATACCCCAAACATAAAAGTAAAACATAGGCTCCTCTTCATCCCCCAAGGCATTAAATTCAGTTTCCTCGTCTATGGAGCCTATTGTGGCAGGATCTTCCAAGATCTCGTCATCAGCATTGCAGTTACCCTTTGTAATCCTTCAGAACAACAAAGAGAAGTGGATCCGAAGCCATGTAAACCATGTAATAGGAACCATCCTGATGGAAACATGTCATTTCTACACCTTCAATTGGCAAGCCATCTACATCTTGATTATCATCGGTGCGAAACTCAAATATGTCATCTTTTGTGTTAAAACTCAAATAGAATTCGCTATAAATTAGATGCATATGTATTTTGGCAAGGTCATAAGAAGTATTGGAAAAGGCAAGTCATCAACATCTACGCTGAAATCCTTAAGACCATCACTGTGAACTCTATACATGGAAAGAAAAACTGTGAACTATATACATGGAAACATAACTAAGTAATTAGAATCAATAAATTTCATTTAAAAGCAATAATAAATGTGAAATCTAAAAAGAAATCGCATTTACACATTTTTTCTTGAAAAAAACACACAATATATCTTCACAGATAATCAAACTAACCAATAATTAGAGGGCTTATGTAATATAGCAAAAAACACACTTTAATGCTTGTGAAGTATGCAAAAAAATCTTTAACGCTTGTGAAGTATGTGATTCAAACTTCATTCATTAGAACTCCTATTTATAACACATCGTTGGAAAAGGTCTGATGATGGGGAAATTCTCACACAACTTAAGGTGTTAAACCTTTGTACGAAAATGATTTCTCTGAGCATTCCTCCTTATCAATATTTGTACAATGAAATGTCCTTGCACATATCTCCCACTCATCTTCTGACCTTGGAAGAAATGTAGGATTCACAGGAAGAATAGCAGTTTTTGAAGGTAAGTCCCTTACAGGAGAGAAATCGAGCAATGTCCCATAAAGTTAGAGCCACTCTTGCAGAGTAATCATCAACAAACTCTACAAATGCAAAGCGAAGGCATGAGTGGGAACCACCACAAACTCGACAATCAATAACATTATAAATGCCCACACCAAAAAATTATAATGAGTACAATATTTAACCAACATGACTGAATTGCTGTACTTGTGGGATCTATAGGAAAAAAATACATTTTTTTGTCAATGATGCAAATATAAATGTATGAGAGGTATATTTATCCCGAATTATTAAGAATATCGAATATAAATAGTAATTGACATAGTTTCCTCAAGCACTTATCCCTATATAAGCATGCCAACAAATATCCAAACGCTGAAACTATAAGCATGCCAATACTTTGATGATTTGGACTGAAACTATAAGCATGCCAATAGTTTGTATACTCGTATTTAGACCAAATAGTACAAAACAAATATTCCTTAGTAAAAAGGTGTCAATACTCAATATGTACCAATTGAAGATTCACACAAAACTCTATATTCATTTAGACCAAGTAGTGCAAAACATATAATATGTAGAATATTATTACCATCTACATATATCAATTTGGCAGAAATCCATCAAGCGTAAAAGACTTCAAAGAGTATACAAACAATATTGGCAGAAATCAAATCAAGTGGATATGTATCATTGGCATAAAATGAACATATAATAAATCTTACATATTATCACCAATCAATAAGGTCGCCAATATTTTATGCTATGACAATACATTAACACTCTTCTAACTCTCAAATAATATTTATATATATTTTTAAATTCATTTGACCCTCCACATAATAAACGTGTAAAACACCAAATCGGTAGAAAACACATTACAGAGGTCTAAAAAATAATGTGCACCTATAGACAACACAATACTAATTGGTACGCAATTCAAATATTCACATCAAATCGGTCCGAACACAATATGTATATATGAACATACTAATTCCACTACTAATTCATTTTGATAATCCATATGTAAAAATGAACATACTAATTTCACAAACTATACTAAATATGAACATACTTATTGTAAGAAATAAAAATTGATACCCGTAAAACAACACAAATGTAAACAAACCTAAATTAAACAGATCATAATACCATGTGATAAAAAAATCATTAAATCAATATTGAAAAAATTCAAAACATAAAAAAAATTGAAACTGAAATCTAAGCACTTGCTTGAAATACTAAGAAGCTACTTGAAAATAAAATGTGAAAAGTAGACTGGGATTTCGAACCACTATGAACGCAACATGGAGACCAAGTAAAGGTTACCTTCTAAACAAAAGAAATTCGGCCGGGAGAGTGTTGATTGATACTCCACCCTTGTAAATCTATACCCTGTTTAAACATAGTAATATTAACATTCAAAACAGAGTACGCAGTGAAAAAAATAGATAAGAAATCAAAATCGAATCCCATAAAGCAACACAAATGTAAATCAACCAAATGACAAATCTAAAGACACCAATGTATGTCGAAGAACACCACCCCTAAACATCAATGCACAGTGATACATAAAAAAAAATGTGATATGTTGTACAATAATGTATGTATAATAATTGGAGAAAGTTGTAGGGAATTTACATCAACCTCAACTCTAAAATCAACTTGAAGTTCTTGGAAGTTACCTTGTTCCAATCAACCTCTTCAAATAGCCGTTTTATTCCTACCCGATGGCACGATTTCTTCTAGCATGGCAGTAGTGTTATTCTCAGTATGCTCATGTCTATGATCAGTGTAAATGCATGTGAACTTGATTTCAGTATCCATGACTGGAACGAACTACTCTCATACAAAAAAATTAACCCAATAATGGATAGAAAGAAGATAAAGGGGTCCTATATGTGTGGAAACCACATAATAATAAAAACTTAAAATGAAACGAACGTTTTGAATAATCCTATCAATGGAAGTTTCTTCTCTGCTTGAATCTACCGAAGTACATGAAGGAAGCACATGTAAATCGAATGGACAATGGTGTTTCTAGTGGGGGACGGATGACTCACGGGTAAGAAGTATCCAACTATAAGTATTGTGATCCATTATATAATACACAACTTAAACCAAGAATTATCCTCGATGCATGCATAGTGTAAGTAAAAATTTAGGAATCTAAAAAAAATTAAAGAGTTTAAAAAACACACAAATTGTAAAACGTGATGCTAAGCCCTTGATATATTCAACCAAGTAAAGTGTGAACAAAATAAATAGAATACTAAATATCATAAGCCCTTAAAAACACAATAAAAAAACCTACTCAAATATATAATCTAAATTCTGAGAAAATTGATGTATAGATTTTTTAAAATAAAAGTACTCTAAAATGCAGAAAATATTATCATCACACTCAGAAAATGTCCACCATCAATTATTTTACTATTGGGGTTGGGAATAATAATTTTTGTTGAGTTTCTCCAAGAAGATCTGGGGTTCATATGAAAGAGAAGTGGGTGTCTTTTATATCAGATTTAAATAAGGGGCTTCAAACTAAAGTTACTGGCCTAGGCAGCTTGGTTTTTGAAACTTTATAGGAGTTGAATCAGAAATTAATCTGAAACAAAATTAATCAGTAAATCAAAACCTGGCTGTAAGATTGGTTTTGAGTTACTACCAAATAACAAACTTATCACAATCCACATCCACCAAATCCTAAACCTATCACAACCTTAACTTCAAAACAAATGTAGGGGTTGAAGGAACTCAGATCGCAACAGATCGCAAAATAAAGATCGCATTTGATGTACCGTAGTTGGCGATGAGCTTTCGGTCACATAAAAAATGGACAACAACAAAAAAGAAAAAAATTCAAAACAAAAAACTCAAAATATAAATCTAGAAGCAAGGAGAAAGTCTATACCTGATATAAGTGCCCAGATAATCAGGTCTTGATCTGAAAAGGAAACAATAAACAACAAACACAAAAAAAAACAATTAGATACCCAAATATAATAAACATAAACATAAACATAAACATAAACATGAAACCCTAACACAGAAAAACAATTAGATCCCCAAATATAATAGACATAAACATAAAACCCTAAGATCGAACCATATATTTTCAGATCGCAAATCTCAAATCTCAGCCTATTACTACAAAACAAATAATAAAGGTGTCAACATTCAACATTAAACGTGATTCGAGTATACAAAAAATCCTAAAAAACAAATCTACATAAGAAAACTTCAAAATCGAACCATATATTTTCAAATCGCATCCTCAAATCCATAGCAACAGATCTACATAAGGTGTGTGTGTGTGGGAGAGAGAGAGAGAGAGAGAGAGAGAGAGAGAGAGAGGCGGATGAGTGTGAGGGGACGAAAGGGAGAGGGAGAGGGGAGGGAGAGAATAGGGTTTGTGTTGTGAGCAGATGGAGAATGCGTTTCTGTGAGTGAGCGTGTGCGGTAGAGAGAAATGAGAATATGTTTTGGAGGGTGCAATTTACTTTCTTACCTATTCTTTTGAATTTTGAAGAAAGGAGGCAAATAAATTAGAGTGTGTCAAAAGAGAGGGAATCTAAAAAAATTCAAGGGTAAAATAGGGAGTGCATGATAAAAACATCTAGATGACATCATCTCTTCATCTTATGACATACATAACTTTCTTACTTTATTATGTAGATATATTCACACTCATTCCCACCATGCATACTCCATTACTTATATATACACTTATATTTCACACACTCGCACCAACACATATGCACATATAAGAGCAAGAGAGAAATCTATGATTTTGAACCACAATAGACGAAAAGGGAGGAGGGTATTCCTAATACCTTCCGTCTCTGTGACATATTCCAATATATATATATATATATTCACACGCATTCCCACCATGCATACTCCATTACTTATATATACACTTATATTTCAAACACTCGCACCAACACATATGCACATATAAGAGCAAGAGAGAAATCTCTGATTTTGAACTACAATAGACGAAAAGGGAGGAGGGTATTCCTAATACCTTCCATCTTTGTGACATATTCATTGGTCCTTTTTACTTTGGTTTCTTTTTTAATATTTGACTTTATAAATCCAATTTTAGGGTTCTTATATTTTATTTTTTCCGTTTTTTATTAAAATAGGTGGGCCACTTTGAGTTCGCATTATCACGCACCTCACTCGCCAACATTGAACATATATTCCCTTTCTTCATTGCCATCAAGGACAAAATCTTTTTTTTTATCACCCACACTTCTCATCCATTGTCACACACATGAAAACCTACCTTAAGTGGATCATTTTCGTGAAGGACCTTGGAGCGGATAGGTGCATCTGTATGTTGGGATGGCAACAACTATTATTCTAAATCCCAAATTAGTCAATCTAGAATCAATAGCTTCATTATTATGAGCATAATTTTATACTCAAATGTAGAAATGATGATGGTTTTTATTTTGTAATCTTACTCAAAAGCCTATTTTTTCATATTTTAGGAGGTCTTAAATTCAAAATTTTGATATTGTCAAAATTATCCTCAAAGTCTATTGCAATATTTTTTGTGATATAAACAGATGTAGAACGAGGTTAAAAGTTTCTTATAGATTTTTTTCCGTCACAAACGTTTCTCAGCCCTTAATATAATGAACAAAAACATAAATCACCACAACTTATCCAAAACCTGTTATAAACACATGACAATGCATGAATATCGATTTCAGTGAGCCTAATGACGTGGATAGGCATGCGTCGTACTGAACATATCATATTCATCAACGGCTCAGATACATTACACCTACATTCTGTCAACCAGGAATATAGCCAACGAAACTTATATTCTTATATCTTCTCATATATTCATGATTTAAATAAGATCCACGTACATTCACTTATGCAACACTTGTGCGCGCGTGCGCACACACACACTATTTCACTCACATGAGATCATGAGTATATTTTTATAATTTTTTACACCTGTTAGAGACTGGAAGAATGGAAAGGGTTCCTACTACCCTCCTTTTCTATAACTTAGTCCTCATTTTCGATTATCTAGTTTATGAAATTGTGGTTTATATAAGTTGACTAAATTTCGTATCAAAGCGTTAAGTCGTGTGCCATTCGAGATACATGAACTTAAATCGTGGTGAGACGTTTAAGTAACGCGAGGCTCATTCATTTAGACTACATGAATATTTGGTATTTTTAAGATCTACAAAGCTTCTCTCCATCACAATAATTTTGTTGCCGAATTGAGGATATATCCTTTCAATAGTGTCTATGATTAAGCGTCGTTGGCTAAGCACACACTTCCACATTTTTTATATAATGTATTTTTTTAACGGCTGAACAAGTGATATCGAATTTTAAGACATGTTGTGTATAACTTTAGGAGAATACCATATTTTCAAAATGCCTTTGTTTGGAGCTTTTATTCAACATTTCTCTAAATCATTTGCACGGTCACATTTTGACCCGTGCACACACCCTTATGCTATTTTAGCCCAGTTGCATACTGGATGAAATTGTATGCAAAACGGAGCCGAATTTTTGAAAATTGTTATAAATAGGTCTTCTTCCCCCTTGTCAAAAAATATGAATTCCTCAGTACTCACTTATATCTTAGAGACTATTTTTTAGGTTGAGGTCTTTTACTTGATCTCTCTATTTTCAAATTAAGTTGACCCCTACAAATTGAGAGAAAAAGATAGATTTATACTTGATCCGTGGATTGAGAGGAAACTGATGGTGATTTGATTCAAATCCACATTGCCAAAGTTCAATTCAAACTATTCTTCACTTTAAATGGTTGATTAACACTCCTAGATATAAAAAAGGTAGGTGTCTTGTTCTATTGGGGAATTCCCAATGTATATAGGTAATTACTCATGAGTGCATGAGTAGGAGGTAATTTCTTGCATTGTATAAAACCTTTTCAAGTTAAATAAGATATTATAGTGCATTGATGTTTTTTTTTTACCTTTATTGGGGTCTTTTAATCATAAATCTGAGTTATGGATTTCTTTTTTGTTGTTCTTGCTATTTTGTTTACTTGCATTACACACTATTCTTGGATCTTACATAAATCTTGTTTAATCCATAAAATTAGATTTAGTACTTTTTCATCTAATAATTTGACCTAGACTTATTAAATAAAAATTTAATTTGTTGATCCATGCCTAATATTACTTCACCTAGTTATCATATGTGTTGGGTTTCTTTCAATTGAGAAGAAAGTCAAAAATTTTAAAAAATGGGTAAAAATGCAAATAAACCTATTCACCCCCTCTAGGTATGTTATATTAAACATTTATATTGAACATACAGATCCTCATTGATATCAAAGAGATGGATCTTGTTTTCATTCACGCGTTAAGAGTTTCATCTTTTATTGTTGTGTATTGTCTTTGTGTTCATTACTCATAAATCTTTTGTACTTTTGTGTAGATATAGTTTTGATTTTGATGATGGAATTTGTTTGCCCCATATTTCATAGTATAAATAGTCATATGGATTTGATTCCTAGTGAGAGGATAAAACATTTAAATCCCAAATGGAAAAGAATAAAAATAAATCTCCTCATTATTTCAAAAAATCAAAGTCTATTGATGTTGACTTTGATGAACGTGATGAAATTGAAAATGTTAAATTATCGAGTCAACACAATGAAAGGTTAATGTATTAACTTCTCAAAATGAAATTTTTGAATGCTAGATTGGTTAAGAAAATCAAACTATTTGAACGAGGAAAAGAATATTTTGTATATGGGTTTGAAAAACTAAGTCAAATTACCAATCATAAGTCAAAATTGATTGAAAATGAGAAGGGTGAGTTATTAGACTTTACTTGTGCTTCAAAATAAGATATCAATGACTTGAGAGTAAATATTCGAATTTGAGGAAATTAAATAGTTCAAAAGGTTTTGATTTCAAAAATATTAATGTTATTAAAAAGAGAAAAATGATTGGACTCTTGAACTCGAAAAGGTGGAGAAAGAGTTTTTTGTTTGGGAAGTTTCTAAAAGTTAACTTGAAAATGGATTTGAATCTTTGAGAAATTTGACATCTAAATGTTTCAAAACCAAGTCATTTTCTTGTCAAGTTAAAACATCGAGTGAATGTTAATCATATGGTTCGAAGAATTCTGATTGCTTAGTCCCGAAGAAAAAAAATAAGAAACAAAATGTGAAAGAGAATGTAAATGTTCAAAATAAACATAAAAATGATAAACAAGTTTCAAAAGATCATACAAAATCATTCTCTTTCACCTTTTGTTAAAGGAAGGCCGTATTGAATATCTTTTCTACAAATTGAAAAGGAATAAATGAAAATATGGTTTTGACTCCATAAGGTTAAAAAGGGAAGAAAAAATTGTCCCCTGAGATATCTTTGATAGGAAGAAGTTTTTACACACATCATGATGGAAAACCAAGACCTTTGACATATGTACCAACCCATTTGTGTGGTAAGAAAGATGATAATATGACTCATGAACTTATAAAAAAATTGAGAAGGAAGATGTCTTTTTGCACTTTTTGAAAGTTGTAAGGTCACACTTACCAAGATTGTATATGCTTGAAAGAGACAAACCAAAAGTTCATTAATAATATGAGGAAAGTGTTCAATAGAGATCCTATTAATTTTTTAAGAGAGTGGATTTCCTAGTTAAAGGTAGGGGTGAGGCTAGAAAGGAGATACCTAGAACAAGACGTTGACCATTTTCTCAAATTCTAAGTAATAGGCATAATAATACAATAAGGAATGCGAGATGGATGCCAAAGAACATTCGAGGCATGACTAGGAACACTCGAAGGAAAATAACAAAAGTTCGTTAGAAAACGAAGGTTTCCAGAAAATACCAAATTTTATATTTCTCAATTCTGATGGTTCACCAAATATCTAAATTTTAAATTCTTATAAAAATTAATCAAATTTTAATTTCTTCAAAATTCAAATGAGATTAAACAAAATAGGTATTTGGATTTACACATAAACACAAATTTAATCCAATTCAAGTTTTAAATTATGCCAAACAAACTAAAGCATGCATTTTGCCAATTCAAATATTGCAGCTTGAATTAAATTCAACTAAAATTACCCAAACATCATTAGCACCAAAATTACACAAAAGTTATGATCCAATTTTTTTCTTTTTTATCCTACACATGCATCTAAGTGATTTTTCAAGATAAAAAGAAATAACAAGTCACCACATTGTGATGTACGCCGAAAACCCACAACGAGAAAAACCTCGGACGACCCAGTCACAAGTCCACTAGGTAAGATTTTATACAAGACACGACAAAAGACTTACTTCCTTGAATCACCTTTCAAGCCTTGACGCTTCTTTGTTCTTTTACCTCCGCCTAGTTGACGAATTTGGAATCCACCGCAGTTTCGGAATCCACCGATGGGGCGAATCAACCCTCAAAATTTACGAAGGCCTTTCTAACGTATGCACACCACGAATGTTCATAAGAACGGACTCCTCTGTAAGAATTTTTTTCTTTTTGGGATGAGAAAAATACCTGGTGCCAACAATGGTGATCTCAAAGAAAATATATATTTAGGACTTTGGTCAAAACAAACAATGGGCGTACAAACTTGGTTTTGTTCTAAAGATTAAATCATTTGATTAACAAACACCAAGGAGACTTTTGATAAAGGTTTTTGATCTCAAGAGAACTTAGGGAGTATGAAAAGTCTTTCAAAAGCTTTATAAGAAATTTTTTCCCCCACATATTAAAAGTGGTAACATGTTAGTGGATAAATGAGTAGTTAAAAATAAAAATTGATGAAACTGTTCAAAAACCGCCTAGGTCGTTCGAACAACTTTTGAATGTCGTTCAAACGACATGGTTCGAACGAGACTACTAACGAAAATGCAGTGAAAAATGTCATTAGATATGTCATTCGAACGAAACTTTTAATGAGAAAATAGTAAAAATCTTATTAGATATGTCATTCGAACGATAAAAAAAATGGTCGTTCTAGCGACATTTTAGAAAAATCAAAAATTATTTTTAAGCCCAAAAACTTTTATGAAAAGTTTTAAAATAATTTTCTGAGAAAAATAAAAATTCGTTATGACAAAAGTTTATGAAAGGACACCCATAAAAATTAACCAAGTCTCCCTATATATTAAATGCATTAATACGTTTAGAGACCTTGGAAATATTCAAAGTTGATGCCAATAAACTTGACACGTAAATCAATAATGATGTAATCTTCAATATCTTGGTCGCAACGTCTTCAACATACACATCATAGGGTTGAAAGGATATGACAAACTACTATCCTATGACTCTATTAGTTTTGTCTAGAATTAAGCCAACACTACAAATAGACTCAATTGGAAATTTTTCCTTACAAATCTCCCCTTTTGGCTATTCTGGGACAAAACCAAAAATAAAAATCCTATAGGTCGTTAAGTTCTTCTAAAAAGACACAAACCCTCCCAAAATAAAAAAAATTAAAGACGCTTGACAAGACATATGGGATGAAATGCTTTGCCTCTTTAAAAAATTACCACTAAAGATGAAAACATGCACACTTAAACACACCATCAAACGCATAGGGAATATAACAAGATAAAGTGCATAAAGAAGTACTCCCCCTTTGTCTAACATGATCTACTTAAGAAAAACCGTGCGTTTTCTCCTAATATAGATATCCCAAATTAAAAAGGTTTAGATACCATTTCTCCCCCCCCCCCCCCCCCCCCCCCTTTTGTTCAGGAATAGACAAAGATTAAAATGCATTAAATAACCTATTTCTCCCCAAATAAATCAAATACTCCCCCTAAATGAAACAAGGGATATTAATAATGGAAAAATAAGTATATCTTGCAATGGTGAATAGAATCACAAGAATAGTCAAGCATGTGGCATGGGAAGCAACTAATCCAACACAGAGATTAATAAATACCAACTATGATGCGATAGAAAAATGATACCAAATAGAATAAACTAATATGAGCATGAGATATCAATCACAACAAGATCAATAGTCATTTCAACAGATTCATACATGGACTAGATGACAAGGTAAGACTCAAAAACAAAAGAAATACCGTATATATATATATATATATATATATATATATATATATACAAAAAATGCAAATAACGTACACGCACATATACATAGGTATAAACACCACACATGACACAAAATACATTAAGCTTTCCACACTCATATGGAAAAAAATGTGTCTAAATAAAATGTGTTAAATGGAAGTGAAGGGGTGTGAACTAGCAACAAAAGAATTAAGACCCATGTGATAAGATAAAGTGAACGGGTATATGTGTTCTAGCCACATGGAAGCGGGTATGATACTGAATTCATGTGACATGATAAAGTGAACTCACTTTATCAAACTTAACTATATCCTCATGTGACATGATAAAGTGAACTCACGGAACACATATACACAATGCACACGAGCCTAGAATTTTGATGATTCTATAAACCAATAGAGTCATGACAAAAGTTGCATAACTAGGATACATTGTTATTGTGCGAACCCGTTGATATATCCATCCAAACATCCTTAACCATAATATTCTTTTTTTTCTTTTCTTTTGAATGTTCATATCAAACACAACTACATTGACATTGGCTAATTTGAACAATGCTACATTTTTTAGGCCATATTTCAATGATGGCTATTCACACAAAGTAATTTTTACTTTCGCAGCCCGATTCCATTTAAAAATAACTACACCAAATAAATATGTTTTTTTAATCCGGGCAACAGTTCTTATATGCACAAATCATCCCTAGTCATAGAAACATGTAGATGACTAAATTGATAGGAGAACATCTCACTTAGATCAAATATACATATGAAGTTAAAGATCAAACGAGCTTGTGCATGTGGGAATCGAGGCATATAAAAAGAGAACCCATTAAGCAAGTTAAAGTCAAACTACTCCATGCAAGCATGATAAATAACACTTTAAGGATTGAAAATATTAACCTAAAGTTCTAGCCACATGGAAGCGGGCATGATACTGAATTCAAACACAAGTATATACCACATAAAATGTGTAAAACTAAAATACACACACAAGAAAAATCTTTTTGAGCTTTTAAAAATTTTATACAAATACAAAGACAACCCAAAAATAAAAATCTTTTTGTATTTTTCAATAAGACCCAATGAATACAAAATTAAAATAAAAAAGATAAACATGTCATAATTTTAGCAAAATTTATTTATTGAAGCATAGAATAGAATATGACGAACAAATATACAACTAGAGATAATTTTTCATGAAGCCCAAAAGATAGTGTATGTAAACAAATGCAAGCAATTACTCATAAGATATAACAAGTGAGGAGTCATGTGCTAGCATGCGGGAACCATTAAAATAGAAAATTTAGAAAATGATATATTTTTCATATTCATAGAAAAAATCCTTAAAAATCAGGATCACGTGATAAATTAGTGTAACCTACTCTGATACCACTTGTTAAAAAATGAAGGTTTTCGAAAAGTGATAAATTTTATATTTCCCAATTGTGATGGTTCACCAAATATCCAAATTTAAAAACTTATAAAAATTAATCAAATTTTAATTTCTTCAAAATTCAAATGAGATTAAACAAAACAGATATTTGGATTTACACATAAACACAAATTTAATTCAATTCAAGTTCTAAATTATGCCGAACAAACTAAAGCATGCATTTTGCCAATTTAAATTAAATTAAACTAAAATTATCCAAACATAATTAGCCCCAAAATTACACTAAAGTTGTAATTTAAACAAACTTTTATCTTTTTAATCCTATACATGCATCTAAGTGATTTTGCAAGATAAAAATAAATCACAACAATCAACGTCGTGATGTATGAGGAAAACTCACAACGAAAAAAACCTCAGAAGACCCATCCACAAGTCCACTAGGTATGGTTTTACATAAGACATGACAAAAGACTTACTTCCTCGACTCGCCTTTTAGTCCTTGACGCTTCTTCATTCTTCTATCTCCGCCAAGTCGACAACTCCGGAATCCATCGCGGTCTCGAAATTCGCCGATGGGGTGAATCAACCATCAAAACATACGAAGGCCTTTCCAACGTATTCACACCACGGATCTTCATAAGAACGGACTCCTCCGTAGGCAACTTTATCATTTTGGTATGAGAAAAATACTCGGTGCCAACATTTGTGATCTCAACGAAGATATATCTTTAGGACATGGATAAAAAAAATAATGGGTGTAAAAACATGGTTTTTTTCTAAAGATTAAATCATTTGATTAACAAAAAATAAGGAGACTTTTTGATAAAGGTTTTTGCTCTCAAGAGAACTTAGCAAGTATGAAAAGTCTTTCAAAAGTCTTATAAAAAGGTTGTTCGCGCACATATTAAAAGTGGTAAAAGGTTAGTGGGGAAATGAACAGTTAAAAATCAAAATCGACAAAACTGTTCAAAAATAGCCCAGGTCATTCGAACGACTTTTGAATGTCGTTCGAATGACATGGTTCGAATGAGATTACTAACAAAAATGCAGTGAAAAATGTGATTAGATGCATTGTTCTAACGAAACTTCTAATGAGAAAATAGTGAAAATCTCGTTCGATATGTTTTTCGAACGAGAAAAATTATCGTTCTAACGACATTTCAGAAAAACCAAAAATGCTTTTTAATCCCAGAAACTTTGATGCAAAGTTTTAAAATGATTTTATGAGAAAAATAAAAAATCATTACGGCAAAAATTTATGAAAAGACACCCATAAAAAAATAACCAAGTCTCTCTCTATATTAAATGAATTCATACCTTTAGAGACCTTGGAAATATTCAATGTTGATGACGATAAACATGGCATGTATACCGACAATGATGTAATCTTTAATATTTTGGCCGCTTCGTCTTTAACATACACGTCATAGACTGAAAGGATATGATAAACTACTATCCTATCACTCAATTAGTTTTGTCAATAATTAAGTCAACACTACAAATAGACTCAATTGTAAATTTTCCCTTACAAAGTTCCTCAAAATAAGTTAGTTAAGAGGAAAGTTATTATTATTCGTCCCATTGATCAACCCATCGATATCTAGGAGATAGTTTTCTTAGGATTCATAGGGTATTGTTGTTGTAAGTCCCCTCTAAGGTACTCCTTCATTTATTGGGGTCCAATCTTTGTTGGTTAGAGTTCGAAACTCACTTCAATAATTTTTCATGTTTTGGTGAGGAATTTCATGCATTTGTACATTTGCGTACCCTTTTTTATATGCTTTGTTCCCTACTTAACATATTGTACATATTTGCATCATTCCTTAATAAAAAATCAAAAATATTTTTCATTGTATTTCTTTTTGTGATTATGTGATCAATTCCTTTGATTAATGAGATTTAATGAATAGACTTAGCTTGAATGATGATTAAAACTTGAAGTTTCTCATATTATTATTGTCACATGCTTCCATTATATCTAGTTGTGATACTCCTACTCCAAATGTATTTTACATGCTTCATATGCTTTGCTTTTTCATGCTCTTCATGATTCTTTCTTTGTGTGCATAGCTTTAGGGGGTAGATATTTGTATTAGGAGGGGGAGATATTTATATTAGGGGTAGTATTTACTTCTCTAGTTGAGATATGATTCATGTGTGGGTGTTTTCTATGCTACATTTTTAGAAGTCATGATATATATTATTTCATGCTAGTATGTGTTTCTTGTGTGGTTTAGCTTTTGATATCATATAGTCACTCCTGCTTTATCATTGGCCACATTCCTTTATCATTGATATCTTATGATTTATTTTTATTTATATCCCTCGTGCAATTTAGTGGAGGAAGATTTTGTGTACTTACTGCATGCGAATGATTATCATATCCTTACCTTTGATATATCCATGCCTCATATGATCTATTTCTAGTTATATTGATTTATATCATATTTCCTGCTTCAAATTTTCACTTGATTGATATATCATATATTGTAGTTTCTATCTTGAGATTAATTTTGTGTTACACATGTTTGTCACTTATACTCATGATGATTTCCATTGAGTATGCCCTCTTTATAGTACTGGTTATTTCACATGATTATCCAAATTTGGCTTTGCTAGTTTTTTTCTATTCATTGTAATTGCTGCTATATTACCATGTTAGACCTATTATATACGTCTTTGTACTACTCTTTAACTTTTCGTGTCAAAATGGGGAGAAATGTCTTGGATAGGGGGGAGTTCCCATGTTTCTTTTGGAGAAATATTATTTTTATGAGATGTTTCATGTTGAGGGTCACTTACTTGTTGTACTTGTTGATATTAGATGATCTTACCACTTTGTATATGCTTTCATGCTTTATATCATTGATAAAAGCATATGGAGTTTCTCTTTGTGAATGTTATTACCCGCATGATCTTTGTATCTTTATTTCATTCATTTCAAGTATAAACATGTTGATTGAGCTCATACCCACATTTCAGACTCGACTTTAATGTGTCGTTGGTCCTTTGGATTCTATGTGCATTACTTATTACTACTCTTATTATATAGACAATGTGGAGTGAGTTTGGTAGAAGTAATCAAGAGATTTTTTTTTGAGGGGGGGGGGGGGGTCTATGGAATAGCCAAATGGACATATTAAAAATATAAATATTTTTATTTTATATAAGTTGGCTAAATTTCATGTCAAACCATTGAGTAGAGTGTCATTCGAGCTAAATATGATTGAATCATGGTCAAACATTTGAGTGGAGTGAGGCTCTTAAATTTAGACTACATGAATACTTGGTACTTTGAAAATCTATAAAGCTTATCTACTTCACAGGACTTCCGTTTCTGAATTGAAGAAATATAGTATTAGGCTTTTATGACTGAACGTCGTTAGTTATGCACACACTTACAATTTTTTTTTATATAAAATGTGTTTTATGGGCTAAACAAGTGATATTGAATCATGAGATGCATCGTGTAAACCTTTTGGAAAATACCGAATTTTCAAAATGCGTAAGTTTTTATTCAAAATTTCTCCGAACCGTTCGCATGGTCACATTTTGACCCGTCTTCATGATCTTGTTCTATTTCAGCCTTGGTTGCATACTTGATGAAATCATGCACATGGAAAAAAATCAATCGTCCTCAAAATGGAGCCAAATTTTTTAAAATTTCTATAAGTAGGTCTTTTTCCCTCATTTTTCAAAAAATCTAAATTCCTCATTACTCACTTACACCTGAAAGACTATTTTTGAGGTTTGAGATCTTTTTTTATCACTCTATTTTCAAATCCACTTGTTCTCCCCAATTTGAGAGAAAAACCTAGATATATACTGTAATAACCTGCATAATTTTTGGGCTATTTTGATTAATTTTTAGAAAATTGAGGAAAATAAAGTTTTTGATAAAATTATTTTTATTGCTCAAATATGTTGGTTATTATTTTTAAAGGCGAGAATTTCAAACGGTTTCGAAAACGAAGTTAAAACGGATTTTTAAATGATTTTTAAATGTTTTTAACTCTTGGAGTTGTTTTGACTTCCAAATCTTCATTTCTTTGCCTTATTTAAAGGAGTCTTTTGGATTCCAACTTTTCATTTCTTTGCATTATAAAAGTAAGTCATGGGCAACCTTTTTAACATACTTTTGGCACAAATTTTGGTAGTAAACATATTTTATATTCCTCTTCTTTTTATATACACATTGGCCCTTGAGATTTATGAGTTCCAACCTTAGATTAGAGGTGTTCTTGGGGCTATTTTGTTGGAGGTTCTTGGAGGAGATTTTGTAGATCTTTTGTATTGATCTTGAGGATGTGGTCATTGGTTTCTCATCATGGTTTGAGGTATGGGGTTTTACACAATATGCTCCTTAAATCTTGCGAGTGTCATTCTCTTTGAATTCCTTTTAATTGAACTCATATTTGAATTGATAAATTCATTGAAATCTGGAAAATAATTGTTGAAATTATTTTGATTCATGTGGTATCATTATATTGTTGTTGAGCACGTTGTCATGAGATTTTAATATGACACGGATGTTGGGCACCCGCCAAAATTTCTGTTTCCCGGTCTATGGCTTGATAAAGCATATACGGATGTGATGAGGCCTGGTGACCCGGTTAAAGTGTTGTTGAAAAATTATAATGATGAAATGCTATTGAGATTTGCATTTTGATTTGAATATTCGTACTAGTGTTGTTACGCTTTATTCATTGCTAATCCATATTTGTTGAGCATATTTATTGTCGTATTGTGTACTTCCCCATATTTTCTTTTAGTGGCAGGTTAGCGCGAATTTTGGGACGCTATGGAGATTGGTTTTAGCGAGGATTGTTTGGGAAAGATTTGTAATATTTTGATGTATAGATCTTTGGAGATTTGTATTTTTATTCGAGTTAGATAGTTGTAATTTTAATTCACGAGACTTGTTGTTTTTAAAGATTGAGATTAGTGGATTTATATTATTGTGGGTTTATTTAGATGCTCTATACCTTGTCACTTGTGGATTTGGATTTATTTTATTGCATTAGCGCTCCGTTCGCTCTCCCCGGGCGGGCGAGGTGTTACAAATGGTATCAGAGCTTAGGTATACGACAACCCTCGGGGCTTGAGTTTTGGGTTCATTGCGTGGTTAGCAATTTTTGGAGATAGATTATTTTAGATGATCGTTTCGTGTTAGGCATCTAGATTAGAGGTGAGGAATTTATTTTTGGTGACGAGATTATTTTGAGATTATTGGCCTGATTTTTTAGAGTTAGGCATTCGGCGAATTTCGAGGTTGAAATTCTATTGTTAGTGGGGAAGTGTAATAACCCGCGTAATTTTTGGGCTATTTTAATTAATTTTTGGAAAATGGAGGAAAATAAAGTTTTTGATAAAATTATTTGTATTGCTCAAATATGTTGGTTATTATTTTTAAAGGCGAGAATTTCAAACGGTTTCGAAAACGAAGTTAAAACGGATTTTTAAATGATTTTTAAATGTTTTTAACTCTTGGAGTTATTTTGACTTCCAACTCTTCATTTCTTTGCCTTATTTAAAGGAGTCTTTTGGATTCCAACTTTTCATTTCTTTGCATTATAAAAGGAAGTCATGGGCAACCTTTTTAACATACTTTTGGCACAAATTTTGCTAGCAAACATATTTTATATTCCTCTTCTTTTTATATACACATTGGCCCTTGAGATTTATGAGTTCCAACCTTAGATTAAAGGTGTTCTTGGGGCTATTTTGTTGGAGGTTATTGGAGGAGCTTTTGTAGATCTTTTGTGTTGATCTTGAGGATGTGGTCGTTGGTTTCTCATCATGGTTTGAGGTATGGGGTTTTACACAATATGCTCCTTAAATCTCGCGAGTGTCATTCTCTTTGAATTCTTGTTTATTGAACTCATATTTGAATTGATAAATTCATTGAAATCTGGAAAATAATTGTTGAAATTATTTTGATTCATGTGGTATCATTATATTATTGTTGATCACGTTGTCATGAGATTTTAATATGACACGGATGTTGGGCACCCGCCAAAATTCCTGTTTCCGGGTCTATGGCTTGATAAAGCATATACGGATGTGGTGAGGCCTGGTGACCCGGTTAAAGTGTTGTTGAAAAATTATAATGATGAAATGCTATTGAGATTTGCATTTTGATTTGAATATTCGTACTAGTGTTGTTACGCTTTATTCATTGTTAATCCATATTTGTTGAGCATATTTCTTGTCGTATTGTGTACTTCCCCATATTTTCTTTTAGTGGCAGGTTAGCGCGGATTTTGGGACGCTATGGAGATTGGTTTTAGCGAGGATTGTTTGGGAAAAATTTGTAATATTTTGATGTATAGAGCTTTGGAGATTTGTATTTTTATTCGAGTTAGATAGTTGTAATTTTAATTCAAGAGACTTGTTGTATTTGAAGATTGAGATTAGTGGATTTATATTATTGTGGGTTTATTTAGATGCTCTATACCTTATCACTTGTGGATTTGAATTTATTTTATCGCATTAGCGCTCCGTTCACTCTCCCCGGGCGAGCGGGGTGTTACATATACTTGATCTAGATTAAGATAAAATTAAGAGTGATTTTATTGAAATCCACATTGCCAAAGTGTAATTCAAACTATGGTTTGGTTGATTAACATTCCTAGATCTAAAAAGGGACGTCTCTCAAGACATGATGCGATTCTACGGAGAAGAGTGTACTTCCTCATTCATCTTATGAAAATTAAGATGGATCTCTTATCGTCAATAGGAGAAAGTATAATGTTCATAGATAACTAATCGTAATTTCAAGAGTGAGAGGTACTTTCTTGAATTACATAAAGCCTTTTCAACATAAATAAGAGGTTAGAGTGTGTCGAGATTTTTTACCTCTTGGTGGAAGGTTTTCATCATAAAATCTGAGCTATAGATTGTTATATGTTGTCCTCTCTATCTTGTTCACCTACATCACACACTAAACCTAGATCTTGTTTAATCCATAAAATTTGATTTTGGATTTTTGCATCTAGTAATTTGACCTAGATTTGCTAAATTGCAATTTGAATTGTTGATCCATGCCTAATATGAATTCACTTAGTTTTCATATGTGCTAGGTTACTTTAAATTGGAGAGGATTTAAATTGCCAAAAATTGGGTAAAATTACAAATAAACATATTTAACCCCCCCTAGGTTTGTTAGAGTAGAACACTTATTTTGAACATACACATCATTCACATTTAATCTTTAGTTTATGACTCCATAGGGCCTTTATTTTACTTTTGCCTATTTTTAGTAAAATAAGCCCACGACTCAGTATTTTATCATACACTATCTTGCACCGCACGAGGCTCATCTTTCGCTCTCCCCTTGAGAAGGAATCACACGTTTGAGAGTGTGCCACTAGATTGGTTCCCAATCGTGTCAAGATAACCGCACTGCCAAAATCCAATCCCACATTTTGCGTAACGCAACACCATCATCCTCAAGATCTTACAACTAAAATTTTTAATAACCTCCATCAGTGCTTAATTAAACCACACCATCATGTCGAACTCTCTATCTTCATTAATAGCATCGAGAATCATTGAAGATGATCAGTTGTGTTTCATGTCGGCATATAAGTAAAAGTAATAGTCATAGCAGATAAACGCCTCTTAAAAAATTTTGATAACCGAACTAGGGAAAATTTAAATTTATAATTCATTGTTTGTAGGCTTTAAGTTATGGTGATGATTGGACAAAATAAACAAGTAGGAAGGCAAGAGAGATGGAGGATCAATGTTTCTCTGAACCCACATATATCCTCTTGTAAATCCACTTAAGGGAGATGGAGCTTCTAGCGATCACCAAAAAGTATAGTTGTTCGCGAAATTGAAGTGAATGTAACGTAAATTTTTGTATTTTGGTGATGGTGTAGTCATTATCAGTAACGTGTGTGTACGGTGGAAGGAGAAGGGTAGTTTTTTTTTTGCCTATATTTTATAACCCGACATACGATCCCAATCAAATGATCCAATCATTTCATTAAGAATAATGCTTTGAGTCCCAAATAACTCCCCCAAATCTCCCCCAAATCCTATGGGGATGCCACGTCATTCTTCCACTTACCTGTCATCTATTGCCATGTGATGGGGGTCCCGCCAGGGCACAAAGCACAAGTCATTTTGGGGGAGATTTGGGGGAATTATTTGGGACTCATAGCACTATTCTTTCATTAATAAATTGATTCTATCTAATTTACCTTAGTCCGACGTGAATGTTACCTATTTCAATTTGCACTACCTTGGGCTGAGCGCTTTTTTTTAGATTGCTAATGTTAACAATATTGATTCAGTGCACCTTCTCCCATAGGATAACCATATGTTGAGTCTATCCAAAATCAAACTTAGCAAGTTGTTCAAACGTATACCTAAAAGATAAAAATAAAGGAACTAGTTATAATTTAAAATAAATTTTCCCTCCAACTTCTTATCATCTTCCTTCTCCTTATTGGTGGGAGTTGGTGGAGTTCACTCTTTTGATTATTGATAATAAAAAAAAAAAAAAAAGCCCCAAACTGGTGATTGGGATAAATAATCAAATAGTAATTGAGCCAAAGTTTGATTATTTATGGTATTTTTGGCTTAGCTTCCACATAGATATATTTATTTTGGTTGAGGACATGATGAAAAGATTTAAAAAACAAAGTCTAGGGGGTACTATAAAGGATCAAATATCAAAGAGTCACTCAAACATTTTTTGATACACATTTAGTCCAAGTCTTTTATTTTGTATCAAAAAGTCTCTTATTCTCTTATCTTTAAAGGTCCGCTTCAGCGGCATGGTAAAGTCTTTTTAACACTTTTTGGTGCAAAATAAAAATAGTTGGACTTAACGTGTATTAAAAAAAGTTTGAGAGACTATTTGGTATATACCCCTACTATATATGTGTCTTTTCAATGCGGTCAATTTGTTGTATAGTATATGTTATTTTTTTATGTATATGTGAATTTTGTAATTAAGCTAAAATATATTGAACACAATTAAGAGAGAGCTCTTAGTATTGAAAAATTATGTTAATAGAATATAATACAAAAATCTTATTAACAAAGCTCTCATTATTGGATTCTAATTGGACATTAGACAGTTGGAGATGTCCTTAACCATTTTTTTTCTTCTTCTTTGTACTTGGAACAAGTTTTCATGACTTGGTGGAGTTGAATTTTCTCTATCATGCTTTTTCTCTCAACACACACTTGGATGAATGATAAATAAATTTGATTATGGGGTAAGATATTTTCTACTCTACACTCAAGTGTGTATGAGCGAATTCGGAGAAGATTGAGGAATATCTGAATCCTGATCTTCTATACTTATAAAAGACAATGGGCTTTTAGTTGTGATCACCTGTCTGCAACCTCTCATCTTGACCCCTTCCGTGGTTCCATTATTGAATAGAATATGTATCAAAAACTGACTCTCCAAATAGAGGCGGATCCAGGATTTAAAATGAAGTGGGGCAAATTTTTTTGGCAAAGATCGGGGGTTCGAGGGCGGGAGCCCCCAAGGTGATTTTTTTTGGTTGTTTTTACTTATATTTTTGTAATTTTTAACACTAAAAATGTTGAGGTATTAATTAACTAAATTTGGAGTCCTAAACTTTTTCATTTCGGATGCGGTTGAACCTCAGCTTCGGATATGGTTGGTGTGTCGTTTCCTTTTTCCGATTAAAATTTTTTTCCATTGACTTTCTATATTTACAACAACTTTAATTTAATTTCAGACTAATAGATTCACACTAAATTTAATTTAATTTTAGAGTAATTTTACATTATAAATTAAATTTCTCACTAATAGATTTTAGAGATTTTAATTTTAATATTCATTATAAATTTAAACACATATAAACAAAAATACATATTTTATTTTGCTAAACAAACACATATAAACATACCTCTGTCTCTACGAACAAATTCATATAAATAAACATATAAACAAACACAAAATATAAATAAAATTATAAATAAACCAAGGTTCTAAAAAACGCGGGCGTGATTGAGGCGTGGAGGCCAAGCCTTAACCCTTAGAACCCTAGGCGGACCTAAGCGTAAAAAGAAGTGAAAAGGCGTTTAGGCCTTCTTAATATAATTTAATATTTTTTAACCATAACAAGGCTATTAAAATATAAAAATTGCACATATCATAAAAATATGTCTGAATATATGCAAATTAAAATACGATCTGATTATTTTGGATAAGATAATGATCCGGTTTGTAAACAAATTCTTTAAAAGTCGACATCGTTTCACTAAAGCAGTGTTGTTTTTAGAAAAAAGTCCACCGAAAGGGTTTTACCAAGAATAAGGCGGGAAAAGCGTAAGACGAGGCGTTTCTCCAAAACCTTGAGCCTAGGCGGGTTTTTTAAAACAGTAAAATAAACATATAATTTTTTTTTAAAGTTAAACTGGGATGGCTGCCCCGCTTCGGCTTGAATTGGATCTGCCCCTGTCTGCAAACCTATATATCAAAATCATGTATTAGGACATACTAAAGGTTTGCTAAATTCTTCGTTGAGCTTATATATGTGTAATATGAGGCTGTTGGTGTTGGAGTTGGGAAAGTGGTTGACTAAACACCCAACTAGCATTACCGGAGATGTCAAATAAAAGTTATTGCGTATACATGGATGTCGACAATGAGAAATAATGAAAATATAATTTCTGATCAACCAGAAATATTCCCTTGGGACGTATTGTTAAATGTACCATCAATTTTTACAGAAGAAAAAATTACAAGCTATGCTTGATAGGCCACTAATTACCATAACTTGATATATCAGTTTGTTATCACCCAAAAAAAAACGTATGTGTCAGTTTGTTAATAAATAAAAAAGAAAAAGCAAAAATCGCAATTTTCTTGCATGTGACATAAAAGAAGGCCCACAGATCATGCAGCTGCACATGTGGTCAAGGCGTGAAGGTGATAGGGCCTACTACTTATTTGTGTTTTTGTTAGTAGTTACAAGATGGTGCCAAACAGCACTTGGGAGAGCAAAAGAAGACGGGCAGTGAAATGAATCCAAAGGAAGATTCTTCCATTTCTTTCGGTGCCGGCTCTCATTTTACCAACCCCACAACAGACCATATACCTTCAACATTTAAGCCATGTGAAAGCAAATTCAAAACGCCCTTCTCAATTTGGGGTGGTTGGTTACAATTCATAAGCTATAAATAAGTTAATATGGTAGATTAACATTTTCTGGTAGCCAAAAAGTACGTAGAGATTTCCATTCCGACCAAACTCAATAATGGCCTATTCAGCTAAGAATTTTTTTTATGTCGGTCGTGTTAGCATTTTGTTTAGGCAGACAAGTTATTCACGCATCATTCAAATGTATATTGCCAATTTATTCCTCCTATATACATTAATAAAGTGTTTATATTCATTGGTTTTGCATTTATGAGAAAATCAGGGATTTCAAATAGTGAAACATTGGGACTTTCGTATTGAAAATTAAAGTAACAAGGGAATATTTCTTTTTCTTCAAATTTGGTGTAAATCCGCGTGATACGCAATCTAAGCATTTATGATACTTTGTGTCATTTGGATTCTTGACCTTTGTAGTACATTTTCATATACTTCATTTAGAGCTCAAGACAGTGATTAACATTTATAGAGCTCGTGGTGGAAAAAGTAAATTGATTGCAATATATAAGAAAATGTTTAAAATGTTTGGTGGATCAAATAAATAGTTTTGTATCTCGAAGTATAATATATCAAACTAACACATTTAACAAGTTATATGTACATGCTTTTCGATTCATAACGTTTTTATTATGTTTTTCATTTCCTTTTTTTCGAGAAATACGTTGTTTTTCAAGAGTTAATTAAAACATAACTCTTGAAGCAAAGTTATATTGATTAAAATATATAAATTAACTATTAAATGGTTTGGCTGTTCAATTTAATACTTTTGTAAGAACAAATTTTCAATAAAGTCAATTAGTATGTATTGACTTAATTCCGGACAAAGCACTTTGAGTCATAGGGTAGAAGTTATGTTTGTGACCTTTTAAGCTTATGACATATTTGTTGAAGATGTAGTGGCCAAGCCAAAGAGAATTCATCACCATGTCGTGTTTTGTGCCATTTTTCCTCATTAATGTTTCAATGATTTATTACGTATGAATGCATATTTTATGTTGAGCCTTGGATATTATAATTTTGGGCGTTAGGATTACTTTATAAGGTTTTTAAATGAATTTATATTTTTTAGAGAAAAATATTTTTTTTCAGGTCGTTAGAACGACTTTACCTAGGTCGTTCGAACGAGGGTCCTATCTCGTTCGAACAAGCTATCCAATGAGGCAAATTTTTGAAACCTTTGGCATCTCTGGAATCTCGTTGGATAACTCGTTTGTTCCTTGTTCGAACGAGAAAGGCTATGTCATTCGAACGGGTTTGTACCTCATTCGAACAACCGGGCGCGAACTTTAAAAATTCACTTTTTTAAGCACTTTTTTTCCTTAATGCCCTATACTTCTTTCCATCCAATTAAGTAGTGCAGGATAGCAGTTCTCATCACTACTTTTTCCATCCTTTGAGAGAAAGTGACTTTCCAAAAAATCCGAGAAAGTTTTTGTTTATGATTCATGATTTAACTTTCAAAACAAAAACCTAACTTTACACCCAACCAGTTTAGATCCAAGAACCTACATCTATATATGTTTTGAGATCGAGTGTTTGGCACCGTGTTCATCCTCTACATGGTTGATAATTATTCCTTGAAGAGGATTCCGTGCTCGTTGGTTTACATATGGTGGACTTTGCATGCATGATGATTGTTGTGCCCTGTCGATGGATTTCGAGGCGAGGGTGAGTCCGTGCGTGTCAATAAGCAGAGGTTGAAGGAACGAAGAGCGTCAAGGCTTGGGAGGGGATCGAGTTGTCGTATAAGTCTTCTGTCGTGTCCTTTTTTAATTCCGTACTCAGTGAACTTTGTCGTTGTGCCGTCCGAGGTTTTTTCCATTTGGGTTTTCCTCGTACATAGGGCGTAGTGGTTGTTTATTTTATCCTCCAATTCCCACCTAGATGCATGCTTAGGTTAAAAAGATAAAATTAGTTTATTCACAAAATTATTTTATTTGTTTCTTAATTAAGTTGGGTAATTTTTTTGTTCTAATTTAATTTTAAATTTATTTTGTTTAAGAAAAATATTATTTGAGAAATAATTGATTAATTTGGTTTTTGTAAATTTTGGAACCATCTCATCCAAATATATGGTCCTCCTACAATTGGTATCATAAGGGTACACCAAATTATCATGTTAGATCATTTAAGGCTTGAATATGGAACATTCATCATTTTTTATGTTTCATGCCTTTTATTGTTTAAACTACACGTAGTGAAAAGCATGTATGAGGTCAACACTTAAGTCATTAGATGAGCAGGTTTGGCAAATGGCTCTTA
Source organism: Sambucus nigra (assembly GCA_949130495.1). Lineage (NCBI taxonomy): Eukaryota > Viridiplantae > Streptophyta > Magnoliopsida > Dipsacales > Adoxaceae > Sambucus > Sambucus nigra. Next base: position 637,554,969 of record OX422208.1, on the reverse strand, counting down.
GAGGATGGTCCCCGCCAACGTGTTTATTAAGAGAAGTTTGTGTTCCTAAACTCGTAGAGAGATGGAGTGAGGATGAGCATAGGTTAGCCAAGGCCATTGTTTGTGAATCCTAAGTGTTTGATGGTAGAGAGAGCGAAAAAGATAGCGAAAATGAAGAAGAGGAGGAGGAAGTGAGTGAGCTTTAAGTTTCCTTTCCCGAGTTGTATGCGGAATCGTTAAAATTGGAAAAGACAAACTTGAAGTTGGAAGCTAAGATGAAGGAACGTGCCGTAGGAAATGACGAAAGTTTTTTAATTGAAGATTTTAAGGCACGTGAGAGGACTCTTCGAGAGAAGATAGAGTATGTTGAAGGTGAGAGATATATTCTACGAGATTTAATGGAGGCTATGAAGAAAGAGCTTCTTGAGTTTGAAAAGACTAGGAGTTTACTTGAGTCTAGGATAACGGAGCTTAAAGATAAATCAAGATACTCAAGTCATGTGAAGTTTTATTTGAAGTCTAGGTTCGAAAAATTGGATAAGATATTAGGAACTGTCCAAATAAAAAATGATAAGTGTGGTATTGGCTCCGACACTCAAAATGCTTCCGCTAATAAAGTCAACACCATGATTTTGAGAGATTCAACCATTCATGAATGTTAAAAGAAGTCAATCCTTAGGTATCCACGTGTCTTTATTTACAGACATTTTTATAAGATTAGTCACCTTAGGCATTTTTGTTTTGATCTTAAAAATGGTTTTAAGAAGTCCAAACCTAGAGTCACCAAGGTTTCCAAAGACCTAGAACATCATATTTCACCTCTGTGAGTTAGGAAATCTGATTTAGATGCTTTACATGATAGACTTGTTGATTCTCGAATGCATTCACATGATACATTCCATGCTAAATCTTGTGGTTGAGTGTGTCAGGATAATTACATACACTAGCTTTTATATGTTATAATATATCTGTTTTCCAGTTGTTTATGTTTTGAGTCTTTTGTATTCTGATTTTTCATTTATTGGGTCTTATTGAAATATACATAAAGATTTTATTTGTTTTTTTAGTTGTCCTTGTCTTAAAATTATTTTTAAAAATTTTAAAAACTCAAAAAGATTTCTTTTGTTTTTGGTATACTTTAGTTTCACACATTTTGTGTAGAATATTCTTGTGTTTGAATCCTATATCATTCCACGTATCCATGTGTCTAGAACTTTTGGTTATGAATTTTAATACTTAAATTTTCATTTATCATGCTTGCATGGAGTAGTTTGACTTTGTTTTTCTTAATTGATTCTCTTTGTATGTGCCTCCTCACACACATGCATGAGTTTTATTGAACTTTAATTTCACATATTATATTTAAGCTAAGTGATGTTCTCCCATCAATCCTTTCATATACATATCTTTAAATTATGGGGGATTTATGCATGTAAGAACTATTTTCTTTGAGTTCATTTTTATAAAAAAATTGAGTGTGCACGGGAAAGGGCTACAGATGGAGCAAATATCCTTTGCGGGGAAGCCACCATTGTTAAGATAAAAAAAAATTAAGAGGCAAAAGAAAAGAATAATTTCCCAAGGCCATGTGTTAATATTGATCATTAAAATTGATATCTTCAAAAGATTTGAGAAAAAAATGATATATGTTAAGTTTTGAGGGTGTTTTAGTTTAAGATCAATGGGTTTGCAAAACAAATCCTAGTTATGCTTAAATGTAATAACACTATTAATTTGTAGAATCATCAAAATTCCAAGCTTCCGTATTTTCTGCTTGTTTGTTCTTTGAGTTCACTTTATCATGTCACGTGAGGCTAAATCTAAGTTTGATAAAGTTTTACAATCAAATAGAATACCTAGAATATATTTAAGTGATTGGGTCATAATTCTTTTGTATGTAGTTCATACCCATTCACTCCATTTACCACATGTTTATTTAGACACATTTATGTTATACAAGTGTGGAAATCATATATAGTTGAGTGTCTTGTATGTTGTTTATACAAATATATACGTGCTTATGCTTCATCGGTATCTTTTTCATATTTATATATATGGTATCATTTGTTTTGAGTCTTTGCTTTTACATCTAGTACTTGTATGTTATTTGTGCATATGCGTACCTATCTTGTTGTGACTTTTTATTAGAATCCCATGCTTTGCACATTGTAGTTGGTATTATTTTTCTATCGCATCATAGTTGGTATCTATTGTTCTTTGTGTGGATTTGTTCTTCGTGTGTAACCAAGTTGATTTTGTATCACTATGCACCATTGCATAATATACTTATTTTCACTCCCTTATTTCATTTAGGGGGATAATCGGTTTAACTGGGGAGAAATTAATTATTTTATGTACCTTAATCTTTATCTATTATTGAACAAAAAAGGAGAGAAATGATATCTAACTCTTTTCATTTGCGGGAGATCTATTACTTAGGAGAGACGTCCTTTATTATCTACATATTGTTAGATAAAGGGGAAGGAATTTCTTATGCAATTTATATTGTTATATTCTCTGTGCATTTTATAGTGTGTTTAAGTGTGAATGTTTACAACCATGTATCAAAGTTTTAATGCAAGAAAATCTTCTCAGAGTATGTATCGATCAAGTATCTGTAATTTTTCCTTTAGAGTTGGTCTTGAGTCTTTTAGATGAGCTCCGCCGAATGAAACCCTGACCCAGGAGATGCTGAATCTGCTCTCTCAACTCATGCTTCTCTGAAGGGGCCATACGGTAAGGTGCTCGAGCAATCGACTTCATCCCCAGTTCTAAATCGATTACAAACTCGATTTCCCTGCTGGGTGGCAACCCTGGTATATCCTAGAATACATCCTCGAATCCCCTCACTACTGGAATCAAATCCAACAAAACTACCACCTCTTGTGAGGTCTCCTCCTCGATAGAATACAAGTATGTGCCACTAGAGACTCCCGTGTGGAAGTGGGAGAGCATATCAATGGACTTTATTATAGGGTTACCTGCATCGTAGAGAGGTCACGATTTCATATTGTTCATTATGGATCGGTTGACCAAGTTGGCCCACTTCTTACCGGTTCGCACATACTTTGAGACAACGCGTTATGCACAGCTATTCATAGCGGAGATTGTTAAGATGCATTGTAATACCCCGTATTTTTATAGCTTTTAAATTATGGGATTTATTAAATTTAATTGAGATAAATTAAATTTAATTTTAATCTGGAATGTTGTTTTTAATATTTATTAGCGTGACGAGAGTTAGTAATTATTGGAAATTTTTTATTTGTTGAATATTACTAGATGATTATAGTAATATATGAGATTTATTTTTATAATATTGTCACGTGTGAATAAAATGACAATTGTGTAAATTTAAGTCGGGACGCGCCTGTGTCGTGTCGGGACTAAATGTGGATTAATAAAAGTGAATATTTTATAAGTTTTCCATACGGTCATTTTGAGTTCTCCAACGCGTCCGGAAGGGTCGAGATAGTCATAAAAGTATACCCGAGAGTTTGATTTGGGTCTAGGGGAGTTTTTAGGCCTAATTAGTACCCCGGGAGGGCACTTTAGTCATTTTGTATTTTTGGGTAATTAAACCCACGAAAATTAAAGGGGTTATATTAGATGTTTAGGTTATCTCCTAGGGTTAGATAACTCAAAACACTAGAATGGCCATTGGAGAGGAGAGGAGAGAGCTCTCAAGGCATTCCAAGGCTCAAAACTCATCCGTTTGCACCGCTGCCACCGCCAACGCGTAGATCGCGAGACGGGGAACGCAACCACACCAAATTCAACACCAAACCAGATTTCTGAAAAAATCCCAGGCAAGTGTTTATCTTGCTTATTTCGTTGATGCATCTTTCATATTGGTTTAGGAATGATTAGGATAAATTGTATGGAAGAAAAACCCAATTTGAGATAGGAAATTGCATGTAGTGATGACTTAAATGATATTCTGGAAACCCTTTGTCATGTAAAAGATTAAGAGTTTGATTAAGAAAAGAGTTCTAATCAGATACAAACACTAAAAAAACTATTTCGGATGATCGCACCATTGGAATCGCTTGAAATTTTAGTATGTTGTAGCGAACGGCGAGACAGGACTGCTGACAAAAATTCACTTGATCAGACGGTCGAACTTCTAAAACTATTATTTTTACTAGAAAGTTTTATGTTTTGAGGACTCTTAGAGAGTTTTATATTTTGAGGACTCTTCTAAGTAATAAAAAAATTCAATTAAAACTCCATTTTAATTCCTATTTCGAAACCGTTTGAAATTCTCATCTTTGAAAATAAAATTCAAAATCCTTTATTGTAAGGCGAAATCTATATTTTTGGGACATTTTGCATAAGGGATAATGTAAGTATATAATAAAGGGGAGAGACACGTAAGAGAGAGTTACGTTGGAACATAAATGGATATCTACTGAATTGTACATTTAGAAGAATAGAGTCCATGAGGGTTACATAGTAAGTTGGAAAAACCCTTCAAATTAAAGTTAGAAACGACCATTATACTTGATATATAATAATGGGAAAATAAGGATAAATTTTGTGAATGTGGGTTATGGGATAAACCTAAATTGATATAATAAAAGTGGTATATTTATATGATTGTGTATGCATATATTATATACTTGTGAAAATCATGCCCGCGCTACTTGCTATCCCTGAGGTTACCGCGCTGGGACGATCTTATCTCGTGTGCCTTATGGGGGATATTGACTCGTACCCTAGAAGATAGGAATCCTAGGTACAGGCTATCGAATCGGTAGTCACGGTCCTAAGAGACGTGAGGGTATGTACTGACCACTTGGACTTGGAAACTATGCTTCGCCTCAATGTTGTTTGTGTATGTATTTATACAGTTCGGGAGTGATTCCGAACTTGTATTCCCTTTAGTACGATTGATACGGGGATTGGATAGCAGAGTATGCCCACACCATAGTTTTTATGTGGGGTGCTGTTATGATATATATATTATACGAGTAGTTAATATATATATGAAATTCTGAAATCTGGAACTGCCTGCTGTGATTTGATATGTAGGACATGGTTGATGACTCAAATTATAAATAATTGTTTTGAGAAAGTATAATATGATACTGAAAAACTTTATTGATTAATAAAGTTAAAAGGAGAACCTTGGTTACAAATTGAAATCTTATGTTTTTAAATACTTGTGTTGTTTAGTTGTAAATCCTGCGAATAACCTAAGATAAGTTAAATCATTGGGGAAAGATAGTGTGGTATATGACGAGATAAACCATTGGGAAGGTTAGTGCGATAGGTGTGCACATTAGAAGAGATGCGAGAATTTCTCAAGAGAGTGTCGGACTAATATGTTGTTGCATTGGCCTGTATCAATTTAAATACTTGCTAAACGAATTTTTAAATCATATACACTATCGGGCTCTGACCCGTTTCTATTTCCTTTTCTCTCTTGTATATATATGTATGTATTACAGGTGCCCAGCCACAGGGGAGTCTTACTTAGGATCCTTTGGAAGGAACGTGCTGCAGCTTAGGTGGGAGTTGCAGGCCTGTTTTTTAGACGACTTCATCCATTTGATTATACTCCTAGTTCAGTTTTATCCAGTAGGGGCATGTGTCGCCCTCTTTCTATTATTTAGTTGGTATTGTCAGAGATTGAAATTTTTACTTTCAGTACCTTTATTTCGGGATTTATTACTATCAGGATGTTTTCCTTTAGTGTTGTAAATGTTGGGATTTATTATTGATGATTAAATTCGTGTATGTTCAATTCTATTTTTATTCTTAATGTGTGACTCTTTAGATGTTAATGGTTTAAGGTTTTATAACCGGATTTAATAAAATGAGAATAAGGTTTTAAATGGTTTTGACACTTAGCTTAATTATTTAGGGTGTTTAAATTGGAAAAGTATTTTTACGACAGTGATGCTAAGAATGAACCAACGATTCACCTTGATTTTAATGTAATAAAGGAGTGATCGCCCGGTATTTAATTAGGCGAGGTATCACAGGTGGTATCAGAGCATCAGGTTCTAGTGTCCTTAGGATCTGTACGGATTATTATGCTTTCAACGTTGCTTTGTTTGTTATAGAGCCCTATGTTTAGGATTTATCGATTCCTTTGACGAGATTTCGTTCTCCTGCTATCATGTGTATACACTAGTGAATTCTAATTTCGTTCGGATGTGTGCGTGTGTCGAGCGATGACGGATGTCAGAAGACGACCGTTAAGCTTACATCAGGAGGCAGGGCTCAGTTGAGATTATGAAATATATCCGAGGATTATGACCGTAGTTGAGGTCACCTCCATTATGGCACGAGAAGCCACGGCTAGAAAGGCGACTAAGGTGCAGCAATGATTTTCAAATGCTGTTATAGTCAAATGAGGTGCGAGGGTAAACTTACCCAACGTATTACAAAAACGTGTAGAGACTGTCAGTGGGAAATTTTAGAAATGCGAAAATTGTATCTGTTTACCAAAGGAGGTAAAGTATCCAAAGGCTTAAATATAGGACGGAGTGTGGCAAACTGAAAGTGAAAATTTAGAGAAAATTTTCTTGGCTTTCGGGACGAAATTATAATGGTTGGAGTCAACCATCAATTTTAGAAGTGGAATGTTATGCCTATAGGAGAACCTTAGGTACAGTGTTGACCGTATGTTCCTTCCTCAACTGTTCAGGATGAGAAGCAAACGTGGTTCTGAACTCATCGCAGGAGGGCATGACAGAAGTCCAATTATGGATATGAATCCTAATCGTTAGCAAATTTTGTATCGAAAGAGGTAGATACTAGTGGAGGAAACGACTCCAAGTGGGAGACCAACTTGTAATAATAGTTGATAATACTCGAGGAGGAAATTCTGATGGACAACCGATTCAGAGGTTGACAATGTCATATTTTGTCAATATAGATGATAACGCTTCTTTGTGGGGGAAGTTAAAGGAATCGAAGAATTTAGTCGAGAATAAGACTGAATACAACGGTGGTGGTATAGCACCACAAAAGGATGTGGATACACATCAGGAAAACCATTTAAATGCTTCAGATAGTTAAATTCTTAACAAGAGATGGTAAGTTCAGTAAGTACTATTATAGATAGTAACATGATCTTTATGGCCTAAAAAGCTAAGGGAACAACTGGGATGGCTAACAGGAATCGAGTCTACTAAAGTCCGAGAGAAGGACAATCCTAACCTGGTTAGTAAGACAGGTGATAAGTGGATTATGTGTTGAGGTATTTTGGTGCGGAGTGAAATTGCTCGCGATAATATGTTCCAATGTGAGAAAAAGGGACAAGAATACGGTGCCTAGTAAAGGACGACGATTAAAAATAATTTTGTTTTGGTTTGGGCAGACGTGTTACGTCCGAAAACCATTTGTGCAGTCAAGACGATTGCGAGGATGGAAGTATAAGTTGTATCCTTAGAGGATGCGGCGTGTTTATGTGACATGAGCGAGTCACCATATTTTGTTCATTGCTAGATTAGCATGTGAGACGAGTTTGATGCATATCATTATAAATGTTACCATTATGTGAATATTTTTTTCCTTAGTATAGCGGGATTTTTCTTTGGTGCTATCCGCAGGGGATGAATGAGTATATTAACAGTGTTTTATACTTTATTGAGGTTACCCGTTGTAGCGATGCGATACACGAGTATGATATTATCTTTGTTAAAATGTTATAGAAATGGGTAGTATGATAGTGGGCCTTTATTGCAAGGCTATAGGAGTAGTTACATTAGTGCAACACGATTTGTTTTGGCGAGGCTTTACTTGTAAGAAGGTTGGCCTGGCATTTATATTATCTATCCTAGAGACTTCGGAGGAGATAGTGGGCTCGAGATATTCGATACCAATGTATGTATAGACTTTGTCAGTATGATTCAGTATGTACCAGGATTTACCGTTGAGCGAGAAGACTTGACTCGATATTATGTTTAGCACTCCGGACTTAGTGATATGAAGAGTGCAGTGTTATATTTATCCTTAAGAGATGTGGGAGTTAAGAGTTATACCCCTAATGTTAGAAAAAGGAAATTTAGAGAATTTCGATCGTATGTATCCGAGGTTTATAGAATGTAATTACCATCAACCAATACGGGACGATAGTGAAATTGGTGAAACGTTCTTTGTTAAGCATAATTACGGGAGAAATTGTAACTTTTCTGTCAAGGGACGAAATAAAGGGGTATATACTATGGATGGAGGACCTAACGGATTTCAATAACCGACAATGCTAGGCAGTAGTGTATCGGGGGGGTTCCTTGTTTGGATTTCGCTTTGCCAGACATCCCACGCATGAAACTTAGCATAAGGTTGGAAATAAGGAGACGTTTGGTCACTATTCCATGAGTTCGGTACCCTGGTCGAAATGGGATCAAGTAATTATGTATGTAAGTTGGAAGTTGAATTTTGTTTTAAGGTCATTGGAGCCGAATTTTTGTGGTAGGAAAGCATTGAAAGTTATCCCCATGAGTTGAGGGGTGGAACGATGATAAGGAGAATTTAAGAATTTTGATTTTTAGGGTGATTGAGAGTACCCAAATGTCATAACCGCGTATAGAACACAAGGTAAATAAAGAGTTGGAATGATTTTTAGCATGGATTATCTGGAAATAACTTTATATTATACAAAAGAGATGACCTGTAATTATTTTGATGAATAGAGCGTTAGTGATTCATTTTGGTTGTTGTACCTATTTGGGAAAATTGTTGTACTTATCTGAGGAAGGTTGAGAATTATTATTCCTCTTTTATTGTCATGGAATTTGAATGCCCTATTCCTTCTATTCCGTTGAATTTAGTTATTCCTACAGATGAGTAGCACGCCGTTCGCTCTCCCAGGGCGGTCGGAGTGTTGCAAAAATGTGGGCATCTTGGTTAACTATAGTTAAAATAGTCCGAGTCAAAGGGACGTGGTAATAGACGTGTGAAATATATGTTTGTGGGACTAGTATAACGAAGTGGAAGTGATAGAGTGGATTAAACATCACATGAGGGGCGATAATCCATACATAAGTGTGCAAGTAGAATAGCACGCCCTAACTTGATTGGAAGGCTGTGGGAAGCCATTCAAGAATTGGTATTCCTTGAATAAAGTAGAATTTAATTGTTATGAAGCACACCCGGAGCGGAGTTGTTATTAGTCAAGTGTGAGAGCGACTTGCACATACAAAGGGTGATGATGTTGGTATGGTATAAGAGATCCAAAAGTGCGCTTCGTGGAGAGAAGAGCACGGGTGGAACTTTCGGCATACTCCAAGGAAGGAAGGGGAGTATTACGTGTCACTTAATGTGAGACATTCCAAGGGAAGAATCGATGTTTAGAGAGATGTAGTGAGTAGTCTCTACATGCACTGCCCATAGGTAAGGTTTGGTTGAAAGAGGAGAATCAACCAAAGAATTTTGTGTTTATCAAAAATTCCTGAAATTGTAAGAGGTTGGTAAAGTCGGTAAAGTTCTTGGATGGGTTGCCATCCTCAAAACAAGATCAAGGGTTTATCCCGAACATGTGAATTAAGTCGCCGAGAAGGAAGTGATTGATATTCCTTTGGGCTGGCTTACAATATTAACTAGTATGCCCCAGACTTCCTTTGAAAGGAAGGATCGCGTTAGTGCATGGTTCGGCGCAGTATAAATTTCTGAATCAGGATGAGATTGGTGAATCCCACCTTTGATATGGGACTTCAGAAACCAGCAGAGATAAGATTTCGTTTCAAGTAGGATGTATCACCCTTAGCCAGGGAATAAGCGCATGGTGATTAAAGATTAGTGGAGCCACGTGAAGGAGATTTTGGAATCTTGGTACGATGATTTCAAGAATGCTCTGTAGAAGCACTCGTACCTGTTTGTCGCATACGAGGTACTTATTAAAGTTTTGTTATGGAAGAACCTCAACTATTCTCCTTCCGTATGTTTAGAGGAGAGTAGATAATCAGAATTTTTGGATCGGTCGAGAAAATATCCGATAACTATGGTGGAATTCCACGACTATTTTAGGAAGTCAAGAGTGGTCAAATGTTCGTATGATCTTCTCAGAATGGGACTTTTGTGTATGAATAAATCCGAGTAGTTCTCATGTAGTGAGGTGCGGCCTCCTAATGATAGTGAGATAATGGAATTTATAACGTATAGACGTAACCTATTCAAATGTTCTCAGTTGGGAGTGCAATGTGAAGTGTCTCCAATGAGAATGTAAAACAATGTTGCTGTGAAGAAAGGGTTATAGCGATTGAGCGCCGTACTATGTAGATAGTTTGCGTACTGACAAGGATATCCAGAATTGTGCTACCTGGTAGGCCTTATTTTCTAGAATTTCGGGACGAAATTCCGTTATTAGGGGGGGAAGTATCTAATACCCCGTATTTTTATGGCTTTTAAATTATGGGATTTATTAAATTTAATTGAGATAAATTAAATTTAATTTTAATCCGGAATGTTGTTTTAAATATTTACTAGCGTGACGAGAGTTAGTAATTATTGGAAATTTGTTATTTGTTATAGTAATATATGAGATTTATTTTTATAATATTGTCACGTGTGAATAAAATGGCAATTGTGGAAATTTAATAAAAGTGAATATTTTATAAGTTGTCCGTACGGTCGTTTTGAGTGTGCCAACGCGTTCGGAAGGGTCGAGATAGTCAGAAAAGTATACCCGGGAGTTTGATTTGGGTCTCGGGGAGTTTTTAGGCTTAATTAGTACCCCGGGAGGGCATTTTAGTCATTTTGTATTTTTGGGTAATTAAACCCACGAAAATTAAAGGGGTTATATCAGATGTTTAGGTTATCTCCTAGGGTTAGATAACTCAAAACACTAGAACGGCCATTGGAGAGGAGAGGAGAGAGCTCTCAAGGCATTCCAAGGCTCAAAACTCATCCGTTTGCACCGCCGCCACTGCCAACGCGTAGATCGCGAGACGGGGAACGCAACCACACCAAATTCAACACCAAACTAGATTTCTGGAAAATTCCAGGCAAGTGTTTATCTTTCTTATTTCGTTGATGCATCTTTCATATTGGTTTAGGAATGATTAGGATGAATTGTATGGAAGAAAAACCCAATTTGAGATAGGAAATTGCATGTAGTGATGACTTAAATGATATTCTGGAAACCCTTTGTCATGTAAAGGATTAAGAGTTTGATTAAGAAAATAGTTCTAATCAGATACAAACACTAAAAAAATTATTTCGGATGATCGAACCATTGGAATCGCTTAAAATTTTAGTATGTTGTAGCGAACGGCGAGACAGGACTGCTGACAAAAATTCACTTGATCAGACGGTCGGATTTCTAAAACTATTATTTTTACTAGAAAGTTTTATGTTTTGAGGACTCTTAGAGAGTTTTATATTTTGAGGACTCTTCTAAGTAATAAAAAAATTCAATTAAAACTCCATTTTAATTCCGATTTCGAAACCGTTTGAAATTCTCATCTTTGAAAATAAAATTCAAAATCCTTTAATGTAAGGCGAAATCTATATTTTTAGGATATTTTGCATAAGGGATAATGTAAGTATATAACAAAGGGGAGAGACACGTAAGAGAGAGTTACGTTGGAACATAAATGGATATCTACTGAATTGTACATTTAGAAGAATAGAGTCCATGAGAGTTAGATAGTAAGTTGGAAAAACCCTTCGAATTAAAGTTAGAAACGAACCATTATACTTGATATATAATAATGGGAAAATAAGGATAAATGTTGTGAATGTGGGTTATGGGATAAACCTAAATTGATATAATAAAAGTGGTATATTTATATGATTGTGTATGCATATATTATATACTTGTGAAAATCATGCCCGCGCTACTTGTTATCCCTGAGGTTACCGCGCTGGGACGATCTTATCTCGTGTGCCTTATGGGGGATATTGACTCGTACCCTAGAAGATAGGAATCCTAGGTAGAGGCTATCGAATCGGTAGTCACGGTCCTAAAAGACGTGAGGGTATGTACTGACCTCTTGGACTTGGAAACTATGCTTCACCTCAATGTTGTTTGTGTATGTATTTATACAGTTCGAGAGTGATTCCGAACTTGTATTCCCTTTAGTACGATTGATACGGGGATTGGATAGCAGAGTATGCCCGCACCATAGTTTTTATGTGGGGTGCTGTTATGATATATATATTATACGAGTAGTTAATATATTTATGAAATTCTGAAATCTGGAACCGCCTAATGTGATTTGATATGTAGGACATGGTTGATGACTCGAGTTATAAATAATTATTTTGAGAAAGTATAATATGATACTGGAAAACTTTATTGATTAATAAAGTTAAAAGGAGAACTTTGGTTATAAATTGAAATCTTACGTTTTTAAATACTTGTGTTGTTCAGTTGTAAATCCTGCGAATAACCTAAGATAAGTTAAATCATTGGGGAAAGATAGTGTGGTATATGACGAGATAGACCATTGGGAAGGTTAGTGCGATAGGTGTGCACATTAGAAGAGAGGCGATAATTTCTCAAGAGAGTGTCGCACTAATATGTTGTTGCATTGGCCTATATCAATTTAAATACTTGCTAAACGAATTTTTAAATCATATACACTATCGGGCTCTGACCCGTTTCTATTTTCTTTTCTCTCTTGTATATATATGTATGTATTACAGGTGCCCAGCCACAGGGGCGTCTTACTTAGGATCCTTTGGAAGGAACGTGCTGCAGCTTAGGTGGGATTTGCAGGCATGTTGTTTAGACGACTTCATCCATTTGATTCTACTCCCAGTTCAGTTTTATCCAGCAGGGGCATGTGTCGTCCTTTTTCTATTATTTAGTTGGTATTGTAAGAGATTGAAATTTTTACTTTCAGTACCTTTATTTTGGGATTTATTACTATCAGGATGTTTTCCTTTAGTGTTGTAAATGTTGGGATTTATTATTGATGATTAAATTCGTGTATGTTCAATTCTATTTTTATTCTTAATGTGTGACTCTTTAGATGTTAATGGTTTAAGGTTTTATAATCGGATTTAATAAAATGAGAATAAGGTTTTAAATGGTTTTGACACTTAGCTTAATTATATTAGGGTGTTTAAATTGGAAAAGTATTTTTATGACAGTGATGCTAAGAATGAACCAACTGTTCACCTTGATTTTAATTTAATAAAGGAGTGATCGCCCGGTATTTAATTAGGCGGGGTGTCACAGGCATGGGGTGCCGATAAATATTATGTCTGATAGAGACAAAAATTTTGTGGCCCTTTTTTGGCAGATCTTTCAGGAGGCCATGGGCACAGAGTTACGTTTGAGTACAACCTATCACCCACAGACCAACGGGAAGACTGAGAGAGTCAATCAGATGCTGGAAGAAATGCTAGAGTTCACGTATCTTCCTTTGGTAGAGTTCACGTATAACAACTCTTACCCATTTACGATTGGCATGGCACCGTTCGAGGCACTATACGGGAGACCTTGTTGTTCACTCGCTTGTTAGTTAGAGATGGGGGACAATAAACTATTGGGGCCGGAGATTGTCCAGGAGACATCTTCCAAGATAGAGTTGATCCAAGAGAGGATTCGAATAGCTGGGGATAGGCAGAAGAGTTATGCTGATGCTTTACGGAGGCATGTGGAGTTAGAGGTCGGGGATCAGGTATTAGTCCGGGTATCCCCTATGAAAGGGGTGATGAGGTTCGGTTAGAAGGGTAAATTAGCACCGAGGTACGTGGGACCTTTCCCTATTATTGAGAGGGTGGGACCGGTAGCATATAGACTGGGATTTCCAGAGCATCTTTAGTGGATGCACGATGTGTTCCATGTGGCATCACTGAAGAAATAGCGAAGGAGAGAGAGAGCCTTCTGGCACATTCCATTCAAGAAAATTGATTTACAACCAGACATCTCGTATGAGGAGAGACCGGTGGCTATTCTGGACTGTAGTAAGCGTAAGTTATGATCCAAAGTTGTTCCACTAGTTAGAGTACAGTGGGGTCATCACAACGTTGAAGAGTCTACCTGGGAACAGGAGGAGGTTATACGGGAACAGTATCCAGAGCTATTCACCACATTTCGAGGATGAAATTCCTTTGTAGGGGGGGAGTATGTAACACCCGTAATTTTATGCATTTAATATTTAATTAATTCTGGAATTCTAAATTACTTATGTGTCGTAATTTTGATTAAATTAATTATGGCAATATTTATTTAAATATTAATCGGGGAGCGAATGGTTAATATTTAGGAAAATTTAATTACTAAGTGAATAGTAATAAATTATTTGCATCATTACGGGTATTAGTGACGGGGCATTTATTTATGTCAATCGCGAGTCGGTACAGACTAATTTGGGTGTGAGATAAGAATTTTTATAAATTAATTTGTATGTCAATTTTGAGTATACGATTGAGTCCGGATGGGCCAAGATAGTCGAAAAAGTGTACCCGAGGGTAGTGCATGGGTCACGAGATGTTTCTAGACATAGTCGGGCCCACACGGGGGTATTTGGGTCACTTGGGCTCGACCCATTAGGCAAAAAACGGGATTAAGCCTAATTACTTAATTATAGGGAAAAGGGGAACGACTGATTAAAGTTTAGAAAACACTTGGTGGGAGAGGAAACCCTAAGAAGCAGTTAAAGGCAAATTGGGGGACAAAGGAAAGAGCCAAAGGAGGATTTCATCTTCAACCTTGAGATTCACAACTTCAAATCAGACCCTACGAAACCATAAGGCAAGTGTTTAACTTGCTGTAGCATTTAATTTACATTATGATTCATATTTATGGGATGTGATAAATCAAAATTCATTTTTGGGATTAAAGGGGTACAAAAATGGGATTTTTGTAAATCAATCTCCGGATTTCGAAATAGTGTAGGAGTTTTGTATAATCTAAGATTTTTATATATCTGGTAAGATGTGTAAACCTAGATGAGTTAGGAACGAATTTGAGATAAAGATTTGATGTTGATATGGGTTAGCGAATAATACGGGTTTTTCCCCAATTTAGAAAAACAGTAGGGAACGGAAATTAAACTGGGTTTGGGGACTTTATGGGGGTTCCTTATGGTGTTCTTGGTGAATTATATTGATGAGAGAACTTGGGTTAAACTGTAGAATAAGTTGGGGATTTGAGTTTTTCGTCCATGGCTAAAACAGAGACCTGGGGAAGACAAAGACCTGTTCGATCGATCGATCGATGGCTGGGGATCGATCGATCGATGGCCGATGATTTTTGGCAGTTCAGCCATTTTATAAATATAAGGGAGTTTAATTTAAATTTCTTTCCCATACCTTATTTTATGAGAAATAAATATAGGATATACCATCCAATTAATTATGAGGGAAAAATAATTGGGATTGGAGGGAATTTATGTTGGACACGCTATGGTTAAACTTTGGGAAGAATATTTTGAAATAATTAAATACGGATCGAGTGGGAAAGTCCGGGTATATTGGTCGAATGATACCAAGGCGTTGAACTAATTTAGAGTGAAGGTTAAATAATTTGGATTGGGGGATTTATACTCGGGTATTGTTTTATTTCGGGCCACGAGAGCGAGCTCGAATATATTGGATGGAGTGATACCAAAAGTAATCTAATTAATTAATGTGCAAATTAATTAATAATCAGAGTTGGGCCGTAAACTCATGATAAATTGTATGGGCTTGTGTTACATACTTAGTACACGGTATAACCAGGGCATTTATATATATATATATATATATATATATATATATAAAATAAAGGAGGAGGGCTTTTTTTATCCTCCCCAACTATTGGTTCAGATTAAATCTCGTAGATTTGGTCTTTATCAACTGGTGGCTGCGATTAAACGAGGGACCTTTGAATCTAAAGTTGAAATAAATAGCCACGTATCTCTGCAGTCACGCTTGGTTCCCACAAATCTGACATACGCCTAATCTATGTCACCCATCCACCTCTCTCTTTGTGCAAATCTGATATACGTGTGACTCGAGATATTCTTCGGTTTTCAAACACTCCATCTACCTCTTTCTTTGTCTTTGTCTTCTTTAATGCTCTTCACGCTCTCTCTTCTCTCTTTTTCGTGCACCATCTCTTAACGCCCACTAAAAAACACCACTGTTTATATTACCCATTTCATTACGAGGGTTTAAATGTCCGTGGTTCTAAAAGTTTTTGTTGTTCTTGCACTAAAGATGATATACGGGTCAAATTTTTTGGTGAAGTCTAAGTCGTGTTCGAGGCAGTGGTGGGGAAAAATAACACACGACTTACAGTGCTCTCTCTCTCCTCGGTCTTCACTGTTGCCACGCTGATGTTGAGTTTTTTTTTCTCCAGATTTCTGGTAATGAGTTTTTTCGATTTTTATCTCTCATTTCTCCCTTAACTTTTTGTAGATCTTCTTTGGCTTTACAGATTTCTGGTGATAAGATGCTGTCACACATTTGATGTGTTTTTTCGATTTTTATCTCTCATTTATCCCTTAATTTTCTGTAGATCTTCTTTGGCTTTAACGGTTGAGATTATAGATCTCCGGTGACGGCTCCGGTGACCGCTTTGTTTATGTCCGGTGACGGCTCCGGTGACAGCTTTGTTTATGTCCGGTGACGGCTCCGGTTGAGATTACAGATCTCCGATGATAGTCAAAAAATCCAACTACTGCCGAAAAACGCAATTACAACTACTGCCGAAAAACCCAAAGAAAACCCAGCTCTTGAAATTTACCCTCTCTCTGAAATTCTTTCTGCTAAAACGTTAGGGCCTCAGCCATAGGTGAGTGGAATCGAAGCTTGAGCTTTAGCCACAGCACAACAGGTCAGTTCTATCTATTGTAAATCTTTTGCTTTTTTATTTGCAGTTACACACTCACTATCTCTCTCAAAATATGGGTTGTTATTCGCAGATCTAATTTCTACTAGAGGTACGAAGCTTGGATGAGTCTCATTATGGGTAAAATGTTATTGGATTAGTCTCATTGTTAGAATTGCAGTTTTCCTCTCTTAAAAGATTGTTTGCCAAAAAATATTTATCAGGTTCTCCCTCTACACTTAAAATATTTAACAAATAATTTTTTTTTCCGAAACTGGCATTTGACATAATTTGTGTTTCAACTTTCAGGGTTTCGTGGGTTTAGATCGATTTGAGAAACTTCAAGGGTAGTTACCAATTTGGTGTTTGTGTTTCAATGGGTTTGTAAGAATCCGGGTGTATTGTATCTAAGGCTGTTAGCGATCTATCACATGTATATTCTTTCTCTCTCAAATTTGTTTTATGGTTGGGGGTTTTATGATTATTGGCTCTGAATTTTTTAGTTCAAAATTAGTTTAAAGAAATGGATGATTTTCTCAAATTTTCTAGATTTTTAGGATTCATATTTGGTTTTGTAGAATTTTTGGTGGCATATTAAGGAACTTTTGTGGTATATTTAATATTTTTGTTATTAGTTCTAAATGAAAAACAAATGGTGAACAAATTGTGTAGTTTTAAAATGATTTTTGTACTTTTCTTTAAAATGATTTAACATATGGTCAATACCTTCATTACATTTACATTTCTATGTGTCCAAGGTTTTTCATCAAATAATTTTCAAATAATTTTTAAATTCTTGAACTGGATTTTAATGATAGTACCTGAATTTTAGGGATATTGAAAAATTATTTATGAATTTTTTTACATTTCTTGAATTTTGTTTTAATGATACTACCTAATTTTCATGCCTAATTTTCATGGGAGTTCGAAACTAATATTAGGTCTTGATTCCTAACATAGTGCACAAGTGTTTGAAAATGATGATGTCGATGAGTCTGGATGGTGAGCCAAAACATTTGTGATATTGATCCCTAACATATTGCACAAGAATTTGGTTCATTTCCCAACAATCCCTTTTTTAGTCCAGTCAATGGGACCTTTAGTGCAAAAATATTGGTTGAATGAATGTAAAGTTTGAATTGTTCTAAAGTTCAGGATTTTGACTTTTTTATTTGGGTCATATACTAAATAGTATTGAATATTTTTTATACACATTTTTTATTACACGTTTAATTCACGATTTTGAATATTACATCATGTTTTGGGGTTGCTTTGAATATAATTTTGAAATATTAAGCGCTTGAAAATTAATGATCTGGATGAGAATAAATGGCAAGTTAAAAAAATATGTCAATCTAATGTGTACTTTGTACCTAACACACTGTTCAAGGCATGAGCGTACTGCTTAATGGTGCATCATTCTTCCACATAAAGTCCAAAATTTTGATTATGTTTTTACTTTTTCATTATATATTATTTGGAATAATAATAGTGTTATTGTAAAGTATTGATAGAATCACGGTGATTACAGGCAAAAGTAGTTGTGGCAAATTTTGTTTTGGCCACAACATTTATATATGAACAAGAAAAGTAATTGCAAGTCACCCAATTATACATGTAAGAATAAATAGTAATACAAGTATGCGATATGTACTGTAAAAATGAGAGTATAATTACGTATGTGGAAAAATTCATACAACACATAATGCTCTAAGTAGTCACGATAAAATTATGCATCGGGATAATAGTAATGCATGATTGAAAGTACTTTTTTTATGTTGATTTTTTTTATCACCAATAATCATAAATATTTAATATTTGGTGCATAAAATTCAAATAGATAATTTTTTTGTTTATATACAAAAATCAAAAGTATGTACTACATGGTATATACAAAAACAAATAGAAGAGCTTGGCAGGTGATCATAATAAAGATTTTTGATCAATTATTTGCAATGTGCAATGACGTTAATTTGTAATCACATAATAAAAAGTGTCGATCACATAACTAAAATACCATAGTTATTTGTATTAAAATAATAATTATCATTGATATAATTTAAAAACAAAAATTCTATAATACAATTGCAAATTGGGTGGTTCATAATCCTAAAATATTTTTGATGACTTATTCTCTATTGTCGTTAACTCTCGAACGACTTTATAAATGAGTGATTAGCTAGGGCATCGTTAGCATGATGCAATTTTTTTTATTAACACCACGTGCAATGTCATTTTGACATAAGAAAATTAGATGACACAATGTTGATACCTTCAAGAAAATTTTAAAATCGTGCCATCGGTACGGGTACACCCTGGGACGATAAACAATATTTATATTTGCACTATTAACGACACGTTTAAAACACAAAATATAATGTGAACAAATTTATTTCCATGTTGCCGGCACGGGTACAAAATATCGCGGGAACAAATTTATGATGTTCCACTGGCACGGGTACAAAATATAACTGGAACAAATTTATCGCGTTCCACTGGTAGGGGTAAAAAATATCACGGGAACAAATTTGTCACCGTGCCACCGGCACGGGTACACCCTAGTATATATATATATATATATATATATATATATATATATATATGGTGTGTGCATTAATATCAGTGGCTAGATATTATTATTATATATACTCTAGTGCTATTAGGGGAGGTTGCGCGTAGAGGGTGATGTAATAACCCTTACTTTTGAGTAACTGATTTCATACAATTTTGCTAGGTGAGGTAATTATATAAAATTATGGAAGTTAGACTAAACATTATTTTAAGTGAATTAAGAGATGATATTTAATGAGTTTTGCATATTTACCGTGAAGAGAAGGTAAATATCATAATGTTATGTTTTATTGTGTCGCTGTGCTTTAAGCGATGTCGCATATATTTCAATTGGATCATTATTAATGAATCAAAATGACGTTGGAAAATGAAATAATTTATGTGACTCCGGATGCCAATTTTGAGGGTGTGGTTAGTCCTGAAATAGTTGAGACAGTCAAAATAAGTGCCATATTGTATTTTTAGGTTCCAGGCACTTTTAGCAATTTGTGAATTAATTATGTAGTTACGAGTCATTTTAATGGTGTATTAACATTTAAGGTTAGAAATAAGTGTTAGGTACACGATTTAAGTCTTCCAACACTTTTATTCCTCTTATACGTTCCTAAACCTCGAAAGAAAGAGAGGGAAAGAGAATTTGGGGAAAAGACGAAAAAGAAGAGAGAGAAGAAGAGAAGAAGAATTTGGGGTTTGATCTTGCATATATCGAAAGAGAATTCGAGTTTTCAGCTTAAGGAAAGTTTCTTACTTCCTAGTATATGATTTAATGTGGATAATTTGTTGTGATCGTTGTGTAATGGGTGAATTGGAGAAATTAGTAGGTTTTGGTATATTTTAATGTTTAATCTTTAAATCTTGTAGTTGTGTGATTTAAGTTGGTTATATGAGTGTTTTATGGTGTATAATTGTTGTGGTTATGTTGTTGGTTGATGAGAGTGAAGGGAGTGTAGGAATAAGGGTGTTGGATTGGGCATTGTAGAAGAAGGATTTTTTTCGAGGGTCTGTTAGGCGCGGTTGACCGCGATCCCAGGACCGGTCGACCGGTCATGCCAAAATAAGATTACTGCTTTCATTGTTAGGCAAAATCTGAGAGGTGCGATCCACCGCGGTCCCCTGACCGGTCGACAGGTCCCCTGTTTTTCACCCTAAAATGTTTAGTTTCTCCTAGTTTCTTTCTATTAAGATAGGGACTTAAGAACTTTCTTGAATGAAGTAAAACTAAAGTATTAGAGTCTATTAGTAAGGTATCTAAGAACCTAAGTTAGAAACGAGAGTTGGGACTTAGAGGAGAATTTATTAGTTAGTTAAATTACACTTAGATGAATGATTCTTTTACGAAATGAGTTTGTTTAGGTCTAAAGGGAGATATAGTGATTTAATTTGGATTCCTAGAATTTGGGTAAAGCAATATCATATATTATGGGTTGAGGAATGAATGTTAATTCATGGAGATTTATATTGGAGAGAATTAAACATTAAGGTTTATAATGATGACATTAAACGCTTATGGCTCCGGATAAAATGTAATGCATACTTGATAAAGTAAATAAATTGTGAATGATAAATTGTATATACACATCTCTCTAAATTGCTATCATAGGGGAAGTTACGCACATGAGGTGAAGTGCCCTGGCTAGTGAATGTAGGGTGAATATAGTCCTCGGCCATAGGACCGGTTATTATATGTTGTGTGATTATTGTTCAAAGTGAGGTAATTTCGGGTGTGGTTATGAATCATTGTCACATGTATATGGCCGCTTCCCGACGTCACGCAATGTAGGATGCCCAGGTTGTCTTGTGTGATTGGCCCTGGAAGATGATATCCATTTAGGGGCGCGTCCAGTGGGAAAACTCGAAAGGACGGTCTTAGAATCATTATATGTTGTGAACTATAACCATTCATAATAATGTGGGATATTGTTGATGGCAAAGCACTTTATAAAATAAATTTCTTTAAATACGTTTCCTAGAGAGAAAAGGGAAATGTGAAGTTATGTGGTGTAAAACTGAATTGGTGAAGAACATTGTGAAATAAAATCGCTTTAAATATGTTTTCTAAAGAGAAAAAGGAGTTGTACATTTAAGTTGTGTAAAACTTAAATGAAATCTCATTAAGTGAAACTTAGATATTTCTCTCATGCGTATATGAACATTGAATAGGGTCATTGACATTGCGCTTGATTGTGCTTTTAGATTGAGAGGTGAGAATTCTTATCGTTTTTTGTGAGAGCGAGATAAGTTTATGATTGATGATAAATATTCCTAAGCACCTTATACTCTTGACTCACTTGCGTCTGTATTGTATAAGTGCCCATCTAGTTTGGAAATAGTGACAAAATTGTGTCATTTCCTAGAATCCAAAGAACCTCACAAAATGGTTTACAATTTATTCCTCTTCCTTGACTGATCAAGGTATATTTACCAACGCTCACACACATTAGTATTGTATTCATACATTACATATTGCATATAATTAAGTGTGTGTACGTTGAGTGTGTTTAATTCCCCCAAATTGATTTTTAATATTTTTAGGGAATTTAAACTCTTTTAAAAACAAGTTTTTTCTCAATTAGAATTTGGTTTTAAAAGTATTGGGGTTAATATGCTATTTTGGATTGTTGAGTTTATTGGCTGAAAGATCACCTGGGTAGAATCCGAAAGCGCCAGAGACTATAAAGGGTGCTGTGTAATTATTTTAGACGCGCGTGTTATATCCAATCGAATGCCTACACCTATAAGGCTGTTATCGACCCATTTTTTGTTTTCTCTCGGAGACATTAGCTGTGCGTCTTTCCAGCCCTTAGTTTGGTCTTAATCGACGATCTGCATGCGTTTCTAGTCTATCCAAGTGAAATCAACTTAAACCAATAAGAAGCATTTTAACCAACGCTTATTTTAAAACCTTTGGATCAAAGCCAATCCTCCAGACCAAATCGTAGCCTTTGATTTTGAACTGAGTTCTCGAATCTTCTCAGCCTCCTATAAAAGGAACCCTACCCTCAGCCAAATAAGAATTTTGCCACTTCGTCTATTCGAGAGAGAAAGATAGAGAAGAGAGAAGAGACAGAGAGAGAGAGATGAACCAGAGTTAGGAAACCCTAACCCTAAATCGTCCAAACCATTTCTCAAACCCTAATCCATTTCAAAACCAGTATATTCCTAAACACATCCTTGAGTGTTTGAGAGTTTTGAGTGTTGGTTTGATAATTTTTTGTTGCTGTAACCTCTTCGTTCTCAGATCTTGTTTTCAACTTAAACATTTGATTAGATTTGTGTTTCTACGTTTATAAAAATCTTAGATCTAGTTGTTGCATGTTATATTACACATAGATCTGCATCTATAGTTTCTCATCTTGAGAAAACTTGTGTTGATTTGTTTCTGCAAATGTTTTCAACCTCAAAATCAATAAAAATATTTTCTGTTTCTAGTTCTTTTGAAACAAGACCTTCGACCTAGTTGGAATCGCACTTGGTGATTTTCAATCTCAAAAATATTTTCAAAACCTGAGATTGATTAAGATCTTGATACGTCTTCTGAGCAAGATAGCAATGCATTCGGGAATTAAAATAAAGGTCAAATAAGGTTTAAGTTTTCTAAGAAGAGAGAAATAAAAAATCACAGCATATAGATCTTATATGTAATTTGCTAGGAATGTTTGTATAAATCAGCGTGAGTGTGTGCATGCATGTGTTAGAAAGCACCTTCACAAACACTATCACTCTACCACACTAAAAGTGTTGGTAACAAGATCTCAAGAATAAGAGTCGACCTAAAGAATTGGAACGAATTGGAAGTTAGCAAACTAGAGAACAACATCAACAAATAGAATTGTAGAAAAGTTAGAAGGACACCAGTGGGTACATTCATAAACTTATATAGGTCTGATTTGTGTGCATGTGTGTTATATAGTTTGTAACTATTATAATTTGTTTTAATGGAATTTTTGGTTCACTCCATAGAGGGTGTCATGGATGTTTTCCCTAGTTTGGGTTTTTACCACCTTAAAAAATTCCTTGTCTTTAATCTTTCTACATCTCCTCATCTAATTCTTGTGGTTGTGCTGAGTCTAAGTTTTTAAACTGTTATGCTAAACCTGTTAACAAATCTTGAAAAGATCTCGTACATATTTTGTTAAACACAACTTATGATTAATTTGATTTAATTTTAAGAAAAGAGTTTCTTCAAAAAATAGTTCGGAGTTACTTAAACAGTTTAATTTTATATTAAACGCTTTGGTAACAGTATTTTAATTGGTATCAGAGCTTTGTAAACTTCTTTTAAAAGATCCTGTGTTTCTGAAATTCAAACATGGACGAGAAAAATGAAAGATTTGGTAACTTGACCAGACCTCCCATATTTGATGGAACCAATTTTGCTTACTAGAAAGTAAGGATGATTTCTTTCATTCAAGGAACTTTGGGAGATGATGTCCGGGACATTATTGAAAATGGATACATTTATCCTACTAAACCAGCCACTGAAAGAAGTAATGAGAGGGTTAAGAAAGTGTTAAGTGAGTTCACACAAGAAGAGAAGAAAGTTTCTCGCAATAATAACAAGGGAAAGAATGTCATATTTATATCCATAAATGAGCATGAGTTCAAAAGAATCTCATCCTGTACCACTGCTAAGGAAGCTTGGGACACTTTGGTTACTACTCACGAAGGTGACACTAGAGTTAAGGCTGCTAAAACTCAAATGCTCATTCAACAGTATAACTCTTTAATAATGTCTGACTCTGAGTCATTTGATGACTTTTATATAAAATATACTGATATTGTGACCAAACTGTATGCTAATGAGATAACATATGACATACATGAAATCGTATCGAAAATTCTAAGATCATTACCACAAAAATTTGACAACAAAAGATATGCTATTGAGGAAATGTGTGACCAAAATCTCACTCCTGAATTACTCAATAGTAAATTAAGAACTGTGGAAATGGAATTAGAATTTAAGAAACAATTGACCTAGTCCCAAAGGAAACAGACTAGTTCCAATCTGAGTTTTTATTCTAAGTTGATTAAGCCTGAGCTTAACATCTCCAATTATGACTCTGATGAGGAATGTGACATGGAGAGTTTGGACAATGAGATTGCCTTAATGTCAAAACAATTTAAGAAAATTGTAAAGTTTATAAATAACCTGGCAAACAAACAAGGAATGTCTAATTATCCAACTCACTCTAATCACAAACCTCTTGAGAAAGGTCAAGACAAACATCACAAGGACATTCATACTAGACCTAACAGAGACCTTAAGAAGATTAAATTCTTTAGATGTGGAAAACTTGGACACATATTACAATACTATTGAGTGAAACTGAACACTCACAATAAGAATACTAGGGCTAACATTTGCAAGACATGGGATGATTAAAGCGACTCTAAAAATGAGGAACCTGTGTCATCTGATGTTTTTGATCCTTGCATGTCTTTCTTTACTAAGATAATTTATAATGATGATATGCCTATGTATGAGAATGATGATAGTATCTCTTCTCCTGCTATTGTGAATCATGCTGCTACTGGTTTAGATGCTTTACTTTCTAAGAATATTGTTAGTTTAACCACGGGGTGTGTGAGTCAAAGGGAATACGATAATGACGACGTCTATGGGTGCGTGAGTTCAAGAAATGAATCCTTAGGGGTCACTTCACACACCACACTTAGTGACTCGGACACTGAAAACCTCAATGATATTCACACACTTTATGTGAAAACTCTCAAGAAAAGCACTAGACTAGAGAGGATAGTGAAAGATCTCACTAAGAAACTAGAAGATCTCAGCCTGATGGTCAAACTTAATGCTGAAGAGTATACTACCCAATGTCTTACTCATGAAAATGAAATCAAAATTTTTGATTGAAACAAATGAAACTTCGGAGAAAAAAATAGAAAGGGACATTGTTAGAATTGGAACAAACAAAAGAGAAGACAACAACAGTTTTCACAAAATTTACAAAATTTAAAAATAACTCAAACTGTTTTGATGGTTTTGTTGCTGATTCAAAAACCAATTCTGATGATCGAATTGGAATAGGGTTTTGCCCCAATTTAAAGACAAAAATAAAACCTTTTGAATCTATTAAGTTTGTGTCAGGAGGCAAAAGACCTATAGAAACTTGCCCAGACTTTCATTCTCTGAAAACTGATTTTGATTCAAAGCATCAAAAGTTTGATATTGGGGAACCAAGTTACTATAGGTATGAAAATTCACCTAAGGCTAAATATGTCTTCCCATCAATTAAGATGAGTGACTCTACATTCAAAACTGTTCTACCTAGGAATAAGGTTCAACCTCAAAATGCCTTAAAGCCTATGTTTAGAGACTTTCCTAAGGATATAACCTCTTCAAGCAATCTTTATTGCTCCTACTGCGATATGTACGGTCATTCTTTTGATGGTTGCTATGCTAGAAGACTAGTTAAACCTGTTTGTAACCCTCCTGTTTATCAAAACTTTAACTATTCTAGGAGAAGTCGTAACAATTATATTTTGCCTAGACAACCAGACAAAAACTCTAACTATAATAAAAGAAAGACCAAACCTAAAAGAACATTCCCTAGAAGTATTCCTAAACACTTTCCTAAACCAAATGCTCACGTGTTTCATAAAATTCCCAATCATGCGCAAAATATTTTTCAACAAAAATCGAATGCTCGCAAATTTTATCAATTGAGAGCAAATAAGTGCAAAATGAAAACAAGAGCAATTTGGGTTAGAAAAGATGATCTATTAGCCCAGATGAAGTTTAACATTGTTATTACTGCTTTAAAAGATGAACACACATCGTCTGGTTGGTATTTAGATTCTGGATGTTCAAAACACATGACTGGTGATGATAAAAACTTTTAAACAAAACTAGCTTTGCTGGAGGAAAAGTTATTTTTGGTGATGGAGTATCATCCCAAATCATAGGTAAAGGAACTCTCAAAGAAGAAGGACTACCTGTTCTTGAAAATGTTCTTCTAGTTAAAGGTCTTAAGCCTAATCTACTTAGTATCTCGTAATTTTTTTACTCAGATCATACTGTTACCTTTTCAAAGAACAATTGTAAAATTTTAAATGAAAGGGATGAATGCATAATTACAGGATTCAGGACTCCTGACAATTTCTATACTGTCATGAATAGTTCTGAAATCTGTAATGTTGCCAAAATGGATGATAATAAGATATGGCATAACATAATGGGTCACTTAAATTACGATAATATTAGTAGATTGTCTTCTCAAGAAATAGTTAGAGGTATTCCAAAAATCAAACCTATTTCTAATATTGTCTCTGGTCCCTGTCAGGAAGGAAAAATTATTAAGGCACCTCACAAGAAAGTCAAAGATATCCTTACCTCTAATCCCTTGGAACTCATCCATATGGACCTAATGGGTCCGTCTCAAGCTGTTAGTCTCTATGGACACAATTAGATTCTTGTTATGGTTGATGACTTCACTAGATTTACTTGGGTAGCTTTCTTAAGACAAAAGTCTGACACTTTTTAAACTTTCTTAACAATACTTCTTCGGATTGAAAATGAGAAGGACACTCAAGTAAATAGAATTCGTAGTGATAGAGGTGGAGAATTCAAAGACACCGGTATAATAGAGTATTGTGACGATAATGGTTACAAACGTGAGTTTAGTGCTCCTAATACTCCTCAATAAAATGGTATCGCTGAGAGAAAGAATCGTACTCTTCAAGAGATGGCACGTGTTATGTTACATGCCAAATGCTTACCTAAATATTTTTGGGTAGAATCTATTCGTACTGTGTGTCACATTATCAATAGGGTCTATCTTAGAAAGAACTCGAAACAAACTCCTTAAGAACTTTGGTATAAGAAAAAACCCAATCTTAAGTACCTTAGAACTTTTGGCAGTACTTGTTATGTATGCAAAAACAGAGAACACTTATCCAAATTTGAAAGTCGTGGAGATAAAGCTATATTTCTAGGATACTCGCCTAACAGTAGAGCCTACCGTGTTTATAATCTTTTCACTAAGTCCATAATGGAATACATAAATGTAATTGTAAGTGACACTACTGTAGAGAGTAAGACTAGGGAATCATATATTGTGGAAGAGCTAACAAATGTTTTAGAAAATGACTTTCCAGAAGTAGATGATTCCTTACTAATTGAGACTCCTAAAGTACCTAACTGGGTTTCTAAAGACCATCCCATAAACAACGTTGTTGGTAATCCTAGTGAGCCTATGCGTACAAGATCTCAATTAAGAAATTATGCTCATTTTGTATGTTTTGTCTCCCTTGTGGAACCAAAGAATGTAAATGAGGCATTAAATGACTCTCACTGGATTTCTGCCATGCAGGAAGAACTTCTTCAATTTGTCATTCATGATGTTTGGTATCTTGTACCTAGGACTAATCACAAAAAGGTTATTGGCACATGTTGGATATTTAAAAATAAATCGGATGAAAGTGGGATAATCATTAGAAACAAAGCTAGATTAGTTGCTCAAGGATATTACCAAATTGAAGGAATAGGTTTTAATGAGACTTTTGCTCCTGTTACTCATTTAGAATCTGTTCGTCTTCTCTTTGCCATAGCTTGCTACTTGCACTTTACACTTTACCAAATGGATGTTAAATCTGCATTCCTTAATGGAATATTGACCGAGGAGACTTATGTAGAACAACCAAAAGGGTTCATTGACCCTTAAAAAAATCATGTATTTCGTCTTAAAAAGGCTTTGTATGGCCTAAAACAAGAACCTAGAGCCTGGTATGAGAGACTTTCCAATTTTCTCTTAGCTAAAGGTTTTAAGAGAGGTGGAAATGATCAAACTCTTTTTGTCAAACATTTTGACAAACACATCATTATAGCTCAAGTTTATGTTGACGACGTCATTTTTGGATCAACTTCTCCCTCAGAAGTTAAATATTTTTCTGAAATTATGCATAAAGAATTTCAAATGTCTCTTATGGTGGAGTTGTAATTTTTCTTGGGTCTTCAAGTCAAACAAAATTCAGAAGGATTATTTGTGTCACAATGTAAATACGCATTCGAGATTGTCAAAAAATTCGGCCTTGAAAGTGCTAAAGATGCCAAAACTCCCATGAGTACTAAGCTAAAACTATCTAATGATGAAATTGGAAAATCTATCGATCCAACTCTCTATCGTAGTATGATAGGAACCTTGCTATACCTTACTGCCTCGCCACCTGATATAATGTATGATATTTTTGTTTGTGCTCTTTACCACAATAATCCTAAAGAGAGCCAGATATCTTCTGTTAAAAGAATTATTAAATACGTAAAAGGCACTCTGAATCAAGGACTTTGGTACAGTAGTGATACATCTAGCACAATAATAGGGTACACTGATGCTGACTGGGCTGGGTGTACTGATGACAGTAAAAGCACATCAAGAGCATGTTACTATATAGGAAATTATCTGGTAGGATAGAGTACTAAGAAACAGAACTGCACTTCTCTATCAACAGCTGAATCTGAATACATAGCCGCTGGAAGCTACTGTGCTCAATTACTTTGGCTTAAACAAATGTTAAGTGATTATGGTATTCAAGAAAAATAATTGCATCTCTATTGTGATAATCAAAGTGCGATCAATATCTCTAAAAATACTGTTCAACACTCGCGAACAAAGAACATAAAAATAAGACATCACTTGATACGCGAATTGGTTGAAACTAAGGAATTAGAAATCAATTTTCTCCCTACTGATTTGTAACTCGCTGATATATTTACCAAACCTTTAGATTACAATAGATTTATTTCTTTGCGCAAATCAATAGGAATGGTTTGTGCTGATTAAACTCTTTGGCCTGCATATTTTTCCCTTTGTCTATTTGAGACAAAACGGGGGAGAAATTTGAGTCTTTATAAGTTCATTTTTTCTAACATACTTCTAAAGAGCTTGATCTTAGTGATTATTTGCAAGATTCTGTACAGTTATTCTTAACAGTTGTAATAAGGTATCTAACTATAATTAGTTGAGTTATGTACTTTTCTTTTCTAGGAAATGGGTAGATAGAACTTTTATAGGAATAGGTTTTCCTTATTTTTGTTGCCCTACGAGTCCTACATGACTCAAAGGAGATTTTGTCCCATATTTCCAAAGGGAACGATTAAAGAACCTTATACTCTTGACTCACTTGAGTCTGTATTGTATAAGTGCTCATCTAGTTTAAAAATAGTGACAAAATTGTGTCATTTCCTAGAATCCAAAGAACCTTAGAAAATGGTTTACTATTTATTCCCCTTGCTTGACTGATCAAGGTATATTTACCAACACTCACACACATTAGTATTGAATTCATACATTACATATTGCATATAATTGAGTGTGTGTATGTTGAGTGTGTTTAATTCCACCAAATTGATTTTTAATATTTTTTTGGGAATTTAAACTCTTTTAAAAACAAGGTTTTTCTTAATTAAAATTTGGTTTTAAAATTATTGGGGTCAATATGCTATTTTGGATTGTTGAGTTTATTGGGTGAAAGATCACTTAGGTAGAATCCGAAAGCGCCAGAGACTATAAGGGGTGCTGTGTAATTATTTTAGACGCGAGTGTTATATCCAATCGAATGCCTATACCTTTAAGGCTGTTATCGACCCATTTTGTTTCTCTCTGAGACATTAGTTGTGCGTCTTTCCATCCCTTAGATTGGCCTTAATCGATGATCTGCATGTGTTTGCAGTCTATCCAAGTGAAATCAAATTAAACCAATGAGAAGCATTTTAACCACCGCTTATTTTAAAACCTTTGGATCAAAGCCAATCCTCCTAGACCAAATCGTAGACATTAATTTTGAACTGAGTTCTCGAATCTTCTCAGCCTCCTATAAAAGGAACCCTACCCTCAGCCAAATAAGAATTTTGCCACTTCGTCTATTCGAGAGAGAGAGAGAGAAGAGAGAATAGAGAAGAGAGAGAGAGAGAGAGAGAGAGAGAGAGAGAGAGAGAGAGAGAGAGAAACCAGAGTTAGGAAACCCTAACCCTAAATCATCCAAACCATTTCTCAAACCCTAATCCATTTCAAAACCAGTATATTCCTAAACAAACCCTTGAGTGTTTGAGAGTTTTGAGTGTTGGTTTGATAATTTTTTGTTGTTGTAACCTCTTCGTTCTCAGATCTTGTTTTCAACTTAAACATTTGATTAGATCTGTGTTTTTACGTTTATAAAAATCTTAGATTTAGTTGTTGCATGTTATATTACACATAGATCTGCATCTATAGTTTCTCATCTTGAGAAAACTTGTGTTGATTTGTTTCTGCAAATGTTTTCAACCTCAAAATCAATAAAAAAAAATTTGTTTCTAGTTCTTTTGAAACAAGACGTTCGACCAAGTTGGAATCGCACTTGGTGATTTTCAATCTCAAAAATATTTTCAAAACCTGAGATTGATTAAGATCTTGATATGTCTTCTGAACAAGATAGCCGTGGATTCTGGGATTAAAATAAAGGTCAAATAAGGTTTAAATTTTCTAAGAAGAGAGAAATAAAAAATCACAGCATATAGATCTTATATGTAATTTTATAGGAATGTTTGTATAAATCAGTGTGAGTGTGTGCATGCATGTGTTAGAAAGCACCTTCACAAACACTATCACCCTACCACACTAAAAGTGTTGGTAACAAGATCTCAAGAATAAGAGTCGACGTAAAGAACTGGAACGAATTGGAGGTTAGCAAACTGGAGAACAACATCAACAAATAGAACTATAGAAAAGTTAGAAGGACACCAGTGGGTACATTCATAAACTTATATAGGTTTGATTTGTGTGCATGTGTGTTATATAGTTTGTAATCGTTATAATTTATTTTATTGGAATTTTTGGTTTACTCCGTAGAGGGAGTCGTGTATGTTTTCCCTAGTTTAGGTTTTTATCACGTAAAAAAATCACTTGTCTTTAATCTTTCTAAATCTCCTCATCTAATTCTTATGGTTATGCTGAGTTTAAGTTTTTAAACTGTTATGTTAAACCTGTTAACGAATCTTGAACAGATCTCGTACATATTTTGTTAAACACAACTTATGATTAATATGATTTTAGTTAAGAAAAGAGTTTCTTCAAAAAATAGTCGGAGTTACTTAAATAGTTTAATTTTATATTAAACGGCTTTATTAACAGTATTTCTTATTCATAATTGTCATGCACTTTATTCACATGGTGATCTTATCAAACCGGGCCCTGAGCCGTCTATATCTCTTTGTTTTGCATGAATTGTATATTCGCCCAGGTGCCCCACCGTAAGGATGCCCGTATTGAACTCTCCATCATAGTTGTCCTGGAGCTATAACATATTGCGGATGTTGTAGGATATTCATTGTAGACGCCTCTATTTTTGTAGTTGACATATTTGGGTGTGTTGCCCAAGTTTTGTACTTGTTTAATACATTGTTATATTTAATTTTAATACTCGGTGTATCCTACTTGTAATTGGTCTGTCAAACGACAGCTTATTCGGTTATATTATGGTGCATAATTGTTATGCAGTTACTCGGTTGTTTTTTATATCCACCTTCTTTTCAAATTGTATTATTTAAAAGATTTTCATTAAACCTATAAATTAAATTTTGACACTCCGTTTTCTAAAATAATTGGTGGTTATCTCGTATTATTATTTTAACGACAGTGATGCTAAGGATGGACCATCTATGATTCCTGTAATTATTGGAGTATCGGGATAGCCACCTCTTATTTTAATAGGCGAGTTGTCACAGATGGTCTCAGAGCATCAGGTTCTAGTGTCCTTAGGAATCTGTGCGGACGTAGTACATCTTCAGTGTTACTTTTGAATTGATGTAGAGCCTTAGAATTAAGATCATTGATTTCTCTTGTGAGATTTCGTTCTCCTGCCAAAATGTAAGATTTTAGTAAATCTTTTGCGCGATCGCTAGAGATTTGTGTGTTGAATGTTAAAAGGTGACCAGGGAAGGCCATTATGAGGGCCCAAGGAGACGGGGCTTAATTACCATTATAAATCGAAGTTGGGGATGAGGATAGCATTGGAGGTTATCCCTCTATAGCATTTTCTTGGATTGCTATAATGGCTACAAGGATATAGTAGCTATAATTTCCCAAGTACCGCTGCATGAAGAGAGTGGTACTAAACTTGGATTACTTAGTGAAGTTAGATTGGGAAGATGTTTGAATGCCCTTGATAAGGACCATACGTTGAAGTTAAGTCATGTGGATGCAGTGTAGCTTTATTCAGTGGAAGTATTGAGCTCAGAAGCTTTGGTTTGGAGAAAGGTATAGGAATACCCAGATGTGAAAATTTGAGAAAATTTTTTCCATCGATTGGAGCAATGTTGAAATAGTAGGAATGGTATTCCTTATATTTGAAAGAGAAGGATGTGTTTCTCTTAGAGAAACTTTATGGAGGGTTATAACAGCGAGTTCCTTTGATATATAAGAACTAAAGAGAAGGAAACTTTTCAAGTATTCCCAAGAGGATCGATCAGAGGCCGACAGTAAAGGAAGAGATATATGGTTAAGGAAACCTTGCACTGAATTAAGGTAGGTACATGGAAGAAAGAGTCCTTTAATGTAATGATGGGCCCTATAGTAAATATTGTTAACACATATTGAGAAGTTGTGTTAGTGAAACCTCATTGGTGGACTTCCACCCAAGGAAATTCATGGGAATAAGGCGGTTGAGACTGGTAGTATGTTTTTCTTTGGTGAGGGAGACTGAGAAGTTGTGATGAGGAACGTAGAACTACATACTTTGGTGTTGTCCGGTAGGAGTTAAAGAACAAGAATAGATGGACTAGATAGGGAATTGATTGGAATAGTTTTTGGTACAGATAGATTAAGGGTGTTGTACCTGGGAACTCTTTGGAGCATCCAGGATAATTGGCGAGAGTGTTGTTGTAAGTTTCACCTCGGATAAGGGTAGTGTGTTTCGTGGGGCGAGATTGAGCCTCAGTATTGTATTAACCCTAGACTTGGGTGTGTAATTCGATCTTTGTGGTAGTGTTGATATTAATATAAAGGATATATCTATATGTTTTTCGTGGTGTTGAGGTTCTATTTTTGCCATTCGTTGTAAATGGATGATGATATTTTAAAATTTTGTTTGAATTGTGCTACTCGTTCTGTTTGTGTTATACGAGTGTAAAATATTCTGATTTGAGATATAGCAGGCTTATGATTGTGAGATTTTCATATCCTCGGTTCCAGAGTGGAACTAGTTATTATATAATATCTCTCTCGAATACGGGTTGGGACTTTATAGTGATGATTCAAAGTATGTATGACTGTTATTTTACTTATTTTATGCTACCATATCTCCATGACCGACAAAGTTAAGTAGTAGTGTATCGGAGGGGTTCCTTATTTGGATTTCGCTTGCGAGACACTCCCCGCATGAACCTTAACGACATTGGAAGTGGAGAGATGTTACTTTATATTAGGATGTGGGTTTTGGTGTAATTAGCTGAGAGTCAAGTGATTGATTATAGGGATAATAAAAGGTAGATGTGCAGTGCAGAAGCACTGGAAATCTTTCTCTCACCGGGTATATGTGGGAGAGACAAAGATAAGTATATCGGACTGAGGATTATAGCTAGGCCTCGATGGGAAGGAAATTTAGTAAGATGTGCATGAATGTAATTGGATAAAGGATTCGTAATACTAGGCAGAAAATATGCTCCTTGATTAGTTAGATTTTCATTTTGCCGAGCGGTAGGACATAAAAATAGAAGCGTGTTAGTAGGGTTACGAGTTAGGATTTTCAGCGGTCCCGATTTGGGTGCCTTAGGCCATTATATCTTGATGAACGACGAAGTGAGGTAGTAGTGTAACGAGAGGGTTCCATATCTGGATTTCGCTTTGCGAGATGTCCCACGCATGAAATCGAGCGAATGTCAAAAATTAAGGAAGGTCTTGGGCACTAGGGACATAGTTAGTATAGTACTTATTTCATGTAGTTAGGGGTAACG
The DNA here is from genome assembly GCA_949130495.1 of Sambucus nigra. Classification (NCBI taxonomy): domain Eukaryota; kingdom Viridiplantae; phylum Streptophyta; class Magnoliopsida; order Dipsacales; family Adoxaceae; genus Sambucus; species Sambucus nigra. Next base: position 637,520,752 of record OX422208.1, on the reverse strand, counting down.
CATTAATATTAAGATTATTAAGAAGTAAGGCCTACGGGGCATGTGGTGTTGTTTTAGAAATGTCGTAGTGGGTTAACCACGAGAAGATTGGTGGGTTGATTTTAAGAAGGATTGGGTTTCCAGGAATAAGGAATATGAAATCTTGAGTAACTTGGGCCACCAACCCAAGAAGAATGTGAGGCCCATCTCTAGAGGAGCTGTTACGTCTAGGACTTAGCTTTTGATTAGCTAAAGGAAAAGTTGACTCCTACTCATAAATTAGTGTTGACAAGTTAGGGAGTGGACTACTTGGTTATTATAGACGCGTCTTCGTAAGAGTGGGGAGGTGACCATTGCGTATATATCTTGTGGCTTGAACCCCGCGAGGAGGACTATCCCATGAAAGATTAAAAGCACGCCACAATAGTGTTTGCTTTAAAGATGGGGATGAATTACCTCTAAGGAGGGAACTTAAGTCTTTTCATGGACCACAAGTCGATACGAGATTTGTTCTTATAGAAAGATTTAGTTTTGCGGCAAAACATTGGTGGTTGGATTTCGTAGAAGTCTATCAATTTGACATTCATTATCACCCAGGAAAAGTAAATGTGAGATCGGATACTGAGTAGAAAATCCTTGAGAGGGAACTAGCGAAGGCATGGGAAGCCAAGTGAAAGAAGCTTAACTAGGAAAATGCAGTTATAAGGGAGCTTATATCAGTGATAAATCGTTATGCCTCCTATTTAGATGAGAGTTGTGGAAGATCAAGGAAGGGACGTTTCTGAGTTTGTCTCCCTATGCACCCCTTGTCAATTGGTGAATGTGGACTACCGGTAACCGATCGGACTGATGCAACTATTAGAAATACCGGTGCGAGAATGGGAGAGTGTATCCATGGATTTTTATCACTGGATTACCGATGTGGTAAAGTGGTCATGAGTAGGGATGGATTATAATCTGGAGTTTATGAAACCTTGTGGGGTGCCTATCAATATAGTGTCGGACCGAGACAAGATTGTCATACCCTATTTCCGATGAAGTTTCCAGGAAAAAATAGGGGCCGATTAAGGTTGAGTACCTTCTACCACCCAAAAACAATTGGTTAAAAATGGAGAGAGCCAACAAAATGTAGAAGGCCATATTTTCGATGTGCGGAGCAACATATTCTTCTGGTGGGATCTGTAATCCATAATGGGTGTGGCACCGTAGGAGGTGTTGTATAGAAGGCCGCATAGATCACCTACTTATTGGTTGGAAGTAGGAGACAATAAGCTTATTGGACCTAGAATGATCCAATATATCTTTTTGAAGAATGAGTTCATTCGGAACCGCACACGAATTGCCCAAGATTGTTAGAAGGGCTATGCCGATGCGAATAGAAGTCTTGTAATGTTTGAGGTAGAGAATAAAATTTAATGAAGGCATTTTTTTGGAGGGTATAACACGCTTTGTGAAGGAAGATAAGCTTGCGCTAGGTTAGGTAGATTTTTTCCCATTGTTGTAAAGGTAGGCCCGATAGTTCATGTGAGGAACAAACGGTTAATAATTTTAGATCATGAAGAGTATTGATGAATTTACTTGAGAAAGAGATAATGATATTTGATAAATATACCTCTAGTCCTTTTATGAGTTACGCCTGAATTTTGAGGACAAAATTTCCTTATAAGGGGGGGTGGGGGGGGGGTGGGGGAGTGTGTAATAACCCTTACTTTTGAGTAATTGATATTATATAATTTTGCCAGGTGAGGTAATTATATAAAATTATGGAAGTTGGAGTAAATATTATTTTAAGTGAATTAAGAGATGATATTTACTGAGTCTTGCATATTTACCATGAAGAGAAGGTAAATAGCATCATGTTATATTTTATTGCGTCGCTGTGCTTTAAGCGATGGTGCATATATTTCAATTGGATCATTATTAATGAATTAAAATGACGTTGGAACATGAAATAATTTATGTGACTCCGGATGCCAATTTTGAGGGTGCGGTTAGTCCTGAAATAGTTGAGACAGTTAAAATAAGTGCCATATTTTATTTTTGGGTTCCGGGCACTTTTAGCAGTTTACGAATTAATTATGTAGTTACGAGACATTTTAATGGTGTATTAACATTTAAGGTTATAAATAAGTGTTAGGTGCACGATTTAAGTCTTCCAACCCTTTTATTCCTCTTATATGTTCCTAAACCTAGAAAGAAAGAGAGGGAAAGAGAATTTGGGGAAAAGAAGAAAAAGAAGAGAAAGAAGAAGAGAAGAATAATTTGGGGTTTGATCTTGCATCTACCTGAAGAGAATCTGAGTTCTCAGCTTAAGGCAAGTTTCTTACTTGCTAGTATATGATTTAATGTGGATAATTTGTTGTGATAGTTGTGTAATGGGTGAAATGGAGAAATTAGTGGGTTTTGGTATATTTTAATGTTTAATCCTTAAATCTTGTAGTTGTGTGATTTAAGTTGGTTATATGGGTGTTTTGTGGTGTATAATTGTTGTGGTTATGTTGTTGGTTGATGAGAGAGAAGGGAGTGTAGGCATAAGGGTGTTGGATTGGGCATTGTAGATGGAGGATTTTATTCAAGGGTCTATTAGGCGCGGTCGACCGCGATACCAGGACCGGTCGACCGGTCATGCCAAAATGAGCTTACTACTTCCTTTGTTAGGCAAAATCTGAGAGGTGCGATCGACCGCGATCCCCTGACCGGTCAACTGGTCCCCTGTTTTTCACCCTAAAATGTTTAGTTTCACCTAGTTTATTTCTTTTAAGATAGGGACTTAGGAACCTTCTTGAATGAAGTAAAGATAGAGTATTAGAGTTTATTAATAAGGTATCTAAGAACCTAAATTAGAAAAGAGATTTGGGACTTAGAGGAGAATTTATTAGTTAGTTAAATTAGACGTAGATGAATGATTCTTTTATGAAATGAGTTAGTTTAGGTCTAAAGGGAGATAGAGTGATTTAATTTGGATTCCTAGAATTGGGGTAAAGAAATATCATATATTATGGGTTCAGGAATTAATGTTAATTCATGGACATTTATATTGGAGAGAATTAAACATTGAGGTTTATAATGATGACATTAAACACTTATGGTTCCGGATAAAATGTAATGCATACTTGATAAAGTAAATAAATTATGAATGATAAATTGTATATACACACATCTCTAAATTGCTATCATAGGGGATGTTACGCGCATGAGGTGAAGTCCCCTAGCTAGTGAATGCAGGGTGAATATAGCCCTCAGCCATAGGACCGGTTATTATATGTTGTGTGATTATTGTGCGAAGTGAGGTAATTCCGGGTGTGGTTATGACTCACTGTCACAGGTATATGGCCGCTTCCCGACGTCACGTGATGTAGGATGCCCAGGTTGTCTTGTGTGATAGGCCCTGGAAGATGATAGCCATTTAGGGGCACGTCCAGTGGGGAAACTTGGAAGGGCGGTCTTAGAATCGTTATATGTTGTGAACTGTAACTATTCATAATAATGTGGCATATTATTGATGGCTAAGCACTTTATGAAAAAAATTGCTTTAAATACATTTCCTAGAGAGAAAAGGTGAATGTGAAGTTATGTGGTGTAAAACAGAATTGGTGAAGCACATTGTGAAATAAAATCACTTTAAATATGTTTTCTAAAGAGAAAAAAGAGTTGTACATTTAAGTTGTGTAAAACTGAAATGAAATCTCATTAAGTGAAACTTAGATATTTCTCTCATGCGTATATGAACATTGAATAGTGTCATTGACATTGCGCTTGGTTGTGCTTTTAGATTGAGAGGTGAGAATTCTTATCATTATTTGTGAGAGCGAGTTAAGTTTATGATTGATGATAAATATTCGTAACTATCATGCATTTTATTCATATGGTGATCATATCAAACCGGGCCCTCACCCGTCTATATCTCTCTATTTTGCACGAATTCTATATTCGCCCAGGTGCTCCACCACAAGGACGCCCGTATTGACCTCTCCATCACAGTTGTCCTGGAGCTATAACATATTGCGGATGTTGTAGGATATTCTTTGTAGACGCCTATATTTTTGTACTCTAGCTATGATCAGTTGACATATTCGGGTGTGTTGCCTAAGTTTTGTACTTGTTTAATACATTGTGATATTTAATTTTAATACTCGGTGTATCCTACATGTAATTGGTCTGTTAACCGACAGCTTATTCGGTTATTTTATGGCGCATAATTGTTATACAGTTACTCGGTTGTTTTTTATATCCACCTTCTTTTCAAATTGTATTGTTTAAATGATTTTCATTAAACCTATACATTAAATTTTGACACTCCGTTTTCTAAAATAATTGGTGGTTATCTCGTATTATTATTTTAACGACAGTGATGCTAAGGATGGGCTATGTATAATTCCTGTAATTATTGGAGTATCGGGCTGGCCACCTCTTATTTTAATCGGCGGGTTGTCACAGGTGAATCCCCTAGCTTGCGGAGTAGAGGGATGATACCCTAGGTCATAGCGTCCATTATATGGGTGAGGGGCATCTCACTTTTAGGGAAGGAATATGAACGCCTCCAATATTTATGTTAGTTACCAAGTTAGTGAGCGATTCTGATTTGGGGTAACTAGGTTATGTGAATACACCTAATGGGATAACACTTTAGAGAATATACATCCGGTGAGTTATTACTCAGGAGGATGTTCCTTAATAATTATTATTCCAACATATGTGTGAATGTTGAAATATGACTATACGTATATAATGAGATAAATAATTAAATGCAGGATAATTAATACAGGCCATGAATTGTGTTATATGTATAACGGGTGTGAAAGTTATATGAATTTAAAAAGAGGGATGATTAATTAAGTTTATGTTGGTAATAACTTAGAAATCATAGCTATGGCATACCTGGTTAGAGTAGGGTGGTTGCAAGGGGTATTTCGATTATCTAGTTATGGGATAAATAACTAAGGAAATTAATTAAGGCGTTAGTAGTGCACATTAGTTGAGGGGTGAGGATATTCTCAAGGGAGTGCGACACTAACTAAAATATGAAGAGAATGCATACATATTTATTATTGCAAGTTAATCAATTGCTAAATGTTTTCCAAATGTTTTGGGTACTAACCCTTGCTATAAAACCTTTTTAAAACGTTTTAGGTGTTCAGCCACAGGAACGCCAAACTTAACTTATTCCAGGGATCCGTTGCTGCAGCACATGTGGATGTTGCGGGAGTTTGATAGGAGCTTCATTGTTTTCAATTCTAGTGTAGAAATTTCCTATCAGTTACTCAAGCATGTCGCTCACTGTTTTATTCCGTACTTATGTCAGACTTGTTGTGATTTATTACTTGTCTTTACTTTTGTTGGATTTTAGCTGATGGTTTATTCAGTCAGTTTTAGATGTGAATGGTGGACTTCAATTTATTGTGATTATTTAAATTATTTTTTTTCCACATGAGTATTTCATTAAATTAATGAAAGATAAATACTTGGCACCGGTCTATTTTTCTCACTTAGGTGGTTAGTAATTAAAAAGGCGACAGTGATGCTAAGAATGAACCAACTGAGAAATCTGTTCTAATTTAATTTAGTACTGATCACCCGGGGTTAATTAGGTAGGGTGCTACATGATTGAGAATTATTTTATGTGGAGGATTTCCTAATCGTTGGTTTACATACAGTGGACTTCGTATGTTTGACGGTTGTTGTTCCCTATTGGTGGATGCTGAGGTGTGGGTGGACTCCTGCGCGTCACTAAGAAAAAATGTAAGGAATGAAGAGCGTCAAGGCTTGCGAGAGCGTCGAGTCGTTGTGTAAGTCTTTTGCCGTGTCCTTTTTGTAATTCTAAAGTTACTACATTTTGTGGCAGGATCATTTGAGGTTTTTTTTCATTTGAATTTTCCTCGTACATCAGGCGTAGATCTTACAATTCACACCTAGATGCATGCTTACATTAAAAAGATAAAATTAGTTTAATCACAAAATTATTTTATTTGGCGCTTAATTAAGTTGGGTAATTTTGTTTGTTCAAATTTAATTTTAAAATAATTTTTTCTAAGAAAAAATTTATATCAGAAATAATTGATTAATTTGATTTGTGTACATTTTGGAACCATCTCATCCAAATATAGGGTCCTTTTACAATTTTCATACCTCGAAACTTGTTACATTAATCTTATAAGATTAGATTATAAACAAACATGAACATATGACACAAAATTAATAAAAACAAGAATTATTAACTTGGCAAAAAAGAGAGAATAAATTTTATAAAAAATACATTTTCATTACCTTAAAATCCAAATTATTGACAACCTATGGGATTCTTTCGTATTATAGTATTTGATAAAAATATAAAAACAACATGTATTGTAACACTTAATATACATTGTCAAGCATATACGTTTCATCTTTTTTTTCCTTCAAATATTCAATAAACATAGAATGTATATATATATATATATATACCAACAGAATGAACGTGCCTAAAGGCAGAGTGAAAATTTTAAAAGTACGTAGTTGCAGAATGACAAAAATTGCATTCCCCAACAAAACAAAATGTAGTTTTAAAAACATTGATCATAATCTCCTTTGTTTATAGGACTATCCACCCTTCTTAACAATTAACAAATAGTCCAACATCATTCAAATAGTCTAAATTCATCAAACAAATTCACATATAAATCGTGTATAATTTAAGTAAAAAACTTTTTATTTTACAATTTAGAAAATTTAGAGAGTGTTACTTCGTTTATAGGAATATCCACCCTGCATAAGAAATAAAAAAATACTCCCGCAATAAAAATACTAATAACGTCATGAAGCTCGCACAAATATCATCATTCCATGAAATACTTTTAAGTCGAAAACTATTTTTTACAACATCAATGTGCAAAAATTTTAGAAAATTTGAACAAAATTTCCTTATTTTATAGGAGTATCCACATCATAGTATAAGAAATAAAAAAAATAGTACAACAACAATACAAATAGTGTAAAATAACTCTATTACAGATTGAGGCAATGAGCCCAATAAAAATTAATGGCCCATATTCCATTAATGGAAAATTCATTTCAATACATGGGGCAATTGAGGAAATCTAAGAATTATCATCATGATGATGACTTAGAATCAAGTACACCCATGGATTGTAGTTAATTTGCTAAAATGAGATAAAAAGTCCACAAAGCACATTATTTGCCTGAAAAAGATGCATAAATAAATAAACATATAAAAAATTGTCCTTCCAACATTATTAAAGTTTCGGAAAATTTACAATTAGGTCCCTTGGTAACAATTTTTAAACATTTAAGGACAATTTACTGTTAGGTCCACTTGTTATGCCACTAGCATGAACTTCTACAAGAAGAAAATTCGTGGACCTAAGTGTTTAAAATTTGTCAAAATTCCTTTTGTGTTTAAAATTTGTTTGTGAGGGACCTAAGAGTACTTTCCCCTAAATTTTATTATGTCAAATTTTAACATTTAGTCCTATACCTTGATAGTTGTTCTTCTCACCTCTTACAGGCTTGAGCCATGTGCAAATTTTTTGAAAGAATATGTCATATGTTTACTTGTTGCCTTAAGCTATGTGTAAAAATTAGTTGACACACTTTTATGTGAGATGTCTATCATTTTTCATTTTGAGCCATGTGACAAAAAGTGAAAATGTGAGATGCCTTGAGCCATGTACACAACTATCCGTTTCATTCTTTCTATAATCTTTAGCAAATTCAAAACACCTCCCCAAAACTAATCAAACTGCTACCATTTAAACTAACAAAAAATTTATTTATTTTTTGACATAAATTTGAAGTTACAAAACTTTGTTTAATTTTTCATATTTCTTGATAATGATGTTTTGTTTAGCAATTGTAACTGAACTTCCATGACAATAGATTAAATGGACAATTCCTTACAAACATTAGTCTAACACAAACTCACCATTTAACCCGCTCAATTCACGCCCTCCTGTGCTCATCCCATCTTCATAGATGTAGAATTTATTCACCTTGATTAGAAACAAACAAAGCTGAGTAAATCAACATGGATAACATATTTTATGAAAAATATTACAACATATGAGAGACGCATATGGGCGAGCACCTTAAATATATCTCTGTGAATAACATACGCAAATAAATGTAAAACTACGATAATAGTGAAAAATAGAGAAACAAAAAAAGAACTAACATTTTACACCAACTTATACATACATGAAAGGGATTTACTTTTTTTTTTTATCAAAAATTATACAAAAGAATGGGAAGAAAGCAACAACATACTTCGATTATTAAATATATATAGTAAACATAAAGTACTTACTATAAAGCAAGCCCTTCTTTAGTTCATTTGCAGTTCATAATACTGTCACAAAAGCATGACAAATTTTGCACCATTATATTTTTATGCAACCTTAAATAAAACAATTTCTAGGAATTTAAAAATTTCTAGATTTTTGTTTTTCAAAAAAAATTAATATTTACCTTGAGTTATGATTTTCAAAAAATACCCCCAACAAAACTACAACATATTTACACATTAAAAAAACTAATTCACATTTGATAAACCCATCTGAAAGAAGCAAATCTTTCAAGTATGGTATATCCCATATAAAACACAAAAAATCCCATAATAAAAAACTATATACAACATTGTTCAATGGAAAATAGGAAAGGGAAAATGAGAAAGCAAGAGAGAGAGAGGAAACTGAGAGGAAACTGTATATCTAATATGTATACAACCAAAGATTCTGCCCAAATCAACTCAGAGGAGATTATTTTTGGAACCGATTTTTTCAGAATCTTTGTCGTTGTCAACCTCCTACGCGCTACCCAACTTGCTACACAAAGTCTAGCTAAAGAGTTCAACACATGAGCGATACAGTGAGAGGGTGAGTGTTTACAAAATGAATCTGAACATAAAATAAAATAGAACATAAAAGTGAGAGAGTAACTTCTTGAAGTATAACCAATTTCAAACAAAACCAATGTATCATGGAGTAAAACTCATGCGAGATCTGCAAAAAAAAGAAAAATAGAGCAGGAAACACACGCATAGAGTGAGAGGTGAGGAAAAAAATTCTCTGAGAAGACAAAGAGGGTTGTTTCTCAAACTTTTTGCTAATTTTGTGATATAATATGCAAATCAGTTAAAAACACTTACCCCAAATTGAACCATAAATCGCAATCGTGTAGAAACCCGACTGTTTTTCAAAAATCGCAAGTGAGGGGGATGCGTAAAAGAGGGATATCAGGGGCGTGGGTTTGTGTGTGTGTGTGTGTATGAGAGAGAGAGAGAGAGAGAGAGAGCTTGGTAACTGTGTAAGTGAAATGTATTTCAAATTAAAGTAACTCTATCAGATTCTCCTCGAGCCACATATATGGAAGCTCAAAGAAGATCGATGTTAGATAGCTGAGATCTGGGTTAATGAGTCACAATAGTGTGTGAATAGTAAAACATAATATATATTTTTCCAGGTCACAATGTTTAAGTTGTGAGTGTAATACCCCGTACTTTTTGGCTATATTTATTTTTGGGATTAATTAATTAAATGTGTATTAATTGATAATTAATCCGGGTTTTAAATACTAATGAGATGCGAATTGGTATTTGATTATGTACATATATGATTATATATGTATTTGGTATTATAAAATTTGTCGTGAGATTTATATACGGCAATTTGGAAATTTTGTTGAGACGCGTGGGACCGCCGCGTCACGGTATAATATTTTGTTAATAAAAGTGAGTTTAAAATCTATAATCCGTATGGTCATTTTGAGTGCGCCAACGCGTCCGGAAGGGTCGAGATAGTCAGAAAACACTAGCCGGGGGTATAGTTTGGGTCCCGGGGTATTTTTAGGCCATACCGGTAACTTAAAGGGTATTTTAGTAATTTGGTATTTTTGGGTAATTAAAAGTGACGAAAATTGAGAGTTGTAATCTGATAAGGATTGACCCCAACCAACCCTTATTAACCCAACAAGCTACGGAGGTTTATTGAAATTAGGTTTCATAAGTTTCCCCAAAGCAAACCCTAGCCACCATAGCCTTTTGGAGAAGAAAGCTTGGAGAAGGAGAGAGAGAGAGGAATTCTGCAGAAATTCTACACCGAATCCACACCAAATTCAGAAATCAAACCAAGGCAAGTGACTTTATTTCCATTTAATTACTGAGAATGTCTTTTCCATGTTAGAAATTGAAGAATCTTAATTGTTCTTGAAAGATTAAAAGAAAACCCATGAAATTTGAAGTTATTATTGAATATTGGGATAGGTTTGCATGTAGAAACATTGTTGGGAGATTTAATTTCGGATATTTCATATCTAGGTGATGTATAAACGAATTAAAATCTGGGAATTTATGATGAGAAGAAGTTAGGGTTTATGTTCTTGAAGAAAATTGGGAATTAATGTAGAAATTGTGATTTAATGATGTTTAGATGATATCAAACCCTTTAATGATGTTAGTATAGCCCCTTAACATGTTTGAGGATGATTAGAGAACTCAATATATTGTGGGAACGAATTTTAGAAGAGGTTTGAGGAGTAAAAATGGTGAAAAACGATTTTTGGGAAATTCTGGGCCGAAACTGGCATCTCGTTAGAAGCAGCCCCCAGGTCGTTCGAACGAGCTCGTTCGAACGAGCTTCTAACGAGTTGACCAGTCGTTATTAACGAGTAGGATTTTCGTTCGATATCTCGTTCGAACGAGATATCGTTAGAAGGGTCAGTTCGTTCGAACGAACTGGGATCTCGTTCGAACAGCCTCGTTCGAACGAGACTTCTAACGACCTGACAGTCCAAACTCGTTCGAAGCCTCGTTCGAACGAGACTTCTAACGAGTTGACAGTTTGACCCCTTTTGGACTGTTTTGACTTTTGGAGTTCCGGGAACTGGTTCAAGGGTAGAGTTAGCATTCCTTTGATGATATAGTGATTGATTTGGGACTTTTGGGTTATTGAGATGAGTAAATCATATACGAGAGTTATATTCAATGAATCATTTGGGTTGAGACGTGAGTGACTACTACGATGTGAGGACGAATTATAGCGCGTATAATTATGAACCGGAATAAAATAAGTTGTGATAATTAGTTAGTACGAGAATGCGATATGTACTACGATTAAAATACGGTATTACTAAGATGTGTGTTTACTTAGTATTAGTATATGGATTGTATGTATGACATACCTACCATACTTGCTATCACGGGAGGTTTCGTTCGCTTAGGACCCTCTATTCCTTGTGTGCCTACGGGGGGGATATAGACTGGTACCTTGATGAACATAGGTCATAGAAAGACTTATTGTGATATTAATAAGTCCGCTGACCATGGGAGCGTAGGTATGTGCGTGACCCATGTGATGGTGACTATGTTCGCCTCCACTATTTGTGATTTGTGTTATCTGAACTATTCCTGAGAGATTCGGAATATGTGATCCTTATGTACGTGATGTACCGGGATGGATAGCAGAGTATGTGTGCACTACAGCTTAGATTGCGGGGTGCTTGTATCGTATATTTATGATGTGAATAATATACATTAAATTAATGGAAATCCTCATGTTAATGTTGTAAAAATATTACGGTATTGTTTCGAGTTATATAATGAGTTAACTGATAGTTATATCATTGGCATATTTAGTAACTGTGTTCACAGTAAACCTCTACTTAATTACGAGAGTTGTTATGTTATATGGAACCGATTACATGGGTAGAACCCGTGGTAGTCTAGCTAGTTATGTTGTCAGTTAGCTAGTAGTATGGGTAGTTATAGATGGGTACTTGCGTTAGGAGTGCACAGTTAGACGAGAGGTGAGAATATAATGTGAGTGCACGTCCTAACATGTACTTTGCATTTAATGTTGTAAATGTTTTTAAAGCACTTGCAGGTTTTTAAAATGATTTCCACTTTCGGGCTCTGACCCATTTGCTTTCAAATATATTTTCTTGTAAAACCTTTTTAGGTGCCCAGCCACAAGGACACCAAGCATAGGTACTCATTCAGGTGACGTGCTGTAGCTGGTTGTGGAAGCTACAGGGATTTGCTCATAGACGCTTCTATCTTTTGGATTCCAGAGTCACTATCTATCAGTTGTAGGGCATGTTGCCCATTCCTATTTAGAGCATTTTTACATTTCAGTTTTCAGACTCTAGCATGTATTGCTCAGTATTCAGTTTTAGTTATTTATTTCAGTTTACATATCAGTTGTGGGATTTGTATTGAGGAGTTTTTCCTCCAGGTTATATTTACATATTGTGATGGTTGTTCTTGTTACTTCAGTATGGTGAATGGTGTTATTTAGTTATTCATTACTCTTGTTGCATGTTAATCAGATTTAATAAAAAAATTTGGCACTTACTTTTTAAATACTAGGTGGTTAGTAATAATAAAACGTTTTCGACAGTGATGCTATTAACTGAGCCAACTTGGCATTTTGAATTAATTTTATAAAGGAGTAGATACCCGGTGTTTAATTAGTCGGGGTGTCACAGGTGGTATCAGAGCATCAGGTTCTAGTGTCCTTTAGGATCTGTACGGCTATTATGTTTCCGCTACGTTTTCTTTGATATAGAGCCCTATATTTTAGGACTGTTGTACTCTTATTGTGTACGTTTCGTTCTTCAGCTATATTAAGTTTATAAACCGTGAACTTATAAACTTTGTTCTTATTTCAGATGCCTCCACGACGTGCACGACGAGTTCCCAGGAATGCTATGCCCGAACCCCAGCCCGCTCCAGTTCAGGGCATGTTGAACGCCGCTGAGGTTGCTGCTATAGTAGCCCAAGCGGTAAATGCTGCGATTACCGTGATTCAGCAGGCACCACCGCAGGCGCCGGTTGCCGCGCCAGTCCAGGTTAATGCATTCCCGTCTGCTTGGGAACGTGTACGTGACGCTTTTCAGAAAGCGCATCCACCAGAGTTTGCTGGAAGCTCAGATGTGGTTATCTCGAGCCAATGGAGGAAGGACATGCAGAGGCATTTGAGGATGCATGAGTGCACTGATGTTCAGAAACAGGTGCTAGCTACTTTCAAGCTAGTTGGATCTGCGCTACAGTGGTGGGAGTCTATTACCACCGCGGAGGAGAGGGATACCCTCATGATTCAGGAGTTCTGGGTGCGGTTCGACCGCAAGTACTTTCCATCCGCAGTTCATACAGAGATGAGGAGGAAGCTGATGAGTTTGAAGCAAGAGGGCAAGACAGTGGCCGAGTATGAGGCCGAGTTCACTAACCTGTTGAATATCGTTCCAGACGAGATTCCAACAGAGAAGAAGAAGATAGAGAAGTTCACTGATGGGTTGAATTGGAGGATCCGTCAGCATCTGCTAGGGAACCTATCGTTGGCCACGTATTCTGATGTGGTTAACGCTGCATTACTACACTGCCAGGACCACCGTTTTCATATGGCCGAGGGCAAGCGGTCAGGGGAGTCTAGCCATCAGGGCAGGACTGGAGGGCATGGTGCCAGCGGGGCACAGACCGGTCAGGGGCAGAGACAGACTGAGCAGGGTACCCAGCAGGAGGACAATAAGAGGTTCCGGTCAGGGAACTACAGGCAGGGACAGGGAGGTTTCCGCCAGGGCCATCAGGGTCCAAACGGCCATCAGGGCCAGCAGGGACAGAATGGGCAGCAATTTCATCAGGGCCAGCAAGGCCAAGGGAGGAATGGTAACGGCCACCAGGGCCGGGGACAGCAGGGGCAGAGGGGAGGGAACTTCCCAGGGAAGTGCTTTACTTGTGGCAAGACTGGCCATAAGAAGCAGGATTGTCCTAATAGGGGCAGGGCCCCACAGCAGCAGCAGCAGGGTGCTCGCCAGGAGCCACAGAGACCTATGTTTCCCGCCGCTCTTCCTGCACCGCCACAGATGGCAGCTTTGCCACCCATTCCAGCAGTCCCAGCTCAGCAGGGGCAGCTACAGTATGGACGTGTCTACAACGTTCACCAGGCTGCAGTTCCACAGGCACCGCCCGCGATCGAGGGTACGTTTCCTATCCATGGCACTATGGGTCGGGTGTTATTTGATACGGGTGCTACACACTGTTTTATTGCTACACACTTCGCGAAAGCTTTAGGATTGTTAGCTACGGCAGAGAGCACAGTGACGTGTGTCGACTCACCATTAGGGAATGGGTCACTTATTTTCTTTATATGCCGGGGAGTCGGGGTAGAGGTTGGTGGTTTGGTATTGCCTGCGGACATGTTAGTGTTAGACATGCATGTTCACGATGTGATCATCGGTATGGATTGGCTCGTATCATATAGGGCCATGATTGATTGCTTCAGCGGGAGCATTGTTTTTGCCATTCCGGGGCAGGAGATGTTTATAGTGGCGATGCCTCGCCCAGAGGGAGGATCGACCGCTCATCTGTATTACATAGAGGAGGATACCTCTAAGGAGGTTGTGATTCCTTTAGATTCGATCCCGGTTGTCAGGGAGTATTCGGATGTGTTTCAGGAGATACCAGGCTTACCACCCAGTCGAGAGATAGACTTCGTTATTGATTTGCTACCGGGTACGAGACCTATAGCACGTGCACCGTACCGTATGGCTCCAGCTGAGATGCGAGAGCTACGGGATCAGATAGAGCAGCTGTTAGGGCAGGGCTTTATTCGCAGGAGTACCTCACCTTGGGGCGCTCCAGTTTTGTTTGTGAAGAAGAGGGATGGTTCACTGAGATTGTGTGTGGACTACCGAGAGTTGAATAAGGTCACGATACGGAATAAGTATCCGTTGCCTCGAATCGATGACTTATTCGACCAGTTGAGAGGAGCTTCTTTTTTTCTCGAAGATTGACTTGAGGTCGGGATACCATCAGTTGCGTATCAGGGAGGAGGATGTCTCGAAGACTACATTCTTGTCGAGATATGGTTCTTATGAGTTTCGGGTTATGCCTTTCGGCTTGACCAACGCTCCAGCAGTGTTTATGGACTTGATGAACAGGGTGTTCAGAGATTTCCTCGATCAGTTTGTCATTGTCTTCATTGATGACATTCTGGTCTACTCTCAGACAGAGGAGGAGCACGCCGAACATTTGAGGCTGGTTTTACAGACACTTCGTCAGAACGAGCTGTATGCAAAATATGAGAAGTGCGGGTTTTGGTTGAAGGAAGTCCAGTTCTTGGGTCACATTATTTCCGATCAGGGGATATCTGTCGATCCGGGGAAGGTATCAGCGGTGAGGGAGTGGGGACAGCCCACGACACCAACAGAGATTCGTAGTTTCTTGGGCTTATCAGGATACTACAGGAGATTTATTCGGGGTTTCTCAGAGATAGCAGGTCCTTTGACACATCTTACTCGTAAAGGTGTGCCATATATCTGGAGTGATGCTTGTCAGTTGGCATTCGATGAGTTGAAGGACAAATTGACCTCAGCACCTGTGTTAGCATTGCCGAGACCGGGAGTTAAGTATTTGGTTTACACCGATGCGTCTTTGCAAGGGCTTGGAGGTGTGTTGCAGCAGGAGAGACAGGCCATAGCTTATGCTTCCCGTAAGCTTAAGCCTCATGAGAAGAATTACCCCACACATGATTTGGAGTTGGCGGCAGTGGTATTTGCCTTACGGATTTGGAGGCACTATCTTTTGGGGGAGAAGTTTCAGCTGTTCACGGACCACAAGTCACTACAGTATCTGTTCACGCAGAAGGAATTAAATATGCGGCAGCGTAGGTGGCTTGAATTTGTGAAAGACTACCAGTTCGACATACAGTACCACCCGGGTAAGGCTAACGTGGTAGCAGACGCGTTAAGCCGTAGGCCAGCAGACAAGGTGGCAGAGGTGTGGAAAGCGAAGTGGAAGGAATTGGGACACCAGGATGCAGTGGCCCGATCTTTCATGTCTGTGATGACCGTTACACCGCAGATTGTCACGAAGGTTGTACGGGCACAGGCAAATGATTCGTTCTGTCAGGAGCAGATAGTTCGATTACTCGCTGAGGGAGCTAAATCCTATACCGTTAGCTCAGACGGGGGATTACGCTTCAATGGGAAATTGGTAGTTCCGGAAGGAGAGGAATTGCGACACGATGTTATGGCAGAGTCGCACAGTTCACGGTTCGCGGTACATCCCGGAGGGGACAAAATGTACCAAGACATGAGACGGCAGTATTGGTGGAGCGGTATGAAGAAAGATATCGCTGAGTTTGTCTCGAAATGCGCCACTTGTCAACTTGTAAAAGTGGATCATCAGAGACCAGCAGGATTGCTACAACCGTTGGAGGTTCCGGTGTGGATGTGGGAGAGCATATCCATGGATTTTGTCACGGGGTTGCCTACGTCGCAGAGGGGTCACGACTCCGTTTGGGTAATTGTGGACAGGTTGTCCAAGGTCGCTCACTTTTTACCCGTTAGGACTGATTACACTGCGGGACAGTATGCCCAGCTCTTCATTTCAGAGATTGTGAGACTTCACGGTGTGCCCCTGAATATCGTGTCTGACAGAGACAAGATATTTGTTTCGCGGTTTTGGGAAAGTTTCCAGGAGGCCATGGGCACAGAATTGCGGTTGAGTACGGCTTATCATCCGCAGACCGATGGGCAGACAGAACGCACCAATCAGATGTTGGAGGACATGCTACGCATGTGCATTATTGACTTCGGGGGTGGATGGGAGCAGTACCTTCCACTGGTGGAGTTTGCTTACAACAACTCCTATCAGTTCACGATTGGCATGGCTCCGTTTGAGGCATTGTACGGTAGGCCTTGTCGTTCCCCAGCATGTTGGTTGGAAGTGGGGGACAACAAACTACTTGGGCCAGAAGTGATCCAGGATACTTCGTCAAGGATTGAGTTGATTCGAAGTCGCATTCGGGTAGCTCAAGACAGGCAGAAGAGTTATGCTGATGCAAAGAGGTTTTTCAGGGAGTTCCAAGTGGGGGACCAGGTTTTGCTCAGGGTTTCTCCGATGAAGGGGATTATGCGTTTCGGGAAGAAGGGGAAGTTGGCACCGAGGTACGTGGGGCCGTTTCCTATTATTGAGCGGATCGGACCCGTTGCGTATAGACTTGGACTACCGGAGCACTTGCATCGGATTCATGACGTGTTCCATATTTCCTCGCTGAGGAAATACCTTAGGGATGATTTGGCTCATTCTCACATTGCTGTGGAGGACATCGATCTCCAACCGGATAGCTCCTACGAGGAGGGGCCAATTGCTATTTTGGACCGAAGCGAGAGGAAACTGCGGTCAAAGATAGTTCCGTTAGTGCGTGTTCAGTGGCGACATCACAATGTCGAGGAGTCCACATGGGAGCGCGAGGATGAGATGCGCGAACGTTATCCAGAGCTGTTTTTAGCAGGTACTTTCTAATTTCGAATTTCGGGACGAAATTCAGTTATTAGGGGGGAAGTATGTAATACCCCGTACTTTTTGGCTATATTTATTTTTGGGATTAATTAATTAAATGTGTATTAATTGATAATTAATCCGGGTTTTAAATACTAATGAGATGCGAATTGGTATTTGATTATGTACATATATGATTATATATGTATTTGGTATTATAAAATTTGTCGTGAGATTTATATACGGCAATTTGGAAATTTTGTTGAGACGCGTGGGACCGCCGCGTCACGGTATAATATTTTGTTAATAAAAGTGAGTTTAAAATCTATAATCCGTATGGTCATTTTGAGTGCGCCAACGCGTCCGGAAGGGTCGAGATAGTCAGAAAACACTAGCCGGGGGTATAGTTTGGGTCCCGGGGTATTTTTAGGCCATACCGGTAACTTAAAGGATATTTTAGTAATTTGGTATTTTTGGGTAATTAAAAGTGACGAAAATTGAGAGTTGTAATCTGATAAGGATTGACCCCAACCAACCCTTATTAACCCAACAAGCTACGGAGGTTTATTGAAATTAGGTTTCATAAGTTTCCCCAAAGCAAACCCTAGCCACCATAGCCTTTTGGAGAAGAAAGCTTGGAGAAGGAGAGAGAGAGAGGAATTCTGCAGAAATTCTACACCGAATCCACACCAAATTCAGAAATCAAACCAAGGCAAGTGACTTTATTTCCATTTAATTACTGAGAATGTCTTTTCCATGTTAGAAATTGAAGAATCTTAATTGTTCTTGAAAGATTAAAAGAAAACCCATGAAATTTGAAGTTATTATTGAATATTGGGATAGGTTTGCATGTAGAAACATTGTTGGGAGATTTAATTTCGGATATTTCATATCTAGGTGATGTATAAACGAATTAAAATCTGGGAATTTATGATGAGAAGAAGTTAGGGTTTATGTTCTTGAAGAAAATTGGGAATTAATGTAGAAATTGTGATTTAATGATGTTTAGATGATATCAAACCCTTTAATGATGTTAGTATAGCCCCTTAACATGTTTGAGGATGATTAGAGAACTCAATATATTGTGGGAACGAATTTTAGAAGAGGTTTGAGGAGTAAAAATGGTGAAAAACGATTTTTGGGAAATTCTGGGCCGAAACTGGCATCTCGTTAGAAGCAGCCCCCAGGTCGTTCGAACGAGCTCGTTCGAACGAGCTTCTAACGAGTTGACCAGTCGTTATTAACGAGTAGGATTTTCGTTCGATATCTCGTTCGAACGAGATATCGTTAGAAGGGTCAGTTCGTTCGAACGAACTGGGATCTCGTTCGAACAGCCTCGTTCGAACGAGACTTCTAACGACCTGACAGTCCAAACTCGTTCGAAGCCTCGTTCGAACGAGACTTCTAACGAGTTGACAGTTTGACCCCTTTTGGACTGTTTTGACTTTTGGAGTTCCGGGAACTGGTTCAAGGGTAGAGTTAGCATTCCTTTGATGATATAGTGATTGATTTGGGACTTTTGGGTTATTGAGATGAGTAAATCATATACGAGAGTTATATTCAATGAATCATTTGGGTTGAGACGTGAGTGACTACTACGATGTGAGGACGAATTATAGCGCGTATAATTATGAACCGGAATAAAATAAGTTGTGATAATTAGTTAGTACGAGAATGCGATATGTACTACGATTAAAATACGGTATTACTAAGATGTGTGTTTACTTAGTATTAGTATATGGATTGTATGTATGACATACCTACCATACTTGCTATCTCGGGAGGTTTCGTTCGCTTAGGACCCTCTATTCCTTGTGTGCCTACGGGGGGGATATAGACTGGTACCTTGATGAACATAGGTCATAGAAAGACTTATTGTGATATTAATAAGTCCGCTGACCATGGGAGCGTAGGTATGTGCGTGACCCATGTGATGGTGACTATGTTCGCCTCCACTATTTGTGATTTGTGTTATCTGAACTATTCCTGAGAGATTCGGAATATGTGATCCTTATGTACGTGATGTACCGGGATGGATAGCAGAGTATGTGTGCACTACAGCTTAGATTGCGGGGTGCTTGTATCGTATATTTATGATGTGAATAATATACATTAAATTAATGGAAATCCTCATGTTAATGTTGTAAAAATATTACGGTATTGTTTCGAGTTATATAATGAGTTAACTGATAGTTATATCATTGGCATATTTAGTAACTGTGTTCACAGTAAACCTCTACTTAATTACGAGAGTTGTTATGTTATATGGAACCGATTACATGGGTAGAACCCGTGGTAGTCTAGCTAGTTATGTTGTCAGTTAGCTAGTAGTATGGGTAGTTATAGATGGGTACTTGCGTTAGGAGTGCACAGTTAGACGAGAGGTGAGAATATAATGTGAGTGCACGTCCTAACATGTACTTTGCATTTAATGTTGTAAATGTTTTTAAAGCACTTGCAGGTTTTTAAAATGATTTCCACTTTCGGGCTCTGACCCATTTGCTTTCAAATATATTTTCTTGCAAAACCTTTTTAGGTGCCCAGCCACAAGGACACCAAGCATAGGTACTCATTCAGGTGACGTGCTGTAGCTGGTTGTGGAAGCTACAGGGATTTGCTCATAGACGCTTCTATCTTTTGGATTCCAGAGTCACTATCTATCAGTTGTAGGGCATGTTGCCCATTCCTATTTAGAGCATTTTTACATTTCAGTTTTCAGACTCTAGCATGTATTGCTCAGTATTCAGTTTTAGTTATTTATTTCAGTTTACATATCAGTTGTGGGATTTGTATTGAGGAGTTTTTCCTCCAGGTTATATTTACATATTGTGATGGTTGTTCTTGTTACTTCAGTATGGTGAATGGTGTTATTTAGTTATTCATTACTCTTGTTGCATGTTAATCAGATTTAATAAAAAAATTTGGCACTTACTTTTTAAATACTAGGTGGTTAGTAATAATAAAACGTTTTCGACAGTGATGCTATTAACTGAGCCAACTTGGCATTTTGAATTAATTTTATAAAGGAGTAGCTACCCGGTGTTTAATTAGTCGGGGTGTCACAGTGAGATGGCACACTCTCATACCCTTAGATCACAGTAACAAATTCGATCTCAGTCATTAATATTTTGGAACAGTAAAACACCCTCCTCTCATATATATATATATATATACATATATATTGTAGTTTTTTTAACACTATCCACCTATCTGTATAAGTTTCCTACAAGTAAAGAAACCACTAAATTGTTCTCCACACGTCAACTTATCCCACCCATTAAAGTTCCATGTTCACTAAAAAGAAAAAGGCATCTCTCATTTTCCATCTAACAAAAAAACACATAGAACTAAAAATAAGAATCGAGGATTCTAGAATTGAGAAGTCAGATATTATTATATTACTATTGTTTGTATTATTACTGGTGAGCATGAATGACAAATTTAGGAAATGGATCTTGTTAATCAATAGATGTCGCATGCATTTAGCATAATTCATACATCCTTTGAGCTCGTGACTGGAGAATTTATAAGATATTCCTATGATCATTTCTTTTTTTAGCTTGAGTGGGGGCGGAGAGTGGGGGAAGAGAAAGAAGTCATTTTTTGTTTACCCGGGTTGATTTTTTGCCAGAAGTGTTGCAATTTTGCCGAGTAATGATGGGATTTTTGTGAAAAATTCAAAGTAGGAGTTAAGGGTATGGTCGATGATTTCATTATATGTGTAGTTGATTGTGATATTGGTGATATTGGTGGGTACCGTCTAAAAGAGGATTGGGTTATCTTTATGGATATTTAGGTTTGGGGTGTTAGGGTTTTAGATAGGAGAGAAAAGGGGTTATATGTAAGAATGGGAACAAACAGAATGAGAAAAGGCAAAAGAATGAAGAGAATGAATATTGCATTAAATATGGAATTCTATTAGTTTCCATATAGGGATGGTAAAGGGAAGACGCAAATTGGGTATAAATGGATTTTGGCATTAACCTCACATTTTCATTTACATGATACGGGGATACCCTTGTTGAAGAGGAAACATATTTTTTTTTTGTGCGTTTTATATTATTAATATAGATTACTTTAGAAAAGAAAAATAATCCACAACCAATGCTAAGTCCATTAACACCCTCCGAATGTCACACTGAATGTTTTGAAGATTGTATATTAGGAGTGGAATACTAACATTTAATGCTTTCAGGGGATGACTAGGGGATATTTTTAGGCGAATTAGGATATTTTGTAATACATTTATATGGGACTGTTTGGGAGTCATGTGGTGTTTTGGATTTAAGAATTCCATCTTAAAATTGTTTGCGGGTCACAAATTGAATGGAAAACCTGAGATAAATTAGATACGGGGGACTGTAATGGAGTAAAAAGGTGTTAGACACTTTAATTTTGTAATTTGAAACAATATATGAAAATACTATCTTTAAAGATAAAAAATGTAAGGAAAAACATGATGTAACACCTAAAATAAAATAAGGCAATGAAAACCTTCGCTTTAGTATGAAAAATGTTCAAAATTACAACAATGGTTAATTAGGGATGTAAATACTTTATTTATTTTTTTATATATGGGACTTTTAGACAAAACTCCAATTTGACATTACGATATTAGACATAACCTCAGTTTTGGTCACAATTAGACATACTACCAAAATATCAAATGATTTCATTTATTACTGTTATCTCTTGTCTAAAATAATCTCCATTTTAATATCTTTTAGTATACTGTCTCTCTCTCTATTTCACACACACACATACATAAACTCTCAGCAACCACTTCCACTCCACACAAGCCTCCACCATCCCCTCTAACAAACCCTACCACAAAACCCCCACCCCTACCGCCCCCACCCCATTCACCCCGCCTATCCACCCCAACACCCCTATCCATTTCCTTACTCCTCTATTTGTTTGCTCCCTCTCTCTCTCTCTCTATCTCTCTCTCTCTCTCTCTCTCTCTATATATATATATATATATATATATATACACACACACACACACACACACACACACACACAAAACACACTGAAATCGATTTGGATCTGGTATATTGAATTAATCTAGAAGGATTATGACTCAGTTAGTACACATGGCACTTAAAAGAGCCCCGCATCACCGTGAGTCCAAGTTGTTCTGTGACTAACAATAAATAATGAGGACCTTATTGAATATAATGATAATGTGACCGAATACAGTCCTACAATAATTCAATATCCTAAAAGGATAAGGCTCGAGATAGAGGTTAAATCCATCGCAAAAGCTAAAGGCCGTAATTTACATGGTTAGGACTCTTGTATCTATAATAAAATATCTCAATTGGGGAAAAAGATAAAACAACATTGTAATAACAGGTTGGACTCTCATATATCATTATCTAATACTCTACCTTCTCCCTGTTTGATAAGGTCATCAATCTTTCCATTTCTCGTGGATGTAAGCAGGACCAACATGACGAACCACACATATTACTTTCATTCATTGCATTCATGTATTGTGGGTATATGGCCATTCTGATCCCACTCTTCGCTCGTGCTGATCATGAGTTCTCGAATAGATTATATAAATGGTCATCATCGAAGATGCGAGTTGTGTGAATGCATAGAGACCAGAGTCGCTAGACTATCTTATTCAAAACAAACAAACGAGGTAACCATCTCTAAAGAGATAGCAGAAATGAAAAATAGTGTTTGAAACAAAACAAGAAATAGGCTCAGAGACTATGTTACGGAGTGGGAAGGTGTTAGGCACCCAATCTACCCTTTAGGTCTCCCATCAGATACAAAAATGTTCTCCTTCTCCTAAATGCATGAAAATGTGTATTTTTTCAAAGATGTATTGTGTGGAAAATGGAGACATACTCGAATATGCAAGTGTGTGTATATGTGCGAGGAGAGAAGTCGTCATATATACATCATAGAAAATACGGGAATGAATCCTACTAAGGAGAAAACGTAGATAACATTAATTAAGTGATAAAAGAAATGTGTAAAAATGGCTAAAATGTGAGCAATACCCCAAAATTGTATGCAAGAGTGAATACATGCATAAGGGTCCACTAAAGAGATAATAAGGATAAGAAAGCTAACTGCATGGATAAAACATTATAAATATATTAATAAAAGGCCAATATTTGGATGCAAACAAAATAAAATAGGTAAGGAAGCACTTGAATCCCAAAATAATTTTGGGATGCCTACGTAGCCAAATATGACATTAAGGTCCACATAGCTCATAATAAGGCTAAGGTTAGGGTCTAACCCATAATTCTATTTTAGTGTATATTTTTTATTTGTGTAAAAGAGTGTGAAATATTGTGAAAGTTTGAGAAAATATGGGATAACTCTAAATTGATAATTATGGTGTAAACCCCATTTTTGGGTTTTCTGATTGCTAAAAACAGGCATGAAGGTGTATATATAATACAAAGGGTTCGATTAGTATGGAAATGAATAAAACAAACTAAGAATATGATAAGAATGCCATAATATATGGAATTAGATTTATTAACTAAATGAAATCGAAGTCGGTTTGGACCTTATAGCTCTTTTGAATTTTGTTTCTGAGGTTTTTCTGGGCTGATTTTATAGCATATATAGTGGTGTTGGAGTAGTGGTTAAAGGTGAGGCAATGGTGATGTAAGGGAATGTGGAGAGAACGTGGTGAAAATGATGTATGCTAATTTTGAAATAAGTTGTTGCATTGAAATCAAGGTTGAGATTTTTCTCAAATGAGGTTAGGATTTCCTTAAATAGGACCTGTTGACTGGCATGGTCCCTGCCCTTCCTGCCAGTAGGGTGGACAGTTTTGTTGGCCAAGTAAGTCTCGACTTGCCAGTAGGCAGGTGCAGTATCCTGCCTTAAATAGGAAAAAATGGTTTTTTGGTTGTAAAATATGAACTATAAGTGTTATTCGTGCACGGGTGGTATGAGTGTGCATTGGAATCGACAACCCGAAGAACCGAACCTAACCGACCTTAATGGGTTGTGTTGGTTCGGGGTTTTTTCTCCATGGGTTGGTTCTCGTTCCAAAAAATTAAGAACCGAAGTGTATGATTCGGTTCTCTATTTTATACTTGAACCAAACCAAATCCAGCCGAGAACCCAACCCATGGAACTAAACCGAAGAATCGAACCGAAGATCCGACCCTAAAAAGGAACCCAAAAATTGAATCGAATAGTTGATTGGATAGTTTATAATTTATGTTCGATATATATATATAGTACTACTTGAAAAATGATTATATTTTTATCTTGATTTCATATTTTAGTTATGATGTAATGAAATTAGATAACTAGTTTTTGCCAAATTGTGTGTGTGAGCATGATATTTTTAAAAAATAATTTATTTGATTGAAATATGTTAATTGAGGAAAATAAAGTAGGTAAATATTTAATGATTTGGTTAAGATGTAATGACCGTGAATAATTAATATTTGCAAAATTTTATGTTTTTTTATTTATTAGAACATGATTTGATCTAACTATTATTAATTGTAAAAATAATGAAAAATCGTGAACCAGAACCGTGAACCAGAACCATGAACTAAAATCACAAACCAGAATTGTAAGCCGAAACCATGAACTAGAACCAAGAACCAACCAAATGAAATCGAGAATCGATGGTTCGGTTCTAATAGGGTATCGGTTTGGTTCTTGTTCCAAAATCATGGAATCGACCAGATTCAGTTATGGTTCTGGTTCAGTAGCGGAACCGAACCAACCCGACCCATGCTCACCCCTAATGAGTGAGATTATTAAAAAAAGTATTCAGATCTTTATGATTGCATGTTAAGGAATTCTCAATCGAAAGTCAAATGAGGATCGAAAAGTGTGTTCTAAAGTTAGAGTTTGAATGAGGACCAAGGGTCCGGGATTGAAGGGACTTCTTTTGGAACCTATAGAGGAGTGTGTGGTGTTAGAATTTGGTGCCTACAAAGACCTTCGATGGTCAATATTAAGATAAGAAAAAGTTCATCGAAAGATAAACACTTAATTGTGTGTTTTGAGTCCCCATATGTCAGAGCTCTGGTGTTGATTAAAAGTTGGGGCTTTGTAGAATATTGAGGATGATTTATGACCATGATATAGGTAAAGGACTAATTATGAGGGTCGAGGTATGATTTTGGGGACCTAGGTTGTGCATGCAAGGGTTGTAGCTTGATCCTGAGGGCAATTCTAGTGTAGAAGGAATGAAGACTGATATGAGGGCTTGATAATTTTTTCTTGATTATGGGGTCTTGTACTTTAATTTGAGAAATTAAGAGATGTGATGATTGTGGCCTAATTATAGAGGCCAAGTTCTAATTATGTGGACCTAAAGATTGTGTGCGACTAATATGGGGATCGTGGCCTAATTCAGAGTTCCAAACACTAATTTTGAGGACTACATGAGCATTTGTGATCAATACAGGGATCACAGCCTAATTCTGAGGGCTAAGGTCTAAATTTGAGGAAATAAAGAGTGTGTGATACCAATACCAAAATCGTGACCTAATTCGGAGGGGCAAGGTCTAACTTTGAGGACCTAAGGAACGTGTGTGACCAATACGGGGATAGAGACCTAATTCAAAAGGCCAAGGTCTAATTCTGTAGACATGAAGAGGGTGTGCTACCAATACGGAGATCATGGCCTAATTATAAGGGCCAATGTCTGATTTTGAGGAACTAAGGATTGTGCGCGATCAATAAAGGGTCCGTGTCCTAATTCTGATAGCCAAGGTCTAATTTTGAGGATTTAAAGAGTGTATGTGTGACCAATACGGGTGATGAGCGGTAAACTTTGTAATTGAACATTATATCATTGGCTGTTTACCGCTTAAAAAATTGCTACTTGTTATACTATGAAGTGTAACAACAATTAGGGATCGAATCAATATGGAACGTGATTTAAAATATAAATGATTTATAACTTAAAGGGGGTAAAATAAAAGATAATATGATCACAATGAACTAAAACTAGGCAAGAATTTAAGTTAACTACTATAGATTAACTAAATGATCTAAGTATCACTTCCTAACCATGAATTAACAAAATGAATTAAGGTAAATGGTTACAATCATATTTAATTTATCATATTTACTTGATACTAAACATCAAACATGAAGAGACCAAACTCAAAAGTAAAACATGAAAATTTCAATCAAGTACGGTGACAAATGGATTAGTGTTAGTTTTAGTTCAAAGTGATTCAAAACCAAACCCAGGTTTCAAGCACAAATATTAAATAACGATGGGTGAATGACCCTAAACCATAAACTATCCACTAAATATGGTAAACTAACTACAACAATCAAATAAAGAGAGAAAATGAGAAAGAAATCAAAACCAATAATTTATATGTATTGAAATCACAATATGGTTACAAAGCAAGAAATAAAGATATGAAATAAATGAAAAATGAAAAAGATAATGAATAGTGACAAAAAAAAACACTTACATAACTTAGAAGATATAGAAGTTCCCATTAAGAGGCCAAGACCTATGCTCAAACCAACCTAAAATGAGGTAAAAATCAATCCCCAAACAAAGAGGGACATGTTCCTATATATACTAAACCAAAAATCCTTAAAAATGAGACAATTTTCATATATGAATAGTAATCGACTCGAGCCGTCCCTGAGAGTTTTCAAAGGTTTCTACCTTGGTCCAATTAAAGCCCAGTTTAACCTAAAGCCAAACTATTGGACTATTTTTCTGGACCTGGACCTACTTTAGAGAGGTCTTTCGTCTTGGACATGACGTTTGCTCCATATTGGGCGGACTGGGCTTTGTTTGCTGCTTTGCAGAGACTAGGCTAGGCCACTGGCCTCACCCATCACATCATCTTGGGAAGTGCTGAATCCTCCTTCCTCAGCAAGCTCCACCTCTAGAACAGAATATCTAGAACTGGTTAGGATTGGACTAGATTGGTTCACTAAATATCCTATATAAAGGATAAAGGCCCAAATCATATATTATTATTAATAGACGATACAAGAATGGACATAAAATCCTCATACGACCTTAGAATGTTGCATGATCAGAAGCCACGCGAAGATAATATAAAGATAAACATGTTAGTATTTAGAAAACCTCCAAATTCTGTTGTATGAAAGTATGTAATTATCTTAAAGTTGAAGCATATGCCAATAATTTCTTAAAATGGCCATACCTTCTTCATTTAGGATCAGAATAACGCACACTCGACGTTTAAGAGAAGATATTTTAATGATCTAAATGTTGGTACTTTTATACCATCCAAAATATAGGGATTCAAATAACCAAATTTCCCTTGAACTTGCATCATACGATAAAACGTTCTCAAAATGCTTCCAAATTCACATTTTTCATCCCCAATACCTATAAAAGCTCAAATAAAAATTGAAAAATATATAAAAATCTTCAATAAAGGGTATAAATGCAATATTTATGACTGATCAATGGATATTGTGGCCTAATTCTGAGGTGTAAATTCTCATTCTGAGGATCTAAAGAGTTTATAGAGGCGTTGAAGAAAATGTATGGTAATGTGGAATTTTTTGAAATGTTTCAAATTTCTTTAGAGAATTTGTTTTTCAAATGATTGTGTAATATTGAAATCAATAATTTTTATGAAAAATTTACATTTCTTTGTGAATTTTATGTTTTTATATTTTTTTGAGATTTTTGGGGGAATATTTGGAGCATTTTTCGAATTTTTGAAGCATTTATGTAAATAATTTAGAGGGTGTGACTGTCGGTGGGTCCTATCCAATGCCTACCGACAAGGGCATATATTCTAAGAGTCTCGTGGATTCCAAAGGGTTACCTACCGATGGGTAGGCCTAGAGTTGCCGATCAATAGGCATGTTACCCTTATATAAGTGGGTGAGGGAAGCCCTCATTCTTCATACCTTACTCTCGAATTCTATCTTTCTCTCTGCTTAGAAAAAGTTTGTTACGAGTCATTTTTGTGATATTTTTCCCATATAATAGCTTTCGAGAATTCAACACAAGTTGATGATTGGACCAATATTGAATGGGTGAATCGCACGGCAATGCATGTGGGGTGATAAACGTGTATCATGGCACCAAGTCGGTGGTGAATGATCGGGTTATTTTAGGATAGACTCAAATGCACCCTTATGCCATTGTTAATAACCCTAGCAGTTTATCTAAGTGTTATTTCTTTTTTTATATTTTTTTAATTTTTTTTATTTTGGAATATATTTTTTTTTAAATCGTTGGTAGATATTCTTAAATATATTTGGCATATGAGCTATGCGGGTGGGGTTATCATCAGCATGCATCCGAGCTCGAGGGTTGACCGGATTTAAGGGCATTTGGGATCACCTTCGTAGTGAGGTTAAGAGCCTAGTGTATGGTTAAGCTTTGGAAGATTTGGTAAGGGTGTTAGATGACACGAGGCGATCTTCGAAGGTGTTGTGTGCGCTAGGGGATAGATGGTGTGATGTCACCCACACCTTACATTTTTGTGTGGGAGAGATGATGGTGACTCTGGCAGAGGTCTGTCAGATTCTTGGGTTATCGTGTGAGGGGATGAAGATAATGGTTGAATGGTCCCTCAGTTTTACTAATACGACGATCGATGCGGCATTGGGGCCGATTGAGAGAGTTGAATCAGGGGAGTCGATGATTGCTAAACTTTTAAAGGAGGCCTTGCTGAGTCAATTAGTGGACGTAGTGATGCGTAGTAGGTGTAGAAGGTAGTGTGCCTATTCATTTTTTTCTTTTGGGGAGCATGCTTCTAGGGAAGAGCAGTGAAGACGTATATCTCGGGTTTCTTCCTTTCTTATGGGACTTCACGCGGATCTACTATTATTAAAGGGGGATCTTGACATTAATGACATTGTACACCACTTTGGATGCCTTCAGCCATTGCCATTAGCCCACTTTTACTAGAGCACCATACTTATTGGAGGTAAGTTTATTTTTGGATTTATTCTTGCATTCTTTTTGCATTTTTGTGACAATTGTTTTGAATATGTTTTTTAAATATTTTGTTTTTCAAGTATGGTTGAATGAGTTGATCGGGTGCAATACCCACTTGATGTGTTTGAAGTAGTTGGATCCCAATGCATTGCCTATGGTAAGGAGATGAAGGAAGGAGGGAAGGGCCTCCAAGACCTTGTCGACCTTCAAGGATGTGCGGGAGGTTGTGAATCCCTCACAAATGACCATGTTAGCTTTTATACTTTATTTTGGATTTTTCTTTTTAATTCTTATTTATTTTTTAATTATATTTTGATGGTTGAATTTCATTCGACAAGTGATGTTCATACTATGGAGTCAGCTAGTGGACTAGATGGGGGTCATTAACTTTTATGCTCAGATGCGTCGACTTACAACAAGCGAGCGTGTGGTAAGGTAGTGGCGGGGGAGGCTACAGTTCCTCCAACGAATCTCCATTTTTTGTATGCACGATCCAGATAAGATGAGGTGAGATTCACGTCCATGATAGGGTATCACTACTCCACCTACGCAAATATGGTGGCGATGCATTACTACTTACACTTTGTAACGTATTGGTTGATGACAATATTAATCAATGGTATGGAGGGAGTTCCACCTCCTTCGGGGAGGAGAGGAGTTAGTGGGGTGACGAGATTGTAGGTTTGGCCTTGAGGATCGAGTTGGAGGTAGTGGATGCTCCACCAATGAGTGATTATGGATTTCCATCCCAGTATCTGTAGTTAGAGGTGGAGATACAATTGAGTTTACTCATTTCCCTCATGTGGTTCTTAACGGTGTTTCCACCGTGTAAGCGAAGGACAGTCGCCTAGGGTAAGTGTTCTTACTATGTCCTTTGATTTTTTCATTTTGATTTCCATCTTTTTATTTTCATTCTCAATTTAATATTCTTTATCATTTTTCCTTTGCAAACCATATTTGTACGAATCTCTTGGTTATGGGATATCTGATATTGGATGGCTTCGGCGGCTGAGTAGATTTGGGTGATGGCTCGTGCTTGTAAAACTCCTTCGACGGTTTCTGACAATTTCATCCCTTCCTCGAGCAGTAAGAGTGGGGACTCAACTTCTCTCCATCGTGGGAAGTGTCCTTATCGTAGTAATTAATTCCTCTGGTAGCTTTGTTTAGGGTTAGGAAAAATTTTGGGTTGTGTTTCAATAATTTTGTTTCTTTTTTGTTCATTCTTATTACCCTTTTTATCTGTTATGTACCTGAAAACTTACAAAACAAAATATATAAATATTGAATTTTATTATCATGATGTAATGGCTTATTTTAAGTGGACTTTAATTTTCCACTGAGGAGTTTTTATGAGATTTTGAAAACTCATGTAGTATATTTGGAATATTGAATATTTTTGAATATTTTTTAGTAAAGAAATGCCCGAGAGGATTTTTGGCTGAAAAACATTTATTTAGGGGGCATATTCGTGAAAAGGAGACAAAAAAAAAAGAAAAATGGTCATTTTCCTAAATATGGGGTGTCGACCAGCGTGGTCCCTGGCCTACCTCTCGGTATGTTAGTATTGGTACTTGAATTTTCATTTCTAGTACTCTCTTAGTGCATCTTTTGTCCTTTAATTCTTGCATTAGTGGTGTTAGATCAATTCGTTATGATAAAGTTGTGGAGTTAGGAATGATCTCTAAATTGCTCCTGGTGACGAGTGGTATGATATTGGACATCCAAGTCTCTGTCATAGTTATATGGATGTGTTGCCGCTGTAATCTGTCTACCACTATTTTGGTGGAGACGTTAAATGGCCTCGATGACTGGAAATAGGATCCCTCTACTTTTCTGTGTGAAATCTGCATAATTTTATACATGTGTCTAGTGGATAGGTTTTTCCTTGCTATGCCTCTTCCATTTTCTTTACTCAGCACACCTAACTTTTTTCTTAACCTGAGCATAGACTTCGGTGCATCCATGAATGATTGATCCGACTAGATGATAGAAAGTGGGGATAGTTCTCTCTATTAGTTGATGCCATGTTGGGGATGTTGACAACCTTACTTCAATTGGATGATTACTGATACATTCATCTCGTAGGACTTTATTGGACCTCTTTTTATCTCTCCTAGAGATGTTTACACTAGGTGGGTTGGGAGTAGTTGATTCCACCATATAAAAGTAATTTCTGCCTCGTGGAGGACTTGATTGAGTCTCTGAGGATGTCATTAGGTAATTTTTGGTAGCATCGTAAGCCAGGTCATCGTGCAACCCTTTTTGTAGGAGATGATTATGTGGTTTCAGCTGACAACATGAAATTGTTGATGACATATTTGGTTTTAAAGGTATTCTTAAAGGAGTCTGGTCAAAGATGTCTCATAAAATATGAAGTTACGAAAGAGGTCACGGTGGTCCCGACTAAGCGTTTCAATATGTACCGCTATGTTAAAAGTATGTGGATACGAACACAGAATGGGGATTGCTGGGGACTTCTAGAAGGTGGTGGTGGTGACAGTGATTAAGTGGTCCTCTTTGGCAGCTGAGGTAGGTTTTTGTGAACCTTTTTTTTTAGGTGTTAGTTTATTTGTTAGGTGTTTGTTCCTGGCATGTTTGTTGGTGTAGATTTTGATCTAGTGTAGATATAAGTGAAGTTTTATTTATTGGTTAGTGTATGTATATGGGAAATAATGTTTCCAATGTGTAAGTAAAATTATAATTTGAATAAAAAGGCTTTGAATAAAATTATAATTTTATCATATCTTGTTATGCCTTTGAAGAAGAGTTATTTATGTTTGAATTTTTTATACAAACCTATAAGGCATACATAATCCTTTTGTTCAATTAAAATGACGAGAGAGACTTGTACATATTTATGGGTGTAGACACCCCATTTTAGTACCCCTCATACACCTCATAGATCCACCAATTAATCCCTTTTACCCTCAGACCCCCTAGTCCTCCTGCAAACCCCAAACTAAAAGTCACCGGACTCTTTCTTAGCCTATTTGACTTTAGTCAATTCTAGTACCTCTGAGTGTCTTAACAACTTTCATATGGATATGAATCCCCTTTCTAATGGAACATACTATGAGCTAATTGGACTTACAATTCACATTTAGCTGCCTTTTTTTAGAGATCACTGGATGCTTGTCGAGCTCCATTTCACTCTGGTTAGATCTAGGACCCAAGAGTTTATCAATGAACTTTCATATGGCCCTGCCCTTAATCTTCTCTCCAATGGTCCATACCATGCATGAATCTGATTTACGGTTCACATTAACTGCCTTTTTACTCTAAAACCCTAAACTAGAGGTCACCTGACGCGTTCGAGCTCTATTTGACTTTGGTAAGCTCTTGGACCTAAGAGTTTCCTAATAACTTTTGTATAGCTCAGAATCCTCTTTCGAAGTATCCCATTTGTGAGTGAAATGGACTTATGGTTTGTATTTTATGACTTTTTTTGAAAATTCCCTACCGGACTACCTATAGGAACCTCTTTACCTATGCCTATAGGCTAAGGATGTTTTACTTGGCAATCAAGTCTGGAAGGACTTCTGATAAGAAATTCAAGATGTGTGTCCACTAATAGACTCCCTAGGGGAATCTTGGTCCTTTATTCCCTTTAGGATTTCCTATATAAGGAAATCTTGGCTTCATTATTTATGGGTCTTCCTTGAAATTAGTGCGCAAATTTTACAATATCCCTATCAAAAACATTCTTCCAATATTGCATTGCCTCACATTCACCTCACCTTTCACCACCAACTTTCCACCCTTACACTATCAATCCAAGTCAGCCAGCATTCCCTCTAAAGATCAGATTCTAAGTCACTTAGAAGGTCCACAATCTATCCATTCAAGCTCATTAATTTAGTGTCATTGCTTACATTTTACTGGTTTTACATATTTGCATATTTAGTTTCTAGTTTATCACCTCTAATCACCTATTTTATCTATATATATTCTCAACACTTATTTTCTTAAACCCCAAAGGAGTGTTAATCTATAAATCTCTAATTAAAGTTTTCTTCCATTTTTTCATATTTTCACTACTTATAGACGATTTCTTCAAACATGAAAATAGATAAATTTACTGTCGGGCTTATGGGTTAAACCCCACCCCGTGTTGTTTCTAACTACATGGACTTTGATGCTGATTTTGGCTTCGTTGGCATCCTATGCATTCATTAAGATTTGAGTTCTCCTTTTATTCATTTTTCACATTTTATTCGTTACCCTTCCATTTTTATTTTTATATATAGTTTTACTTACTTTTAGTAGTTTCTTCAGACATGCATACTCATTCGTTCATAATGAGTCATAATCCGACAAACCACTCATATATATTGAATTTATTTTACTATCCTTAGCAGTCCCGTCAGACATGCATATTCACTCTTTATAGTGAATCATTATTCGGTGTAACTCTCACATTTTTACTACATATATATTTTCTTTTCATTTAATTGTACTCTTTCAAATGATTCGTTCCCATCTTCCTCATGATGTGGACACAATGATTTCACTTCTCACTCACTTTTCTCGCATATATACACTTTCCCATACGACATGCATTATACAGATTTTATGAGAAAAACGAGAATATTTTAATAGCTTGTGAAAGACCAAAAGGCCGTAATGATTCTCTAACACCTTCCCATTCTATAACTTAGTCTTTGACCTCCTGATCTATTTGTTTTGTAAACATCGCTTAGTCTTTTTATGTCATTTTTTCGTGGACGGGTATATCTTTTATGTATTTTGAGTAAAATAGGTTGGCGACTCCATTTTCTATAATTCCATCCCTTAAAGACGGTCTCTTTATGTCCGTGGGATCCCGTGAATATTGTGCGAGTGGTGGAAAGGAAAGTGGAAAGGATATTATCTTCCTTAAACCCATCTTCACGCAAGTCTTTGAGTTGCACCCGACCACAGTATGGACTCCAATGTGGATCTTATTTTGTAGAGGACTAGACTCTATTTTATTTGTACTTTACTTTCCTTTATTTAGTTTTCCCCATATTTTCCACGTGTAAATATGATTCATTTTTAATATTCTTCTAACTTCTATGATCACGTATTGTTTATATATGCCATGCTCATGTCACACAATCCATGTATATTCTTTTCTCCGTTATGCTCGTTTTATCATCCCATATATATACCATATTTTTTATCACATGTTTTTATTTTTATTTTTATATATCTCATGTTTCACACACTTTTATATTTATTATACATCTCAGTCCACTTATTCACATAATTCACCTACTCCATAGCACTTGTATATACCCATGCGTGATCTTACTCATATATATTCCCATGCCTATTCACATGTTTAAATTCACTTGTATATATCCCAGTTCACTTTGACACACTTCTATGTTACTCTCACTTGCACACGCGTCCACGTTATTTCCACTTGTACATGTCACCATGCTACCGTCATATCATCCCTCTCACTTGATCATGTCCACATGTTTTATACCTTCTATATATCTCCATTCCTTCTCCCTTCGTGATACATGTACATTTTTTACTTATCTAACTCTTTTCCATGCACCTCATGTATATTCCCATGCTCTACTTCATGCTTAATAGTTGCATATATCACTCTTAGCATACATAAGACTTCACATAAAAATACTAATTAAAGACACACGCGTTTCACACATTACATCACATGAGCACTATAATTTGACCAAATTGTCCCAAGATATATGACTCCCAATTTCTATTGGCCAAGTACCTTCTGATGGGTTACCGGTTCTACAGGGTGCGATTAACCTAAGATATATGACTCCCAATTTCTATTGGCCAAGTACCTTCGACGTATATCGAATGGTTCCCCCTGCGTAGTATTCCTTGACCATACTTGTGACTAGAGGTATATAGCAGGGAACTCATTCTCGTACATCGAGTATATCAAATTTTCTCTCACACATACCATCACTACGAGGCATATCTTGAGGTAATTCATGTACACGTGTGTATATTGAATGTATTTTATACACATACCGATGCATGATTTCCCTTATAGGAAAGAGGTATATCATGGAAGTTATGCCAAAAATGTAACCCTTACACTGCCCTCCTATGCATAAACCTCATATAGGCATCCACCCTAGAAAACCCATACCTAGTTTTTCAGTTTCAACATGAAACTCTGCAAAAATTTTAGGTCATCTTATTGCCCGGATTTTGTGCTATTTTCCCCATTTTTAAAACAGGACCTTGTCCATGAGTCTAGAAACAAGACAAATCATGTCTTGCATCATGTACCCCATCATTTCCTAGACTCGGGTCAGGTACGGAATTTCACTTTCACCCTAGGCAGAACATAATATAAGTGAAACCTAATAATAAACAACTACACTCGGGGCTTTTTCTTCCTCCTTTCTTAAAAACACAAAAACTATTTTCTCCATTTTAAGAAATACCAAAAATATTTTTTTCAAAAATAAAAATATTTTTTTGTCCCTCTGTGGTGCGACCGTATACTCTAAATTGGTATGCTTCCCTATTAACTCAAATATACCATCAAGTCCCCCTGGAGTTTTGCACCCCTATCATCCATTTCAATTAAAACCAAATAATCTTACCAAAGATTCCTCATAAAGAACACATATCAGAGTGCCAATGTTCAGTCGGGCCTACTGATAATACTTGCTCAGCTCAGTGCAAAAATATACGGTCTACCGGATGAGGTCGAATAAATACAAAGAAATAAAGATTGAGGTTCCTAAACCATATGTTTCCTTCCCCTGTGTAGTGGGACGATAAATGCATGAGCCAAAGTGGACTCCAAAAGAGTATCAACAAGCTGCTCATGCTCCGCGCACCTCTCCTGTTAATGGGCCATCTCCAGCTCATTTGTCAATCCCTCATCTTCCTAAACTAAGGGTTAAATTGTCAACATGTATTCCTGACGATCCTAAGACGAATAATTAAATAGAGTAAAAGAGACCTCATACTACTTTCTAACAAGTTCGATCAATTCAAAATATCAGGTAATTATGTGGATTACACTCACATGTCCCCTTATCCAAAGACCCAGTTGCCAAAAAAGTTTAAGATACTCGACGTAGAAAATTTTTGAGGTAGCGAACCTCCCATCATACATCTTTATAACTACCATTGTTCAATGAGACTACTTGGAGCCTCTAAGGAAATCCTGGTTCATATGTTTCAATAGACACTCAAGGAAATTGTCCTTCGCTTCTTATCATTATAAGAGTCCCGAATTCACAGTTTGGACGATGTAACTCAAGAGTTCATGACCCAATACAAGTATAATGAAAAGTTGAATGTAACTTGACAAGATCTCGAACTACTCAAGAAAAACCCTAGGGAACCTGTCAGTAATTTCATCAGTAGGTGGAGAGAAAAGACCACTACCAGGGCTATCATTCGTCTGAGAATCAATAGGTCAATATTATGAAAAATAATTTTCTACCACATATTAAGACTTCTATGGGTAGTTATTATTTCCCCCATTGCATAACCCTCTAGAAGGTTGGGGTCGAGATCGAAGAGAATACCTATGATTAGAAAATCGAATCTGAATCAAAGAATCTAGTAGGATATTTCACTCCTCACATGTGTGATAAAGAATTTTCTACCATTGTCTCATCCATCAATAATATATCTCAACCTGCCCATTCATGGACACCAGAAGCTCACCCTGTTGCAACCTAGAAGGAATACATCGAGATACCATTACACCAAATCCAGTGAATGGTCACGCCCATGGGGTTATGACCCAAAGTTGTGACCGTATCAAATATGGCGTGACCATATCCGTGACATAGTGTGGTCATGGGTGCTCTTGGAAGTGGTCATGGATCAATTACGTGACCACTGTGGATTAGGGATTTGGGCCGTGATGAAGGCATAACTATCTTGGCGCCAAAGTCGCACCAAAATTCCCTTCATATTTGATCACAGTAGGGTCATGGACAAAGGTCGTGACCAAAATTAGCATACACAACTAATGGGTCATGAATTTTGGCCGTGACCATCTCAATGCGTGGGTGAAGGCTAAATACCATGAACATCTTATTACTTATACAAATTTTTAAAGGGTCAGGGTGGTTGGTCACGGCCCTAGACCGTGACCAGTGTTCTTATAATAAACCCTCAACTCTCTCATTTCACTTCCTGCCTCAAACCCTCTTATCTCTCTCTCAATCTTGGCAGTCTCTCTCTCTCAATATCAGTGATTTCGGCGATTTCTCACTCAATATCAGAGGTAACCATAATGTTCATTAATTCATTTGTATATACAGATGTAGATTTAGTATTTGTATAAGTATTTCAGTAGGATATGTTCATTAATTCATTTTATTGCTTTATTTGTTTGTTAAACCCTAATGTGTCTGAATTTCTATGTATATCAGTGTGTGTGTGTGTGTATGTATGTATTTATGTGTATAGGTGTGTGTATGTGTGTATATATACACGTATATTTCTGTGTTATGTGCGTGTATGTGTGTATATTTCTGTGTATATATGTGTGTGTGTGTGTGTATAGTTATTTTTCAAGAAAGGAGATGTATAAATGAATAAACCCTAGATATCGTATTGGGGGATATATTTTTGGCAAAATCTTGTTGAAAACCCTATAAATTATTTTTTTGACAAAAAATAATTGAATGGATTTTTACTAAGTAAATTTTTTTTACGTTTATCATGTTGTGGGTTATGTGCATGTCATCATATTATATTGGGGGTTTTATACTCGGGTGTTGGGGTATGGTATGTTTGCATATGTATGTATAGTTATTTTTCAAGAAAAGGGGGTGTATAAATTAGTAAACCCTAAACATTATATTGGGGGTTATTGTTTTGGACAAAATATTGTTCAAAACCCTAGACATTATATTTTTTAACAAAAAATAATTAAATGAATTTTTAATAAGAAAAAAAATTATGTCTACCCTGTTGTGAGTTATATGTGTGTCATCATATTATATTGTGGGTTATATACTCGGGGTATTGGGGTATGGTATGTGTGTATATGTGTATGTAATTATTTATCAAGAAAAGGGGATGTATAAATCAATAAACCCTAGACATTGTTTTGGGGGTTATATGCATGTCATCATATTATATTAGGGGTTATATACTCAGGGTGTAAGGGTATGGTATTTAAGGGCTATCTATCCGTGGGTTTTTGTTTTTGACTCTTCAATTTTAGTAATTCTAGTATACATATGAAGGAGAATTTAAAACGGATCTTAACCAAATGCAAAAAAAAAAAAGATTAATTATTAAAAAAATTAAAAGAAAAGAACTAGTGGACCCTAATGAATAAATACGAGAACTAGTGTACTCAAATAGGTAAATATGAAGAACTAGTGGATCCCAAAGTGTAAATGTCCCAAAATTTTAATAACTCGTAATGTATATACTTGTCAATCTGTCATCTCACCCACTTCCCGTACTTTTATTGGTACTTCACATCGATGAGATCCAAAATACAAGGGGTTAAGAGAAGGGTAGTGATGAATCAAAATCTTATACCCTTATAAGCCATAGGTTTGAATTAATAGTTATTAGAGTCATTAATTGTAGGACTCATATTCACACCCTCGCATACTTTTATCAGAAAAAAATGAAGCACGGTAATAATTACTGAAAATAGGGGTAGGGGAGGTTGCAGTTGGACCGCACACATAAAATTTTTATTAGTGCATGCCATATAGAGGGTACTCCTATTTATAGGTATGGAAATAAAAACATCTAACAATTTAACTACCTTGTAAATTGTGGAGTTAATCTCCAACAAGATTACCTTTTCGATCGTATTCTATTTTTTCCTACCAGAAAACTGGGATGCCATTATAGAAAATATATTTCACACACATAATCCCCACGTGGCCTTGACTTTGGCTACGTTATTTGAAATGGAAAAAAAATCCATTTG
This sequence comes from Sambucus nigra, assembly GCA_949130495.1. Lineage (NCBI taxonomy): Eukaryota > Viridiplantae > Streptophyta > Magnoliopsida > Dipsacales > Adoxaceae > Sambucus > Sambucus nigra. Next base: position 637,481,674 of record OX422208.1, on the reverse strand, counting down.
TTATGGACACAACTGCGTACAAAGAGCATTGACATAGACTGTTATGTCTCGCGCCATGTGCACATAAAATTGAATCTTGTCATTGAGTTGAAAAATATGGGATTTCAAGTTCATGTCACGGATATCTACATATCAATCATAGATACCCTTCCTCCTATTAGGCCACGTGAAAAATTCATAGGTTCTTAAAAAATAATACTGAATGGATGGAGATTAGACACATTGAACATATTCTAATGTCTTACTCTGAAAAGGTATATATATATATATAGTCATAATCTTGATTAATTAATTATAATTTCATATTATTTTAATTATTTAGTCACTTATGGTTTTTTATTTTTGTAGATAATGTCGACAGGAAACAACCCAAGGGTACCAAGTGACGAGGTGACACCTCAACGAGGCTCACCATCTCGTGCACACCCTGAATTCTCAACACCAATGGCTGAGAAATTCACAACTCCACCAATAGTTCACTCCTCACCAATTCCAACTCCAAGTGCTCCATCGCACTTATCCAACACTCATTTTGCTTCAATTCCCCCATCCAATGCTCTCTATGTCTCTCGCTCAATCCAAAAGAAGCCCATTGGGTTCTCCCTTCTAGGGAATAACCCAATGGGTGAGACGAATGATATACTGAACATTTAAGGCCGGTGTTTATCGATGGGAAAAATGAATGTGAGAGCCGATACACCAAACAACTGGAACCTTATTGATCAAGCCGTTAAAGATGATATATATTATCAACTTTGCAAGAATTTCTCATTTCCCGATCGCGCCAAGAGTAACGTTTTATCTCGGGTTATTGAAAAATTGAGGACCTATAGGAGAAACCTTCGAAAGAAACATTTCCCGTAGGAGATAACGAGCTCATATATTTTGTCTTTGAAAGAGAGAGTGCCACCCAATGTTGAAATGCCAGTGGAGCAGTGGAATAATTATTTGGAGAATGAGGTGAAGGAGAAAAAGTTAGTGAAGAGGGAGAAAAAAAAATTAAGCCCAAAAAACTGATATGCACAGGCTGGGATCCAAATCTTATGAGGATTTGAAGAATGAACGGGAGAGTAGGACAAAGGATGGTTCGGATTCCGATAAATAACCAAATCGGGGGAACTTATTTTTTCGTGCTTGATGGGATAAAGATAATAAATTCTTGCAGCACTTGGCTAAGACACTGGGATCAATAGAGGCCATCAGTTGTCAATTCAATTTGAGCCCTAGTGATGAATTTGACCTTGATAATGATGCCCTGACCTAGACCTTTGGAAAGGACAAAAGGGGAAGGAAGAGAGGTGTTGGATCACATATGCCACAAACAAAATTTCAACACACCTCACCTCTTATGGACGAGATTTCTTCGGTAAAGGATTGTGTCTCTTACACTAAGGAAAAATAATTCAAAATCGTTGGGGATGTTCAGGAGATTAAAAATAACTTGGAAATCTTGTCTAATCGAATTAGGCAACTTGTGAGCCATTTTGAAGGTTATAGGTCCCCAATGCCTCCTCAAGGTTACCCTTACCTTCCTCCTCTAGGTTTCCCCTATCCTTCCCCTTCAAGTTTCCCTTCCCAAATGTTGCCTCTTTCAACAATCCCCTCTAATTTTTTACCTCATCCAACATTCCCCTCCAAAATGATGACTCTCCAACATTCTCCTACCCCGTGCCTCCGCCGATCACGGGACTTGGATCATCGTCAATAACTCATGATGACTATAGCAAACTATTTTATTTCAAGGACCTAAGCAACCCAAGGATTTTTTGGGTGTGCACACTCATGTATGTGGTTAAAGAAACTCCACTACACGACCGACCTTTAGGTAGGGTGAGGCTCAAATAATGGTCGATGAAATATACACCGTCTGTGGAGATGTACATGTGTTCGTTGACAACGGGGAAGGGAGGGAATTGAAGAATTATGCAAAATCTTTTATTGTTTGGCTAGTTTATTTGTTGACAAAGTTATAAAAATGTTTTCTTTCATTTTAGTTGTAATAACATTTTTTTGTTTCAGTTGTAATATTTTTTTTTGTTTCAGTTGTAAGAATATTGGTTTTGTTTCAGTTATAATAATTTTTTTTTATCTCAGTTGTATGAATATTATTTTTATTTCAGTTGTAACAATTTGTTTTTTAACTTATTACCACGGGACTGAAATTTGAAGATGATTACATATGGAATTCCCATAATACAAAGGGTGGATGGGAGAGACTAACCGAATAACAAATAATCATATAAAGGGAGTTCAAGAATTTGTTAAATACACTTTTAAAATCTTATAAGTGACAAAATTTCGTGTCCGTGCACCCATTGTATGAACGAAAAATATAAGTCATTGGAAGAAGTTGAGTTGCATTTAATAAATTGGGAAATCTATCAAGACTATAAAATATGGACATACCATGGTGAAAAAAATATACCTTACGTTTCGAAAGAATTTTCGATACCCGACCGCATAACGAAACCCCAACGAGTGAAAGTGATACATGATTCACCAACACATCATCCATGGATCGACTTAATTGATGATGCTCATGGACTGTACAATCTTTAAAATAACTAACCTATGGTTATGAATAATGAACAATTTGATGGTGAACTACCAGGAGATCGGGAATATATACGGTTGAAAGCCGATGCGACTAGACCGTTGTATAAAGATTGCGATGAAGATCACATAGGATTCATAATTTCTTATGCCATTACTTTCCAATTAATGTCATGTTAGTAAAACTATTGATCTCTAAAATGTTTCAAAACACTTGACCTCTAAATAGTTGCGCATAAGGTGTTCGTGCCACTTGCGATGACGTTTAGGTGCCGTTAGGGGTGCCCGCCCACCCATGACATGCTTTTAAGCCTTAGCATGCCTTTTTTTTTTTTAATTTTGTTGTATTTAACACATATACCATGCTATTCTAGATAAACACTACACTAGTTTTAACACTTTCCCAAGTTTCTAACGCCATACCTATGATGGGGAATCCTGAATATGAGGTGGAGTGAAAATCCAATGTTGATGATGCTTGGTACACCTCTCGACTAATTGCACATGATCAATATCTAATTGTGAAGCTCCTAAACTTACCCGACTCTTACGATGAGAAATTTAGTGCCCACCATTACAAAACCCCACAAGTCGTTGACGACTTCTGCCAGAGGTTTAGGCCTGTATTTGGGCAAGTATAGGACAACCATTGCTCTAAAATAATCAAAACCATCACTGATAGGAAACAATTCGTACATACGAGAATCGATGTATGTTGGAATTACTGACATCCTTGGTATACATGGTACCAAATAGTCTTAGGAGTTCTAGTTTATTTTTGTTTATATCAAAACGTATCTGATTAAAAAAATCAAGATTTGGAAGGAACTATACTAATAATGAGAACTTCTTAGCAAATATTTTTACCCCAAGTATGGAAATAATTTGTCCACGCGTCCATACGAGTATCAGTCAAAAGTTACAACATACATCGATACTCGTATGGACGAATTGCCTAATTTCCCCATAGAGATCTTTGTGTTCAGAGAAGTAATGTCGAAATAACATAGAGATTAATTAGATGATTATATGCCAGTCGTGAGACTTGCAACGTTTCAAGTATTTTTCTTTATATCTTACTACCCTACGTAAATTACAAGAATAGCCTATTGGAGTCTTGATATTTTCAAATTATTAGTCAAAAATTCATCCATACATCTATATGAGTATCAATAAAAAATTCCAAGATACATCGATATTGGTATAGACGAATTTTTTCCTATTAGTGATGGTTTTGATTATTTTAGAGCAGTTATTGTTTTGTACTTGTCCAAATACAAGCCTGAACCTCTAGCAAAATTCGTCAACGACTTGCGAAGTTTTCAAATGGTGAGCACTGAATTTCACGTCGCAAAAGTTGGGGAAGTTTAAGAGCTTCACGATCATATATTAATCATGGACAATAAGTCGAGTGTTTTACCAGGTGATGTCAACGGTGTATTTTTACTCAACCTCATATTCTGAATTCTCCATCTTAGGTATGATGTTGGAAACTTGGAAAAGTGTCAAATCTAATGTAGTGTTTGTCTAGAGTAGCATGGTGTGTGTGTGTGTGTGAAATACAATAAACTTTGAAAACATGAACACTTAGGCTTGAAAACGTGTTGTGGGGGGTGGCCACCCCCAACGGTACCCAAACAGAATTGTGAGTGGCATGAACACATCGGTCATAGCTGTTTAGCGCTCCAAAGTTTTGCAACCCTTTTGAGCTCAATAGTTTTGCGAACATGATATTATTGGACAGTGATTGAGGGAGAAATTGGGAAGCCTATGCGCTATCTAATATGTCACGGGACTCCCAGTTTGATAATATGACGACAATTTTAAAATATCAAACCTAAGCTTAAAATCATGTCGTTAGATGGAAAAAACACAAAACACCCCCAAATGGCTCCTTGAGAGGCGTAAACAACTCACACATGTAACTCGCAGGAACTGACCGCGTGGTCACGAGATCCCCAGTGTAAGAATATGACGATAATATGAAAATATTTGTACTTAGGTCTAAAAGCATGTCATTAGAGGGTGAAAACTCAAAACACCCTCTAAATGGCCTCGTGAGAGGCATAAACACCTCTTGCGGGACCAATGTAACTCGTAGGAACTGACTGCATGGTCAAGGGACCCTCGGTTTGAGAATATGACAAAAATTTGAAAATATTTAGACTTAGGCTTAAAAACATGACGTCAGAGGATGACAACACAAAACATTCCTAACGGCCCCATGAGAGGCGAAAACACATTACATGGGACTAATGTAACTCGCAGGAGTTGAACTTGTGGTCACGGGACACAAGGTTTCAGAATATGTGGATAATTTGAAATTATCTATACTTAGGCTTAAAAACACTTCATTAGAGGGCTATATCTAGTTATAGGCTTAAAAACATGTTGTTAGAGGGCAAAAACCCAAAACACCATCCAAACGGCCCCGTGAGAGCTGGGAACACCTTGCACGAGACCAATGTCACTCGCAGGAATAAACCGGATGGTCACGTCACCACTGTTTTGAGAATATGATAATAATTTGAAAATATCAAGACTTGGGGTTAAAAATATGCTGTTAGAGGGCGAAACCCCAAAACGCCACCCAAACGGCCCCGTGAGAGGTTGGAACACCTCGCACAACACCAATGTAACTCGTAGGAACTAACCGTGTGGTCACGTGACCCCCGATTTGAGAATATGATAATAATTTGAAAATATCTAGACTTATACTTAAAAATATATCGTTGGTGGGAAAAAACCCAAAACACCCACAAACAGCCCCGAGAGATGCGCGGACACCTTGAACGGGACCAATCTAACTCGCAAAAATTGAGCGCGTGATCAAGGGACTCCCAGTTTGAGAATATGAGGATAGTTTGAAAATATCAAGACTTAGGATTAAAAACATCCCATTAGAGCGAAAAATCTTAAACACCCCCTAAACGGCCCGCGAGAGGCGGGAACATCTCACACGGGACTAATGTAACTCGCAGAAAATGACCGCGTGGTCATGGGACCCCCGGTTTGAGAATATGACAAAAAATTTAAAATATCTAGTTATAGGGTTAAAAACATGTCGTTGGAGCATGAAAACCCAAAATGCTCACGAAACGACCCCATGAGAGGCGCGACCACCTCTCATGGGACCAATGTAACTCGCATAACTGATTGTGTGGTCACGGGACCCACAGTTTGAGAATATGATGATAGTTTTAAAATATTTAGACCCCGCTTAAAAACATGCCGCGAGAGGGTGAAAACCCAAAACAGCCCCCAAACAGCCCTATGATAGGCGGGAACACCTCTCACGGGACCAATGTAAATTGCAGGAACTAATCGCTTGATCACGGGACCCCCCGGTTTGAGAACATTATTATAATTTTAAAATATATAGTTATAGACTTAAAAACCAACAGTTAGAGAGTGAAAACCCAAAACACCCCTAAACGGCCACTTGAGAGGTAAGAACACCTCGCACGGGACCAATGTAACTCCCAGGAACTGACTACGTGGTCATGGGTCTCCCTATTTAGAAATATGGCGATAATTTAAAAATATCAATACTTGGGCTTAAAAACATGACATTAGAGGGTGAAAACCCAAAACATCACCTAAATGGCTACTTGAGAGGCGCGAGCACCTCGATGTAACTCGCAGGAACTAACCGTGTAGTCAAAGGATCCCCGATTTGAAAATTTTATGATAATTTGAAAACATATAGACTTAGGCTTAAAAACATACCGTTAAAAGGGCGAAAACCTACAACACTCCCCAAACAACCCCGTGAGAGGCGGGAACACCTCGCAGAGGACTAATGTAACTCTCAAGAACTGACCGTGTGTTCATGGGACCCACGCTTTGAGAATATGGTGATACTTTGAAAATATCTAGACTAGGGCTTAAAAACATGACGTTCGAGGAAGAAAACCCAAAACACTCCCCCAAGCAGCCCCGTGAGAGGCGAGCACACCTCACACGTGTCCAATGTAACTCGCATGAACTGATTGTGTGCTCACGAGATCCCCAATTTTAGAATATGACTCTAATTTGAAAATATTTAAACTTATTCTTAAATACATGTCATTGGAGGGAGAAAATCCATAGCACCTCCCAAATGGCCCTGTGAGAGGTAGGAACACCTCGCACGGGACCAATGTAACTAGTAAGATCTGATCGTATGGTCACGGGACTCCCGATTGAGAATATGATGATAATTTGAAAATATCTACACTTAGGCTAAAAATATGTCGTTAAAGGGCGAAAACACAAAACAACCCCCAAACGGCTATATGAGTGGCGGGAACACCTCACACGGGATGAATGTAACTCCCAGGAACTGACTGTGTGGTCACAGGACCCTCGGTTTGAGAATGTGATGATAATTTGAAAATATCTTGACTTGGGCTTAAAACATGTAATTAGAGGGTGAAAGCCAAAATCACCTTCCAAACGGCTCCGTGAAAGGTGTGAATACCTCGCTCGGGACCAATGTAACTCGCAGGAACTGACTATGTGGTCAGGGGATCCTAGGTTTAAGAATATGATCATAATTTAAAAATATGTAGTCATGGGCTTAAAAACAAACCATTAGAGGGAGAAAACCCTAAACACCCCCCAAACGATTCCATGAGGGGCGTGAACACCTCATATGGGACCAATGTAGCTTGCAGGAACTGATCGCGTGGTCATAGGACCCCCGATTTGAAAATATGATGATAATCTGAAAATATCTAGACTTAGGTTGCATTTGTTTTTCTATAAGAACCCGATGTCTGAATCTGAAGTCTGAAATATGAATCTGAAGTCTGAATCTAAAAAGGTTGTTTATTTGTTTTCTGAATGAAACATCTGAATGTATATTGTTTATTTGCATATTTATGTCTGAAATCTGAATGCAGAGTATTTGGACCATTTTACCCTTATATTTATTTTATAAACATAACGTATAGTTAAAACATTCATGACCAAAAATAAATATTATTACAAACAATATGCAATTTAATATGTAAATAATATTAGGAATTTCAAGTAGAAGGGAATAAAATGTTTAAAAATATGTAAAAACTAATTGAGTAGTTATTAAAAGTCACAAAATACTAATAAGGTTGAACTCTAAATCATAAGTTCTACCGAATAATTTATCTGTAATTTGATCGTGTAAATCAATCATATTTTGTTGCGGTGCTCGTCCAAATATTTTATCATTACTTGGTGGAGCATCTGTGTGACACCCCGCCTAATTAATCCTGGGTGATCAGTCCTAAATCATGTTAGAAAAGGTTTCTCAGTTGGTCCATTCTTAGCATCACTGTCGTCTTTTTAATTACTAACCACCTAAGTGAGAAAAACAGACTGGTGCCAATTTTTATATCTTTAAATTAATTAAAACTCCTGCGGAACTAAAATAATACACAATCACAATTAACTAAAATAACCATCCACAATTTAAAATACTTAACCGAATAAACCATCGGTCCAATTAACCAATACAAGTAAAGATAGGAAGAAAAATCTTAACAAGTCTAATATATGAACTGTGAGCGAAATGCTCAGATAACTGCTGGAGAATTCCTACACGAACGAAAGAAGGAGGCATCTATCAAAACCCCGCAACATCCACATGTGCTGCAGCAAAGGATACCTGGAATAGTGTCAAGCCTGGCGCCCTTGTGGTTGGACACCTAAAAGGTTTTTAAAAATTTTATAGCAAGGGTTAGTACCCAAAAACATTTGAAAACATTTAACAAATGATTAACTTACAGTAATAAATAAATATGCACGCTCTTCATATTTTAGTTAGTGCCGCACTCTCTTGAGGACTTCCTCACCCCTCCTCTAATGTGCACTACTAACGCTTCCATTTAATTTACTAGGTCCTTCACTCTTGACCCAATACTTATTTTAACCCTTGAAATTTTCCTACACTAAATGAGTATGCCTTAATTCATGATTTTTAAATTATTATAAACATCAAACTTAATTAAATCATTACCCGTTTTAATTTCATATAACATTCACACCCGTTATGCACATAATACATTTTTCACTGTGTATTAATTATCCCATATATAATTATCTACCTAATTATACATTTAATCATTTTACAATATTCACAAACATACTGAAATAACATTTAATACAAACTTTTGGCCGAGTAAAAATACTCACAAAAATATAAATTTTTTTCCAAGTGCTATCCCACTAGGTGTATTCACATAACCTAGTTATCCGAGTTAGATTCGCTCACTAACTTAGTTTAACATACGAATTTGGAGGCGGTCATATTCCTTCCCTAAAAGTGAGATGTCCCTCACCCATATAACGGACGCTATGACATGGGATTATACTCGCCCTACTCGTCAAGCTAGGGGATTCATCCACTATGCGCAACCTCCCCCTATAGCACTAGAGTATATACTTATAATATCCAATCAATGATATTAATGCACACACACTATATATATATATACTGTCACACCCCGTACATATATATAAATTCACAATGTCCCGTCTACACCATGTACACACTCTGTAACATAAGCCTATTTAATTTATTAAGAGTTTACGGTCCAACTCTAATCATTAATTAACTCGTACATTAATTAATTAAGTCACCTTTGGTGTCGCCCCCACCATTAATTTGGACTTACTCTCGTAGTCCTAATCAACCTCACCCGGGTCTAAATTCCTCACGAATTTAAATTAGGATGTCACACTAAGTCGTCTCCAAATTCTAATTAATTTTATTCACCATTAATTAGATTTAAAACCCATGTATAAATTTCTCACCAAATTAATTCATGGAAAAAGATTAAATTTAAATTTTCTTTATATAAAATAAAACTGGGCGAACTGTCAAAATCTGCCGACCTTCGATCGATCGACCCCGGACCTTCGATCGATCGATCGAGCAGGTCTTCGTCTTCTTCGCGAAGACAGATTCTGCCATGAACGAGTTTCATGAAACCCTAACTCCTTCTACCAGCAATCTCAAGCTTTCTTAACCATAATACAAGTTAGGAACCTTATTAGGGACCTCCAGAATGGCCTCCAATGTTATTAATTCGTCCATTAACTACACTTTCTGAATTTGGGGAGATATTCATCTTTAATTCCATACCCATTTACATCCCAAATCCCTTCACCAAATTCGTTTCTAATTATCTAGATATCATCCTACCAGATATGCATCAATTTATAATATCAGATTTCTACAAGAATCCTCATTCAAATTCGTAATTCAGATTATTATTTTCAAAACCTCATGTTTATGCCATGAACACCCAAAACGAATTTTGATCAAACACATCACATGAATATGAATTTCAAAAACAGATTCAATACTATTGCAAGTTATCCACTTGCCTTAGGTTTCGTAGTGTCTGATTCGGAGATGAATTTCCAAGGTTGAAGACGATCCTTGTTGGCTCTCTAGTGATCCCAAAACTGCCTTTAACTGCTATTAGGGTTCCTTAATACACTTAACCTTTTCTAAAACTATATCAACCGTTTTGTTATTCCTTCCAATTCCTTAATTTACCTAATCCCATTTTTTGCCTAATGGGCCAAGCCCAAGTGACCCAAATGCCCCCGTGTGGGCCCGGCTATGTCTAAAAACATCCCGTGACCCGTTTAATACCCCCGGGTACACTTTTCTGACTATCTCGGCCCATTCGAACTCAAACGTACACTCAGAATTGGCATCCAAATCAATTCATAAAAATGTTTATCCCCTCACCCCTTTAGTCTTTACCGACTCCCGGTTGAGATAAGTGCATACCCTGTCATTTATACTCGAAATGTCTTAAATAATTAATTACTATTCACTTAGTAAATCAATCCCCGTAAATATTAACCATTTACTCCTCGATTAATATTTAAATAAAATTTCCGTAATTAATTCAATTAAATTACGACTCATAAGTAATTTTCAATTCCCGAATTAATTAAATATGTAATGCATGAAAAATGCGGGGTGTTACATACTCCCCCCCTTACAAAGGAATTTCGTCCCCGAAATTAGGTCATACCTATGATGAAAAGCTCTGGATATTGCTCCCGCATATCCTCCTCCCACTCCCAGGTAGACTCGTCAATGTTGTGATGACCCCACTCTACTCTAACTAGTGGAATAACCTTGGATCGTAATTTCCGCTCGCTACGGTCTAGGATAGCCACCGACCTCTCCTCATATGAGATGTCTGGCTGTAATTCAATTTCTTCGAGTGGAATGTGCCAGAAGGCCCTCTCACTCCTGCGATATTTCTTCAGCGATGCTACATGGAACACGTCGTGTATCCGCTGAAGATGCTCTGGTAATCCCAGCTTGTAGGCTACAGGCCCCACCCTCTCGATAATAGGGAAAGGTCCCACGTACTTTGGTGCTAGTTTACCCTTCTTGCCGAACCTCATCACCCCTTTTATGGGGGACACCCTGACCAATACCTGATCCCCAACCTCTAACTCCACGTGTCTCCGTGAAGCATCAGCGTAACTTTTCTGCCTATCCTGAGCTATCCGAATCCTCCCTCGGATCAGCTCTATCTTGGAAGATGTCTCTTGAACAATCTCCGGCACCAACAGTTTGTTGTCCCCCACCTCTAACCAACAAGCGGGTGAACGACAAGGTCTCCCGTATAATGCCTCGAATGGTGCCATGCTGATCGTGAATTGGTAAGAGTTATTATACGTAAACTCTACCAGAGGAAGATATTTCTCCCAACCTCCCCCAAAGTCTAATATGCACATTCTGAGCATATCTTCCAGCATCTGGTTGACTCTCTCGGTCTGTCCGTCAGTCTGCGGGTGATAGGCTGTACTCAAACGTAACTCCGTGCCCATGGCCTATTGAAAACTCTGTCAAAAGTGGGCCACAAATATCTTGTCCCTATCCGACACAATATTAATCGGTACCCCGTGCAGTTTAACAATCTTTGCTATGAATAGCTGTGCATAACGCATCGTCTCAAAGTCTGTGCGAACCGGTAGGAAGTGTGCCACTTTGGTCAACCGATCCACAACAACCCATATGGAATCGTGACCCTTCTGTGATGTCGGTAACCCTGTAATGAAGTCCATAGAGATGCTCTCCCACTTCCACACAGGAATTTCAAGTGGCTGTAGCATCCCGGATGGTCTTTGATGGTCAACTTTCACAAGCTGACACGTGGTACATTTCGAAACAAACTCTGCTATGTCCCTTTTCATCCCTGCCCACCAATACTGCCTCCTCATATCTTGATACATTTTATCCCCACCTGGATGTACTGCGAATTTAGACCCATGAGACTCCGTCATAACCGCGTGCCTCAACTCCGCATCCTCTGGCACAATCAACCTCCCATTATGGCGTAAGCCTCCCTCCGAGCTGATCGAGTAACCCTCTGCTCCCTCAGCTAGTAACTGGCTCACCCTATCCCGCCAGGTCTGATCCTATGCCTGAGCCCTCACAACCCGCATAATGATTTCGGGTGTGATGGATAATGCTGACATGCAAACCCTGGCTACATCATCCTCGTATTGAAGTTCTCTCCACTTCGCTTTCCAGACTTCTGATATTTCCCCAGTTGGTCTCCGACTCAATGCATTTTCCACCACATTAGCCTTACTAGGATGATACTGAATATCAAACTGATAGTCTTTCATGAATTCTAGCCATCGCCTCTGTCTCATATTCAAATCCTTCTGAGTGAAAAGGTACTGAAGTGATTTGTGATCCGTGAATAGAGTGAACTGCTCCCCCAGGAGATAATATCTCCATATCCTCAAAGTAAAAATGACTGCTGCTAACTCCAGGTCGTGAGTGGGGTAATTCCTCTCGTGGGGCTTTGGCTTCCTTGACGCATAAGCTATAGCCCTTTCCTCCTGCTGAAGCACACCCCCAAGTCCTTGTAAGGATGCGTCAGTGTAAACCCGATACTCTAATCCTCCTTTCGGCAATGCAAGCACGGGTGCAGATGTCAACTTGTCCTTTAACTCGTCGAAGGCTAATTGATAGTGATCATTCCAAGTGAAAGGTACCCCTTTCTGGGTAAGATTCGTAAAAGGGCCCGCAATCTTTGAGAATCCTTTGATGAACCTTCTGTAATAACCGGCCAACCCTAGAAAACTGGGCACTTCTGTCGGTGTCGTGGGCTGTCCCCACTCCCTCATCGCCGATACTTTACTTGGATCCACCGCAATACCCCGGTCTGACACCACGTGGCCAAGGAACTGGACCTCCCGTAGACAAAATCCACACTTATCGAATTTGGCATAAAGTTGGTGATCCCGTAATGTCTGTAACACTATATGTAGGTGCTCTGCGTGCTCCTCCTCGGTACGTGAGTAGATCAGGATGTCATCAATGAACACTATAACAAACTGATCGAGAAACTCCCTGAATACTCTGTTCATGAGGTCCATGAACACTGCTGGTGCATTGGTGAGTCCGAATGGCATCACCCTGAACTCGTAAGATCCATACCGCGACAGGAAAGCGGCCTTCGGAACATCTTCCTCTCGGATACGTAATTGATGATATCATGACCTTAAGTCGACCTTAGAGAAATAAGATGCTCCACTCAACTGGTCAAATAGGTCGTTAATCCTAGGCAACGGACACTTATTCCATATCGTGGCCTTATTCAACTCTCTAGAGTCCACGCATAATCGTAGTGAGCCATATCGCTTTTTCACAAATAACACCGGTGCACCCCTTGGCGATGTACTCCGTCGTATGAAACCCTGACCCAGAAGCTGCTGAATCTGCTCCCTTATCAAAAAGAATACTACCTTCATAACCATGAATGAGAAACATACCCTCAACTGCTGGCGGTGCTTGCTGCGCCGGGGGATTAGGAACATCCTGGACATTATACACACATCCATAGTGCATCTTCCCCTGCTGAGGTGGGGCAGGTGGGGTTGCTGCTGCTGCTACTGGTAATTGCCCCCGTTGCCCCTGTTGGGCCTCCTGCTATTGACCTCTGCCCCTCTGTGGGCACTCTCTCTTGAAATGTCTTGGATGGCCACGCACAAAACAGCGTCTCTGACCATCCCCCTGTCGTTGGCCCTGACGCGGCTGGCCCTGGCCCTGCTGGCCTCCCCCATTGTTCCCTTAGCCCTGAAGGCCCTAAGGAACTTGCTGCTGCTGATTCGGGCCCGACTGCCCCTGCCTGAACCCTTGCCTCCCTGTCGAAAACCACCAGACTTAAACTTCTTAGCCTGATTCCCTTGCTGACTACCCGTCTGCTGCTGAGCACCACTAGTGTCACTACTAGTAATAGTCTTGCCCTGTTGGCTCATCTCCCCTGTTCTCTTGCTCCCCTTCGCATGGAAGCGATGGTCCTGGAAGTGTACAAGTGCGGCATTAACGACGTATGTATACATCACTAACGCCGGATTACCAATCAAGTGTTGCCTGATCCTCCAGGCTAAACCATCCATAAACCTTGATTTCTTCTGCTCCTCATCGCTCACCTCATTTGGCACAAAGTTTGCCAAACGGGTGAACTCTTCCTCGTAATCTGCCACTGATCGGTCACCCTGAACTAAATCACTGAATTTCTTCCTCATCTCAGTCTCTACTGCTGGTGGAAAGTATTTGCGATCGAACCGCACCCAAAACTCTGCTATCGGCATCAAGTCTCGCTCCTCGGAGGTGGTAACTGACTCCCACCACTGTAAGTCTGCCCCTGATAGACGAAAGGTAGCAAGCATCTGCTTCTGTACCTCGGTACACTCTAGCATGCGCAGATGGCATTGAATGTTCTTCTTCCAGTCAAAAACCTCTATCACATCTGTGCTACCCCAGAACTCAGGTGGGTGACCCTTCTGAAAGGTCTCCCTGACTCTCTGCCATGATAGTGGCCCCATTGGAGCCTGAACTGCTGGTGCCACTGGAGGTGGTGCTTGGGGCTGTGGAAAGTGAGCTGCCATAGCTCTCATTACTATTTCGACCGCCTGGGACACTATCACCGCCACCTGAGTAGTGGAAATCAACTCGGGTGGGGGTGGTGGTAGCGGTACCTGTGGCTCCTGATGAGCCTCCCTGATTTCATCCCTAGCCTCAGCCCTCTCCGCTCTCAGTCTCCTCGGTGGCATCTGAAATAGATTAAATCGCATAAGTACACAGTTTACACAAAAATATTCACAGCAAAAAATACTATATCTCACCAGCGAAAATGAGTCAAAAGTCCTAATCATAGGGCTCTACAATGAACGAGTGCTACGCTGAAACGTAGAAAGCCGCGTAGATCTTAAGGACACTAGAACCTGATGCTCTGATACCATCTGTGACACCCCGCCTAATTAATCCCGGGTGATCATTCCTAAATCATGTTAGAAAAGGTTTCTCAGTTGGTCCATTCTTAGCATCACTGTCATCTTTTTAATTACTAACCACCTAAGTGAGAAAAACAGACTGGTGCCAATTTTTATATCTTTAAATTAATTTAAACTCATGCGGAACATAAAATAATACACAATCACAATTAACTAAAATAACCATCCACAATTTAAAATACTTAACCGAATAAACCATCTGTCCAATTAACCAATACAAGTAAAGATAGGAAGAAAAATCTTAACAAGTCTAATATAAGAACTGTGAGCGACATGCTCAGATAACTGCTAGAGAATTCCTACACGAACGAAAGAAGGAGGCGTCTATCAAAACCCCACAACATCCACATGTGCTGCAGCAAAGGATACCTGGAATAGTGTCAAGCCTGGCGCCGTTGTGGTTGGACACCTAAAAGGTTTTTAAAATTTTTATAGCAAGGGTTAGTACCCAAAAACATTTGAAAACATTTAACAAATGATTAACTTACAGTAATAAATAAATATGCACGCTCTTCATATTTTAGTTAGTGCCGCACTCTCTTGAGGACTTCCTCACCCCTCCTCTAATGTGCACTACTAACGCTTCCATTTAATTTACTAGGTCCTGCACTCTTGACCCAATACTTATTTTAACCCTTGAAATTTTCCTACACTAAATGAGTATGCCTTAATTCATGATTTGTAAGTTATTATAAACATAAAACTTAATTAAATCATTACCCGTTTTAATTTCATATAACATTCACACCCGTTATGCACATAATACATTTTTCACTGTGTATTAATTATCCCATATATAATTATCTACCTAATTATACATTTAATCATTTTACAGTATTCACAAACATACTGAAATAACATTTAATACAAACTTTTGGCCGAGTAAAAATACTCACAAAAATATAAATTTTTTTCCAAGTGCTATCCCACTAGGTGTATTCACATAACCTAGTTATCCGAGTTAGATTCGCTCACTAACTTAGTTTAACATACGAATTTGGAGGCGGTCATATTCCTTCCCTAAAAGTGAGATGTCCCTCACCCATATAACGGACGCTATGACATGGGATTATACTCGCCCTACTCGTCAAGCTAGGGGATTCATCCACTATGCGCAACCTCCCCCTATAGCACTAGAGTATATACTTATAATATCCAATCAATGATATTAATGCACACACACTATATATATATATACTGTCACACCCCGTACATATATATAAATTCACAATGTCCCGTCTACACCATGTACACACTCTGTAACATAAGCCTATTTAATTTATTAAGAGTTTACGGTCCAACTCTAATCATTAATTAACTCGTACATTAATTAATTAAGTCACCTTTGGTGTCGCCCCCACCATTAATTTGGACTTACTCTCGTAGTCCTAATCAACCTCACCCGAGTCTAAATTCCTCACAAATTTAAATTAGGATGTCACACTAAGTCGTCTCCAAATTCTAATTAATTTTATTCACCATTAATTAGATTTAAAATCCATGTATAAATTTCTCACCAAATTAATTCATGGAAAAAGATTAAATTTAAATTTTCTTTATATAAAATAAAACTGGGCGAACTGTCAAAATCTGCCGACCTTCGATCGATCGACCCCGGACCTTCGATCGATCGATCGAGCAGGTCTTCGTCTTCTTCGCGAAGACAGATTCTGCCATGAACGAGTTTCATGAAACCCTAACTCCTTCTACCAGCAATCTCAAGCTTTCTTAACCATAATACAAGTTAGGAACCTTATTAGGGACCTCCAGAATGGCCTCCAATGTTATTAATTCGTCCATTAACTACACTTTCTGAATTTGGGGAGATATTCATCTTTAATTCCATACCCATTTACATCCCAAATCCCTTCACCAAATTCGTTTCTAATTATCCAGATATCATCCTACCAGATATGCATCAATTTATAATATCAGATTTCTACAAGAATCCTCATTCAAATTCGTAAATCAGATTATTATTTTCAAAACCTCATGTTTATGCCATGAACACCCAAAACGAATTTTGATCAAACACATCACATGAATATGAATTTCAAAAACAGATTCAATACTATTGCAAGTTATCCACTTGCCTTAGGTTTCGTAGTGTCTGATTTGGAGATGAATTTCCAAGGTTGAAGACGATCCTTGTTGTCTCTCTAGTGATCCCAAAACTGCCTTTAACTACTATTAGGGTTCCTTAATACACTTAGCCTTTTCTAAAACTTTATCAACCGTTTTATTATTCCTTCCAATTCCTTAATTTACCTAATCTCGTTTTTTGCCTAATGGGCCAAGCCCAAGTGACCGAAATGCCCCCGTGTGGGCCCGACTATGTCTAAAAACGCCCCGTGACCCGTTTAATACCCCCGGGTACACTTTTCCGACTATCTCGGCCCATCCGGACTCAACCGTACACTCAGAATTGGCATCTGAATCAATTCATAAAAATGTTTATCCCCTCACCCCTTTAGTCTATACCGACTCCCGGTTGAGATAAGTGCATACCCTGTCATTAATACTCGAAATGTCTTAAATAATTAATTACTATTCACTTAGTAAATAACTCCCTGTAAATATTAACCATTTACTCCTCGATTAATATTTAAATAAAATTTCCGTAATTAATTCAATTAAATTACGACTCATAAGTAATTTTCAATTCCCGAATTAATTAAATATTTAATGCATGAAAAATGCGGGGTGTTACAATCTGCTTGTTCACTATCTACTGAAGGCTCCGCCGACAAGTCCACATCATCATCTTCATATATCTAAAACAATGAATCATTGAGTGATACTCGAATAAGGAAGTTATGTGTTGCCATCACTACAAGAAAAATACCTTTTTATGACGCTCGAAAAAATAATTTTGTGACATTTATTACAAAAATATCATTTAAAGGTTAATGATATTATTAATATGACATTTAAAATATAAAACGTCATTTTACACATATTAGTTATTTTTTTAATGGCACTCTAAATATAAAAATCATATTTAGTTATACATATGAGGACATTTTTTGAATTTTTTTTGTCCAAAATACATATTATGACCCTTAATTTTTTTGGGGGGTTGGGGGGGGGGGGGGGGGGGGGGACGGGTTACCCATGCGGCAACCTCCAAAATTTTATTTTCCCATGCGCCAGCTCTAATCTCCTCACGACTTCTATCCTCAAGACTCCTCTCACCTCCTTTCCTCATGTCTCCTCTCCATTCACTCTCCATCTAGTACATTTTCTCCTCTCCACTATCAAGTTGCTGACCTATACGTATATGTATGTAAACATAATCAAGAAGTCTTCCATTTCTTGTTCCTTTAAAAAAATATCCGTTCTATACTTGATAACCAACTCCGTAATACATATTAAAACTTATTATCTTTAAAAAATGTTTGGTATTAATGAGTTTTATACAAATTTTGATTTCCAAAGTAATCTTGAGATTGTATATGGACTTATATATGTTGAGATTTATATGTATGTATTGGTGAAATGGTTGGGTGTTGGTTGAAGAGGGGAAAAATGAGAAAACGTATAATTTTTGTTGAATTTTTCCATTCTTAGGAGAAACTGCAGTAGCCAAGAAGGCTTAATTTTTAATTTTTTTTCGTTCTTTTTTTCTCTTTTTCCCCAAAACTTTTTATGGATCTAGAAATAAATAAGATTTATAAAATGTGATTTTAATGAAATCCAATTAAGGTTAGATGAGTTTCAATTTAATGTGATGGGATTATTTTAATGATGGTAAATAGGCCCATTGTTCATATAATATAATTTCGATGGTAAAATTAGTATTGAATTTGGGGAAGAGAATTTATGATGTCATGTTGATCATAATTGACTATTTTCAATATTAATTGGAAGAGTACTAATGTGAATTGTATTGGACGATGAAAGCTATAAGACTACATAACCAAAGGAATCAAAGAAGTTAGTTTTGTTCTCAATAAGAAAGATTAATGTACTTATACATTTCGAGTATTTATCATTAATGAATGATAACATGTGTGTAAATTGAAAATGTGACCCTCGTAGGGGTGAATGATAAGGGTGGTGTGTGTGAAGTGAAAAATGAAATGAAATGAACGCTAGCGCCATATTGATTACTAAGCTATAGTGTCTTCTCAACGAAACGTTGCCATTTTTTATTACTAGTATTGTGTTCTTATTGGCCAATTATTGTTTATCTGGAAAATTATGTTGTAACAAGTGGGTTTTTGATAGATCGGTTATGGAACCCATTTAATGCTTCCATCTTGGATGATCGATTATGAGATATTGATTAAGCAATTTTTTATTCGGTAGAATGATTTGTGTGTTTTTAAAGATTTTGATTGATTTGAGTTTAGGTTTAGAAGGTAATGTATTTGATTTTGAAATATTCATGTTCTATGATATTGTTGACAGTTGATTTCAGTTCATTCGGAATCTGAATCGGTCTATGAAATATTAATCGACAAACAATATTAGTCGACAAACATTATATTTCTCTTTCTCTGAAGACACTTATATTTCTTAATATTTTTTGCATTACAAATAGTTTATGGTGGATTGAAGACATTTTTCATTTCGCTCATCGTGGTTTGAAGCTTCCATTAACTTCTTCAGGTTTCAACTCTTCTTGTTATTTATTTAAGCTTGCATTAACTTATTGTCATTCTATTTTTGTTCTTACCATCAATTGTTTACAAATATTCACTTTACAAGAGTGCTACGAGGGTTTAATTATTTTTTCATTGTATTTTATTAGTGATAAAATGTGGTAGTGAACTTAGAAGTTAACAATTTTTTGTCTCATTAACCCATGAAATCAATACTTTTCAATATAACCTAGGATAAAAGAATTGTTTCGTTGATCTTAGTAATAAAATTCATGGCAGTGATCTTAATTACCTCATATATCATGACCATTCGATGTTATTAGGCATTATGGGTGATAATCGGGTTGTGCTGCTTTGGGTTCACGTACTAATTTTTAATAGCAATAAATATGGAACAAGCTTAATTAATGAATTGTGTCAACTGTCATGTCCTAATAGGGTTGTCTAAACATTATCGAGAGGTTTTGTAAAACGTGTTATCGTGTAAAAGAATTTCACCTTGGCATTGCCCTTTGTTTGATTTTGAATGTTTTGCGTAAAAATTCTTACTTATTTTTGTGTTTATATGTGATTATGCACCTCGGAAGCTCGAGTTAAAATGCATCCATTCTGCCACTTATCTTTGGTAATAAAGTTAATGTGTGTAAGTAATGTTAGTATTACATCGTTAATAATAATATTTGTGACTTAAACTAAGACGAATCTTATAAAACACATGCATACTTTACGAATTAGAAAATGAAAAATTAATATGATTTGAGGATTGTGTTATTTTATACGAAAATCACATTTGTACAACTAATATTAACAAACTTAATATAGGTACAATTTGATAAATGGGAATAGACAAGTCATGGATGTCTATGCATATATTATCAAACGAGTACTTGCAAGGGGTTGAAAAATTTCTTAAAGTTGCAGAGATGAATGTTATAAATAGTGAAGTTGTATGGTGTCCATGTACATCATGTGGAAATTGTTTTAAATGGAGTTTAAGAGATATTAAAGGTCATTTATATGCGAACGGCATTGATCAAAGTTATTGTATATGGATATGGCACGGGGAAGTCACTCCTAATTCAACTTTCTCACATGTCAACATGGGTGACCCCATCCATCCTGATAAAGGCTTTCATTATTATCTGTTTTCGGGTTTCATCACTGCTGTGAACTGAATATTGACGTTTTCTCCCTAATAAGGATAACATAGGTTATTATTTTGATGACTATTTTGTTTCAGGGTAACTCTCCCGTTTAGTCTTCAAACATGGCCTATACCTAAAGAATTAGATAATGTATTCTGATACCATCCCCTATCATTAGTTAATGTATTCAGATTCTATCCCATATCATTAGGTAATAGATGAAGATTCCATCCCATATTTTTTATTTTTTAAGTCAATGTCCTCTTTCTCCATATTTGTTTGTTTGGTGAGATATGCTCCTCAAATCCTCCCTTTGCCTTACCCTGGATATGATATCCCTCTCTCTAACGGTGATGAAATATGATTCAATCAACTATCTCATTGTAGAGAGTTTCCGGCTATTGGGATTTCCGGGGAGGATCACCAAACTCTTGGGTAACAGGAATTACCTAATACCCTAAAGTGGAAGACATGGTTCTTTGGAGATGTTTAAGACGATAAATAAAGACTTTATGGGGGATCCTAAATCATTTGAGAAGTTGCTAGAGGATACCAAAAAGACCTTTTACAAAGGGTGTAAAAATTTTACGAATATGTCTTCACTGGTGAGTCTACTCAATTTGAAAGCAAAGAGTGGTTGGACTGATACGAGCTTTTCAAACATGGTCCAATTATTTTCCCAATTGCTCCGAGAAGATAATGAATTTCCTTTATCTACGAAAAAGTCCATACAAATGTTGTCCATGTTTGGTATGGGGTATGAAAAAATACACGTGTGCCGTGACGATTGCCCTACTTTTGGAACACCAAAGTATAAGTTTCAACTGAATGACCTACTTACGGAACACCAAGGTATAAGTTGAAAAAATATACAACCGAGGTGAAGGTGGGAGTGCCAGTAAAAGTATTATGGTATTTTCCACCCATTCCTTGGTTCAAAAGGTGGTTTCACTCTGTACAAACTACAAAGGCCTTGAGTTGGCATGCAAACAAAAGATAAGTTGATGGTAAGTTACGTCACCCTGCGGATTCCCCTACATGGAAGTTGGTGGATGACAAGTGGCTGGAGTTTGGAAAAGAATCTAGAAACCTTCGGTTAGATCTTTCAGCAGATGGAATTAACCGACATAGTACTTTTAGTAGTAAGTATAGTTGTTGGCTGATCATGTTGGAAAATTATAACTTTGAGTCGTCGCTGAGCACAAAGAGAATTTTTTTTATGTTAACAATGTTAATATCGGGTCCGCGATAGCCTGGAAATGATATCGACGTTTACTTGGCACCATTAATTGAGGAATTGAAAACCTTATGGGATAAAGATGCACATGCTTATGATGATTACCTCTAAGAATCCTTAACTTTGAAGGCAGTATTACTATGGACCATTACTGATTTCCTTGCATACGGTAATTTGTGTGGTTGCGTTATAAAGGGGTCCTATGCTTGTCCAATTTGGCGTGAAGAAACATATTCTATTCGATTAAAACATTCTAATAAGAATGTATATACATCATATAGAAGCTTTCTTCCGCAAAATAATTCGTTTCGAAAGAAAAAGAAAGATTTTAATGGTAAGTGATATACCCGTATATACCCTTGGCCATGCCGAGGGCGCCCTGCGCCTCATAAGGCCCAGATGACCCCTCAGGGGGCCGACCCTTCATCAGGGGCCGACCCTTCATCAGGCTCCGGACGACCCCTCAGGAGGGGCCGACCCTTCATTAGGCTCTGGACGACCCCTCAGGGGGCCGACCCTTCATCAGGCTCCGGACGACCCCTCAGGGGGCCGACCCTTCATCAGGCTCTGGACGACCCCTTAGAAGGCCGACCCTTCATCAGGTTCCGGACGACCCCTCAGGGGGCCGACCCTTCATCAAGCTCCGGGCCGACCCTTCATCAGGCTCCGGATGACCCCTCAGGGGGCCGACCCTTCATTAGGATCCGGACGACCCCCCGACGGTACGACAGTACGAGGCCCAAATTAGGCCAGACTCATTGCCAGAAGGAACTTTGCCCTCGGCCTCATATCAAAGGCCGAGGGTGACATCATCATAGCACGTGGTTTGGGAGACGTGTGGAACAGTGCGCGTGAGGCTCACATGGCACATGGGAGACCGTTATAACAAAATCACAACCTCACGTGGAGGAATATTATGTCATCATTTGGCATCTACAAGTGTCAACAGGGGATTGGCTAGATCATCATCCACATGCACCATGCATACTTGGGGGGTACATTACACCCCCCAAGACCTATATATACTTGTCACCTACAACCCTACAGGAGATCGATTAATAATTGTAACACTAGCAAAAACTCTGCTTGTACACACAGTAGAGAGAGAAAGTGAGCTTATGTGCATTGTATCCAAGGCCATTAGTGCCCATACTTAGTGGATCACACATTCACAGTGGATGCAGGCCTAATTGGCTGAACCACTATACATCATTGTCTTATTCCTCTTATACTCATCTCCTTCTACACACTTATACACTTACATCTCTATGGCTGCCATGGTTACTATTGTTTGAGCTCATCATCACTTATCCGGTGGTGCTAGATTTCAGCCTCATCAGTTTGGCGCCGTCTGTGGGAACGAGAAGACATCTCTTATTTTGTACAGCTTGACCTCACTGGTTACTCTGGTGGTGAACTAGTTCTCCCCCTGAGAAGGGATGTTTCACCATTGAAAGAGACCCACTAAGGTTCTCAAGCTCACCAGTCTTTTTTCCAGTTCAGTTATTCACAGCTCAAACACATGGCACCATAGATGCCACCACCACCACTCCCTCCACGGGATGACGGAGGAGGACCTAGTTCCAGTCATCTACCACCTCAATCTGAGATGGCTGATGTGGAGGCAGCCTTGAAGTCTCTGGCAACGAGCCACCGGATCTTGCAGGAGAAGTTCACAGCTCTGAGCCAGAACATGCTAAGACCACCAGGGGTCTCACCTGAGATGATTACTCCGGCAGCAGGTCCAGGACAGCATGAGGCCAGGGGACCATCCCAGGCACCACGCAAAGACCTTCCACCCCCTCAGCGGCGTAGGGATGTTGCTGACCCCCAGGGAGGCAAGGAAACCCTTGCCCTGAAGACAGGTACGATGATCTAGAGGGGGAGGAAGCCCCCATAGAATGCTGGGAGCCGTATGAGGTCTCCAACAATACCGTACGACCTCTCCAGGAGAGAAGAGGGAAGTGTGGAAGGCAAAATCCTGATGATCGCCCGAGAGGCTCTGCTTTCGATCGCCTGAGCAGGGGATCGGCCTTTGAGAGGCTGGGCTCAGTGAATGACCTGAGGGAAAAATTTTCTAGATCAAGGAGTGGTGCGAGGTCCAGAAGGGAGGCTGCTAATGGCCGACCCCATGGGGGCTGACCCCAAGGATGGGACGACGGTCAGGGGGAGGTAAACAGCCGATATAGGCCAATCGCAGCAGAACCCTCAGTCCATCTTAAAGAAGCGGCAGGGGATAACATTGGCCAAGCTGACCTTACGAGGCCTTGGAATGATTCGATCCAGTGGCTGGAGGATAAGATCGACGAAATAATGAAAAGCCGCGACCCTCTTCAGAGGGGATACACCATAGGCTCACCCTTTGTGGCGAAGATAGTTAACTTCCCTACGCCATCAAAGTTCAAGCCACCTGTGGTCACCCCAAGATATGACGGGAGCACCAACCCTGTCCACCATGTTGAGATGTATCAATCTGGAGCAGACATATACTCTATCTCAGATGAGATGAGGTGTCGTGACTTCTATGGTACCCTGACTGGGGTTGCACATGTCTGGTACACGTCTCTTCCAAAAAATTCCATTGAAAACTTTAAGCAGTTGGCAGACCGGTTCATCCACAACTTTTGATTTGGGATGAGGCCACAGAAGAAGACCACCCACCTGCTCTATGTTAAGCAGGGGAAGATCGAGAGTCTGAGGGACTACATAGCCAGATTCAATAAAGAGAAGCTGGAGGTGGAAGACTATAAGGAGAGCATAGCTATGACAGCCCTGATTGGAGGACTCCAAAAGGGTAAGCTGTTATGGAAGCTTGCTGAAGACCCTCCGAGGACGATGGCTGAATTGTTGTCAACAGCAGGAAAGGTGATGAACATTGAAGAGGCGATGGCCGCAAAATACGAAGACGAAAAAGGAGGCGCTAGTGGGGGTAAATACCCTAAGAAGAACAAAGAGGGGAAGAAGAGGTCTACTGATGACAAGTTCACTGGTTACACCCCTCTAACGGTCAGCTGTGAACAGATTCTCAATAAGATAAAGAGTGAATGATCCCTGAAGTGGCCTGAGAAGTTAAGGGCATCCCCCAACAAGAGGAACAAGAACCTGTGGTGTGAATTTCACCAAGACCATGGCCACGTGACAGAAAAATGTTTCTCTCTGAAAGATGAGATTGAAAAGATGCTGAAAGAAGGAAAGCTCAGAAAGTACGTCGACAGAGGTGCCTTTAAGAGGGGCCGAGGGGACGACCCCAGAAAAGCGAGGTGATGCATGTAGAGAAGGTCCTCAAAAAATAGGAGACGACCCTTATGATGATGAGGACGACCCTGACCTCCCGCCGAGAGATGACCAAGGCCCTTTCAAGAGGCTTAATAGAATCTCGCTTGGAGTGGGAATGATCTCCGGGGGTCTAGCAGGAGGAGGGTCTGAGGTCGCTGACAGGAAGGCCCATGTGGCTGAGGCCAAGGCAGTGACGAAGACGGTACACTCAACCTCTCTGGATGTCAAGTCAGAAAAGAGGAAGAAGGTTGATATGGACACTCTGATAGTGGGGTTCTCGAAAATGGACTTTAAAGGCCTCCTAGCCCCACACGACGACCCACTCGTCATCACAACTAGGGTGCACGGGTGTGAGGTGCCGAGGATATTGGTCGACGGGGGCAGTTCTGCAGATGTAATGTTTTGGTTGTGCTTCAAATCCTTAGGTCTCAGCCGTGGTAGCCCATACCATCATCCATTGATTGGGTTCAGTGGGGAAAAGGATCATCCCCTTGGAGTGTATGAGGACGATGTCAGGATGGGGGATGAGTGGCCGAGATGGCTTACCAAGAAGGTCAGTTTCTTTGTGATGGATGAGCATGTGTTTTCGGCCTACAGCATCATACTGGGGCGTGTGGCCCTCAAGGGGTTTGAAGCTGTGCCGTCTACGGTCCATCAGATGGTTAAGTTTCCTACCCCTTACGGGGTGGGGGAAGTTTAGGGAGACCAGACGACAGCACGAGAATGTTACTACAACTCCGTTGAAGAAAGGGAGGCACACAAGAGGGCTACAACCACTTACAATATTGATACCCTAGACCCCATGGATGAGACGAAGCTAAAGAAAGGAGAGGCCGCGGAAGAGGTAGAATCCATCATCCTCGATGAGGATGACCCTAAAAAAACCGTCCAAGTCGGCAAGTCTCTGAAGCCCAATATCAAGGAAGACCTCATTAAACTGTTGAGGAGAAGAAGAAGCGTCTTTGCGTGGAGTCATGTAGATATGCCGGGGATCGACCCTGAAATCATGTGCCACAAGCTCAATGTGGTAGAGGGAGAGGAGAATTTACTCTAGAGAAAAGTATGAGGCCATTAGGAATGAGGTCAAGAAGCTAGGAGATGTTGAGTTTATTAGAGAGGTCATCTACCCTGAATGGCTGTCTAATGCAGTCATTATCCCAAAAGTCAACGAAAAGTGGAGAATGTGTGTGGACTTCACCGACCTCAACAAGCACTGTCCCAAAGACAGCTTCCCTCTCCCTCCCATTGACCAGATGGTAGACGCTACCGTAGGCCATGAGCTCATGATCTTCATGGATGCCTATTCAGGGTACAACCAGATCTTCATGAACCCGGAAGACTCGAAGAAGACAGCCTTCATTACTGACAAGGGGACATACTGTTATAGGGTCATGCCCTTTGGCCTAAAAAATACGGGGGCAATGTACCAGCGCCTCGAAAATAAAATGTTCAAAGACCAAATTGGAAAGTCTATGGAGGTCTATGTAGATGACATGTTGACTAAGAGTTTGAAGGCAGAGGATCATGTGGCAGACCTGGAGAGGACCTTTAATACGATGGACAAATACCAGATGAAGCTTAACCCCGCCAAGTGTGTCTTCGGGGTCGGAGCAGGGAAGTTCTTGGGGTTCATTGTCAACCAAAGAGGCATCGAGGCCAATCCTGAAAAGATAAAGGCCCTTGTTGAGATGAAGACCCCCAAGTCCATTAAAGACGTTCAGAGGCTCACAGGGAGAGTTGCTGCATTGAACAGGTTCGTATCTAGGGCCACAGACAGGTGTCTACCATTCTTAAAAATTCTTAGAAAATCCTTTGAATGGAGTGAAGAGTGTGATCAGGCCTTCAAGGAATTAAAATATTACCTGGGGTCTCCCTTGCTGTTGTCACGACCCGTGTAGGGTGAGCGAATTTATGTATACCTCTCCGTCTCAGAGTTAGCCATCAGTGCAGCCATTGTGAGAGACAAAGACGGAGTACAGAAGCCTGTGTATTTTAACAGCAAGGCACTCCAGGGGGCAGATCAAAGATATCCAAGGATGGAAAAGTTGGCCTATGCCTTGATCCATGCATCGAGAAAGATGAAGCCATACTTCCAGTCCCATACAATGGTCATCCTCACTGACTCTCCCCTTAGGCAGGTTTTGTACTAGCCTGAAAAATCAGGGAGGTTAATGGCCTGGGCTATAGAGCTGAGGGAGTTTGACATAGTGTATCAGCCTAGGACGGCCATTAAGGGGCAAGCATTGGCAGACTTCGTGGCCGAGTTTACTTGGGAATATAATAAAGCTGAGGGTGAGAACCTCGGGAAGATAGATACCCGACAAGGTGAGCTCACCGAAACACCTGCAGATAAGGATGAGACGAACACCGCTAGAAGGAAAGTGGTTGAAAATGAAGAGGGAAGATATCTCTTTAGACAGGGGTCACTCAACGAGGGAAGTTTCTCAGAAGAACACACTGTGTGGATTCTCTTCATCGACGGGTCCTCTTGCGAAAGTCGGAGTGGAACTGGATTAATAGTATCAACACCCGATGGCACAGACATTGAGTATGCCCTGAGGTTCAACTTTAAGGCCTCCAACAACGAGGCTAAATATGAGGCCTTGATAGCAGGCCTCTCCTTGGCCAGATCTCTTAGTGCCGGCCAGATTTTGGTTCATAGTGATTCAAGGCTAGTAGTGAATCAGATACGAGGAGCCTACGAGGCCAAGGATGAGAGGATGGATAGGTACCTTGAGAAGGTGAGGTCGTTATTGAGGGGCTTCAGAGAAGTGAAATTAAAGAGGATACCTAGGCTCGACAATGGTCGAGCTGATGCCCTTACTAGGTTGGCCTCGACAACTAGGACAGACATCAGGAGGACGGTCCCAGTGGAAATTTTTCTTTGTCCAACTATTGAAGACGCTGAGGGAACACTTAGCAATTGCCTAAATGTTTCGCAGGAAGCTTCGTGGATGGAACCTCTGATCGGATACATTAAAGGGGGAGAGATGCTAGAAGTAGGGCAAGAAAGGAAGAAGCTGAGATACAAGGCTGCAAAGTTCGCTGTCATTGGGGACACCTTGTACAAAAAGGGATTTTTACTCCCCTTACTTAGGTGTGTGCACCCATCTGAGGTCCCATCCATTTTGCAAGATGTGCACGAAGGATCATGCTCAAGCCACATTGGGGGCAAATCCTTAGCGAAGAGGTTGATCACCTAAGGGTACTGGTGGCCGACCTTGGGGAAAGACGCCGCGACATATGTAAAAAAGTACGATAAATGCCAGAGATTTTCCACCATCCCTCACCAACCCCATCAACCTCTTACCTCCATTACGTCCCTATGGCCATTTGCAGTTTGTGGGATCGACCTCGTAGGACCCTTACCAAGATTAGTCAATAACTATCGGTTCCTCATCATAGCGATTGACTATTTCTCAAAATGGGTAGAGGCCGAATCGATGGTCATGATTACAGAGCAGAAGACCTTCCAGTTCATCTGGAAAAATGTCATATGCAGATATGGTCTCCCCAACACCCTCATCTCGGATAACGAGACTCAGTTCAAGAATACCTCTCTATAGAAGTACTGTGAAAGGGTGAGTATCAAACAATTCTTCTCTACCCCAGGCCGACCTCAAGCCAATGGGCAAACAGAATTTACAAACAGGACAATCCTAGATGGAATCAAGAAGAGGCTTGAGGAGGCAAAGGGAAGATGGGTTAGGGAGTTATATGCCATGTTGTGGGCATACAGGACGACAGTGAGGACCTCTATCGGAGAGACCTCATTCATGCTAGCTTAAGGATCAGAAGCCATCATCCCCACCGAGATTGGGTCTCCCACTCATAGGTTCCAAATGTATGACCCCCAAAGAAATATAGAAGAAAGGAGACTCGACTTAGACCTGATTGAGGAAAGGAGGGAAGACGTCGAGATAAGGCAAGTTGCCTACCTGTAGAGGACTGCAAGGTTTTACAATCAGAGAGTTAAGAAGAGATCAATTATAGTAGGGGACTTGGTCCACAAAAAGGCTTGGCAGAAGCCCAACAAGCTACATCCCAATTGGCATGGCCCATATAGGGTCATCGATGAAGTCGTCCCTGGGACCTATAGACTAGAAAACCTAGAGGGGGAACCCTTTTCCAACCCTTGGAATGCAGATCATTTGAATAAATACTATCAGTAGTTTTGTAAAGTCTTATCGAACGATAGTTGTAAGAGGTGTTGCTCCGATAGAACACTTGATTAATTAATGAGAAATATCAGTGTTTTTTCTCATCTTATGTTTGTCAGTTCTAGTACGCATGGAAACATCTTCGAAGGACGACCCTCGACTATAATGAGGTCTCATGGAAGGGATGACCCCACCATGGTCCTCAAGAAAGATGAGGGAAAACTTTGTTTAAAACCATTAATTTGGTAATTATAACCCTCGGCTATAATGAGGTCCCATGGAGGGGATGGCCCCACCATGGCCCTCAAGAAAGACAAGGGAAAACTTTGTTTAAAACCATTAATTTGGTGATTATAACCCTCGGCTATAATGAGGTTCCATGGAGGGGACGACCCCACCATGGTCCTCAAGAAAGACGAGGGAAAAATTTGTCTAAAACCATTAATTTGGTGATTATAACCCTCGACTATAATGAGGTTCCATGGAGGGGACGACCCCACCATGGTCCTCAAGAAAGACGAGGGAAAACTTTGTTTAAAACCATTAATTTGGTGATTATAACCCTCGGCTATAATGAGGTCCCATGGAGGGGACGACCCCACCATGGTCCTCGAGAAAGACAAGGGAAAACTTTGTTTAAAACCAGTAATTTGGTGATTATAACCCTCGGCTATAATGAGGTCCCATGGAGGGGACGACCCAACCTTGGTCCTCAAGAAAGACGAGGGAGGGGTTAGTGATAATATAAAAAAATCACAATGCAAATCATACAAAAGACAAATATGGAAGACAACAAGAGAGATGATGATATAAATGAAATATTAGAAAGTGTTCTACAAAGTAGAGTACAAAAATATTAATTACATTAAGAGGGTATAGGCTACAAACAGCCACCCTATGGAGAGACATCAGAGGGCAGGTCCTCAATATCAATAAGAGAGGTCTCCTCAACGACCACGACTGGTTGGTCTTCAGACGTGCCGACACCCTTGACATGCACCTGATATTCCACCTGGGTTAGAGCCTCGGCAATCAAGGGGTCGTCCAGTTGGACCGCCTCTAGAGCGGGGCGGACGGACGACACTACATCAGCGAACTTTAAGACGACCCACCGACAGGCCGTCCTAATTCCCCTCTCCAAGTATTCAAGGCCGAATACTTGAAACTCATTCGAGAGTTTGTAGGCCTCCACATCATCGGCCTCGGCCTTCTTGACAGCCGCCTCAAGATCGACCTTGTGCTGAATCCCTAGGTTGGTCAAGGCTTCATCCTTCTCCTTAATGAGCAAGTCTTTGGCCTTCAGGTCTTCATCGTGCTGCCTCGTAAGGTCGTCCAAAATCCTTGCATGTTCAGTTTTGGCACTCTCTAGCTCAGCCCTTGAAGTCTCTAAGTCGGTTTGCAGATCGGCCTCGTGTTGGATGGCCCTCTCGGCCTCATGAAATTTCTCCTGATTCTCCGCCATCCACTTGGTGGCCGAGGAAAAAGCACAAACAAACTGCATAAGAAAAAGAACTTGTTAAGAAGCCGAGGAAATAGTTGGTGAAAGAATGCAGTTAAGGGAATGGAGCAAGACAAGTACCTGAGCCAGGGCGTGCAGACTGTAGTCATACACCTTCGCCGGAGGCATCTTAGATAAGAATTCGTAGTCGGCAGCCGAGGGAGCGGAGAACATTGACGCCTTAGCCACCCTCAAGTTTGCGATAAGTGATGATGGCTCGGCCTTCAAAAGTGCCAAGTTCTGGGACCAGAAGGCCCCCGTGCTAGAAAAAGAGGCGGTTCCCTCAGATGCCTCAACCCTTTCCCTCGTCCTTGATCCTGGCCAAGGGTCTACTGGGACCTTGGGCTCTTTCCTCTTCTGTCTGTCGACAGTCGGCTCAGCAGGTGTCGGCCCTATGGTCTGCGTCTTCCTCGGAGCTTGCTGAGGCTCCTTGCCTTTCTTCTTGGCCAAGCCTGACAACAAACTGGGAGCAGTCATTTCCCAGAGATAGTCTGATATACCAGTAGGACGACACGTCAAAAAAATTCAGAGACAATGATGAAACACTTGAAAAAAGTAAAGAATGGAAAAAATAATATAACTCACATAGTTTTGTCAGGGGGCCGACCCTCAGACCAGCTTCCTTGAGGAACTGAGGGGTCATCAGATCTTAAAACTTTGGAAGTTCACTCCCTCTCCCTCGTCCTCTCAGATATTCAACTATATATTTCTCTTCCAGACTAAGTTCGGGCTCTGACCTGGCCTTCATTGAATGGTTAGACCATCTTCTAGGGACCCTCAGACCGTCAGCTATAGGTTGTGCCTCGGCAGAAAACTCTCATTCTCCGGAGACAAAGAAGAATCTCTTCTTCCAATCGTGGTTGGAGGTTTGTGCCACGTGGAGAAGTTTTTTGTCAGACCTCCTCGCACCCAGGTGATAATACCCAGGATCTTTGGACGAGGAGGTGATATTGTAACAGGCCAAGAATATGTCAGCCGAGGGCTCATCAGTGAAAGCATTTTTCCACAAGGAGACATAACCAAGGATCGTCCTCCAAGAGTTGGGTGGAAGTTGAGAGGGGGAAACACCGAGGGCTGATAAAATATCTACGATAACAGGATGTAAATGGAGTCTGACACCTACCTTGAACATCTGTTTGTACACCGCTATCTCTCCCTCTTCACCCTCAAAGACCCTCTCTTCTTCAGAGGGAACCCTCATAGATATGGTGGGAGGATTACCATATGCATGCCTCCACAGAAGGAGGTCACTATCCCTGACCGAGGAAATATAAGACGAGGTGTGAGATGTGTCAACTGGGTCATCTGTGTCCTCATCATCCTAGTCCCCTCACCCTCTGCCTTGGCCTCATCACCTGTCAGAGGCCCTAAGGGAAAAGCCATCTGGAAGGCATGTGGAGATAGAGTTGACACAGGGACAACCTCGAAAGTAACCATAACCTTGGCCTGTCGGTCTGGGCTTAGGTCAGACGCCTCTCCTCTCCCAGAAGGTCCAGCGCCAATTGGCAACGACACTCTCTCATCCATCTAACTCGAATAACTCTCGGCTAGATGACAAGACGACTCGCAAGACTCAGAGGGTCTTATTGTGGCAAGAGGAATGGGAAAAATGGGTCATACACAATTAGGGTTGGCCCCTCGTCTCCTCTCCTCCTCTTCCTCTATTCGCCTAATCTCTATGAAGAGTTCCCTCTCAAGGATGGGAACTCCTCGGCTAAACTGTAAAGCCTCCTAAGCATTGAGGGGGAGACCCTACACTTGGATTAATTTCTAAGCTAACTACAAACAAGTTTGTAATTGACCAAACTGGACTTTTGGATTGAAACAAAAGAAACCAAGTGTTTTAATCAAGAACATTCAAGAACCAGTCACCGGAAAAGACGCCAGAAAAGTTATGAAACACCCTAAGGAAAATCCTACCCTACAAGCCTAAAATAAGAAAGCAAGCAAGAAATTAAGGAAAAGAGGACGCTAGGGCAGAGGGATTACCTGAGAGGGAAGAGCGAGACTACCAAACTCAAAATGTTGAAATTTGCAGGAATGGAGGTTTGTCTGTTGGAAATCTAGAGAGAGAGAGCTTGGGCGCGAAGAAGGAGAAGAGAATGAACGGTTTCAAAAATTGCTTATATACCTTTGTAATGAGTGGGACCATTACCCAAGCCAAAGCACAGCCCATGAGGAGGACATCATAAGGGCACAAAGCCCCAAGCAGCATGCAGCCATCGCGCCTTGAAAACTAGAACGACATTGGATAAAAATTTGACAGCTGTCACATCAGCTTGATAGGTGTCACTCATCAAACAGACCATACACTTAGTCTCAAAAGGAAAATTATCCCTCAGCCATCTCACCATCATCTAGGGCTAAGGGCTAAGGGCTAAGGGCTAAGGGGTGATTGATATACCCATATATACCCTCGGCCATGCCGAGGGCGCCCTGCGCCTCATAAGGCCCAGACGACCCCTCAGGGGGCCGAACCTTCATCAGGCTCCGGACGACCCCTCAGGAGGGCCAACCCTTCATCAGGCTCTGAATGACCCCTCAGGGGGGCGACCCTTCATCAGGCTCCGGACGACCCCTCAGGGGGTTGACCCTTCATCAGGTTCCGGACGACCCCTCAGGGGGCCGACCCTTCATCAGGATCCGGATGGCCCCTTAGGTGGCCGACCTTACATCAGGCTCCGGACGACCCCCCAAGGGTACGACAGTATGAGGCCCAAATTAGGCCAGACTCATTGCTGGAAGGAACTTTTCCCTCGACCTCATATCAAAGGCCGAGGGTGACATCATCACAGCGCGTGGTTTGGGAGACGCGTGGAACAGTGCGCGTGAGGATCACATGGCACATGGGAGATCGTTATAACAAAATCACACCCTCACGTGAGGGAATATTATGTCATTATTTGGCATCTACAGGTGTCAACAGGGGATTGGCTAGATCATCATCCACATGCAGCATGCATACTTTGGGGGTACATTACACCCCCAAGACCTATATATACTTGTCACCTAAAACCCTACAGGTGATCGATCGATAATTGTAACCCTAGCAAAAACTCTGCTTGTACACACAGTAGAGAGAGAAAGTGAGCTTATGTGCATTGTATCCAAGGCCATTAGTGCCCATACTTAGTGGATCACACACTCACAGTGGATGTAGGCCTAATTGGCTAAACCACTATACATCATTGTCTTATTCCTCTTATACTCATCTCCTTCTACACACTTATACACTTACATCTCTATGGTTGCCATGGTTACTATTGTTTGAGCTCATCATCACTTATCCAGTGGTGCTAAATTTCAGCATCATCAGTAAGAAAGAGTTTCGTGAACAACCTAATCCATTGAACGGAGAGCAAATACAAGAGAAGGTTGAAAATATTAATGCATGTTAGGAAAAAAGATGGGTCCTTTTGAAGCTCAAATAGAAAAAGGAAAGGATAAATTGAAACAAAAGAGGCAACGTGCTGAGGAGAATACGAATGAGACTAATAACTCCAAATGTTTGGAGAAAAAATCAATATTCTTTAGGGTGGTGTATTGGACATATTTGCTTGTTCGACACAATTTGGATGTTATGCATATTGAGAAGAATGTTGGTGACAACATAATAGGGACGCTACTCAATATTCCTGGTAAGACAAAAGATGGAATCAAGAGTCGTCTTGATCTTATAAAATTAGGTTTAATAGGGAAGTTGACACCGCATGATAAGGAAAAATGGACATATTTACCACCTTCATGTTATACATTTTCTAGAGAGGAGAAGAAAAGGGTATGAGAGATGTTTCTTCGACTTAAAGTTCCTAACTAATACTCATCAAATTTTAGTAAACTTATTTCGATGGAAGAGTTAAAATTGTTTGGTCTCAAGTCCCGTGATTGTCATATACTCATGGGATAGATACTTCCGGTGGCCAATCAATTCACGTTACCAAAGAATGTTAGATATGCAATTGTGACACCCTGCCTAATTAAATCCCGGGTGATCATTCCTAAATTAAATTAAAACAAGTTTCTTAGTTGGTTTATTCTTAGCGTCACTGTCGAAAACTTTTTTATTACCAATCATCTAAGTGAAATTAGATCGGTGCCAAGTTTTATCTTTCATTAACCCGAGAAAATTACTCATGAAGAAATAATAATTAAAAATTCACAATATGCTATAATCCAAACCATCTCACAATATGTAAAGAATAAAGTCTTTCTCAGTCAACAATCGGCTAAAATAAAAAAATATTAAATAAAAGCAACATAATCCAAAACTCAGTATCTGAAATAAGGACAGTGGATAACATGTCCTAATAGAGAGTACTAAAATGAGATCCTACACTAGATCTGAATGAATGAAACTCTATGCAAACTCCTTCCAGCCTCCATAATGCTGCAGCTACGAGTCCCTGGACTGAATCCTCAAGTTTGGCGTCCCTGTGGCTGGACACCTAAAAGGGTTTCGAAAATATTTTGATAGCATGAGTTAGTACTCAAAACATTTTGAAAATATTTAGCAAGTGATTATCACAGTAAGATGAGTTATTGATTACACATGTTAAGATTTGCGTACTTTCACTTCAGTTACCTCACCCCCATCTATAGCGCACGCCTAACGTCCCATACTTAGCCCACCTAGCTGTACTATCCAAGCTAATTGGACTGTAGTATTCAACTGAACTTACCTACGCGACTAAGTTCCCATATCGTCCATATAGTATGTAATAGTAACAATATCTCATAATTTTATATACTTAGATAACTTTTCACACCTTGTTATCTTTAAACTTTTTATAATTAAGTTTCCATACTTAATTTTCTTTTAGATTTATTCATGTCATCTCATTACCTACTAACTCGTACAAGTAGATTATCTATACAGTATACATTTCACATACAATATATACTTATAAATTCATTCATCAATAATATGTCCTCATAACACACATAAAGGACTCTTGGTTCGGAATGGTCCATTGACACCAAGTAAAAGGATTAGCTCGGAATGTCACCTCGACCCCAATTTTATTTCATGTATTGGTTTGTAAAATCACTTCGACCCACTAATGAAATTTTATACATTTATTGGTTCGAAAATCTTTCATCACGACCCCAAATTTACAATTACCATATTAGTTCGTAATCCTACCTCGACCCTAGTATAGGAAAATACATACTATAGGTATTCTTTCCACCTAAGTATCTATATAATTCAATAGGCATACACACAACCTAATAATAGTGCTCGTACATAAAATTTTCTCTTTAATATTCACCATACTTATTACTTTACGATTTATCTCACTGTCGCACTTTAATTGAGTATTCAAACAACTCTAAGGGCCCTAGTTACCCCTCCATTCATTTCAGTAGATAAATTATCTCTAACCTACTGATATTAATTTGGATTGATGTTAGCTTCCCTCGTAACTCAAATTAGTAATCCCTGATACACGACTCAACATATTTATCTTCGTCAGTCCATCTCTCCAAATATTACACCCGTGATTATGACGAACCCCCCACTAAATACCTACTGGTCTTCACTAACTCCCTACATAGGTATAATATTATCTCTAAGGTTCTTGTCAAGCATTGGAAATCGCTTAGAACTCAACCAACAAAATAACCCAAAATCAGACAGGGTCGATCGATCGACCATGAGCATCGATCGATCGACTCCATCGATCGATCGACATTCATAGTCGATCGATCAAGTAGTGACAGACGTAATTCCTCTTCTTCATCATGCGTTTTCACCATTTTTAACTTTCCTACTCCCATGATAATATACCAGACTTGTAACTGAAGGTCCCTATGCATTCTTACGTATACTAGGACAATTTTTAACGATTTAAACATTACAAATCTTCACATATTCAGCCCACAATAATTCAAATTCTCTAATTATTCAAGAACCCTAATTTAATATGTTCTTCCCATAATTTCAGTCATAAATCCAGATTTAATCCGTTTTAATGATCAAGTCTCTATGAGATCAAATCCTCTGCAGGTCTATATCATTCTACATGCAAATCCTTAACCAACGTGCATTTTATTCAATTCTTTTTCTACAAGAATATTCATCAAATCATAATTTTCATAAATCCTACACATGGATGTTATAACTCAATTTAATTTGCTAATAACCAATTTCCTTGATTACGGGGGGTTCCGATTTCATGATTGTTGGAGGGTTGATGTTCTTCTTATCCTTTCTTTATTCCCAAGGTGCTTGTGGTGGAAGAACACATTCCAATCTTCTTTAAACCTCTCTCTTAGGCTTCATAATACATCTCTCTCTCTCTCTCTCTCTCTCTCTCTCTCTCTCTCTCTCTCTCTCTCTCTCTCTCTCTCTCTCTCTCTCTCTCTCTATCTATCTATCTATCTATCTATCTATCTATCTATCTATCTATCTATCTCTAATGGTTTTTATGAGTTTTTTCTATCCTCTAACCCTAGCCTCCAACTCTTATAATCTGATTTAGAATTTGTAATTTCGTAGGTCTACTCACCCCCAAATGTCATGGTCCCGATTTAGCCTAAAAATGCCCCGGTACCTGACTAGTACCCCCTGGTATACTATTTTGACTAATTCGGTCTTTCGAAATCATCTCTGACCTCTAAATTATCATTGGAGTCACTTAAAAATAATTTCCTATCTCATCCTCAATTTACTCTACATGAGACACCCGGTTGAGATATAATAAAGTACGTCCATATCACTAGTTATGTCGTAAAAATAAACTATCAATATTTACTATCCACACTTACTAAATTTGAATCATAATATTAATCAATGTCTATCTCTCGATTAATATTTAATAATTACATTTATTATTTAATCACTTAATAATCATAATTAACATTAAATCGCATTAAATTACTTCACTCGTGTAATTTACATATAATCATGGTTTCGTATTTAATTACTCAATCAATTAAATTCTAAATATGCAGAAATACGAGGTATTACATACTTTCCCCTTACAATAGAAATCCGTCCTCCAAATTAGGACATACCTGCGGTGGATAACTCTTGATACTTCTCTCGTATATCCTCCTCCCGCTCCCATATTGACTCCTCAACATTGTGATGTCCCCACTGTACTCGCACTAATGGCACCACCTTGGATCGTAGTTTACGCTCACTATGATCCAGAATAGCCATGGGTCTCTCTTTATACGAAAATAATTGGCTACAAATCAATCTCCTCTAGTGGATTATGCCAGAAGCCTCTCTTGCTCCTCCTGTATTTCTTCAGCGATGCCACATGGAACACGTCGTGTATCCACTGAAGATGCTCTAGGAGTCCCAATTTGTATGCTACCGATCCCACCCTCTCAATAATAGGGAACGGTCACACATATCTTGGCAATAACTTCCCTTTCTTACCAAACCTAATAGTCCCCTTCATAGGAGATACCCAAATCAACATCTGGTCGCCCAACTCTAGCTCCACGTGTCTCCTACCGGCGTCATCATAACTCTTCTGCCTATCCTGAGCTATTCGAATACGTCCTCGAATTAACTCTATTTTGGCAGAAGTATCATGTATCATCTCCGAACCCAATGGCTTATTATCCCCCACCTCTAACCAGTAGGTAGGAGAACGACAAGGTCTCCCATAAAGTGCCTTGAATGAAACATACCGATAGTGAATTGCTAAGATTTTTATACACAAACTCTATCAATGGAAGATATCTCTCCTGTCCTCCATTGAAACCTAGGATACATGACCTCAACATATCCTCAAGCATCTGATTTACCCTCTCAGCCCGCCCGTCTATCTATGGGTGATATTTCGTACTCAAACGTAAGTCTATGCCCATGGCCTCCTAAAAACTCTGCCAGAAATGCAACATAAATATTTTATCTCTGTCAGACACAATATTAATAGGAACCCCGTGCAGTTTAACGATCTACAACATGAATAGATGCGCATATTGCATCATATAACCGATCCACTATCACCCATATGGAATCGTGACCCCTCTGTGGTGTTGGTAGCCTAGTAATAAAGTCCATCAAAATTCTCTCCCATTTCCACACGAGAATATCCAGTGGTTGTAGCATCCCTAAAGGTCTCTGATGGGAAACTTTCATAAGCTGACATGTAACACACTTTGAGACAAACTCTTCTATATCTCGCTTCATACCCGACCACCAATACTGTCGCTGCATATCCTGGTACAACTTATCCCCGCTGGGATGTAACACAAACCTCGACCCGTGAGACTCCATCATGACTGTATGCCTCAAACCTTCATCCTCGGGTACAACCAATCTCCTATTAAACCATAGTCCTCCCTCTAAGCTGATGGAGTAGGACTCTGCCCTCTCGGCTAGTAACTATCGTACTTTGTCTTGATAAAATGGGGCCTCTTACTGTGTCCTCACCACTCGCATAACACTCTGGAGAGTGATTGATAAAACTACCATGTATGCTCTGGCTACCTCATCCTCATGTCAAAGCTCGCTCCACTTCGCTTTCT
Organism: Sambucus nigra; assembly: GCA_949130495.1. Lineage (NCBI taxonomy): Eukaryota > Viridiplantae > Streptophyta > Magnoliopsida > Dipsacales > Adoxaceae > Sambucus > Sambucus nigra. Next base: position 637,442,396 of record OX422208.1, on the reverse strand, counting down.
CAACCTCTGATAACTCTCCTGTAGGTATTCGACTCAATGCGTCTGCCACCATATTAACCTTACCAGGATGATATTATATATCTAACTGGCAATCTTTCATGAATTTGAGCCACTACCTCTATCTCATATTCAGATCCTTCTGCGTGAAGAGATACTGAAGTGACTTATGATCCGTGAAAAGTGTAAACTGCTCTCCAGAAGATAATGTCTCCATATCCTCAAAGTAAAAATGACCGTTTCTAACTCGAGGTCGTGGGTGGGGTAATTCTTCTCATGTGGATTTAGCTTTCGAGATGCATAAGTTATAGACCTCTCCTCCTACTGTAACACACCCCCAAGTCCCTAGAAGGATGCGTCAGTATAGACCCGGTACTCCAATCCACTCCTAGGCAATGCAAGTATGGGTGCTGATGTTAACTTTTCCTTTACCTCATCAAACGCTAAACTGACAGTAGTCGCTCGACATGAATGGTACTCCCTTATGAGCAAGTTCGTCAAAACACCAGCAATCGTTGAGAACCCCTTGATGAAGCGAGGATAGTAACCGGCCAACCCCAAAAAGTTCCAAACCTCGGTCGGTGTCGTGGGCTGTCCCCACTCCCTCAACGTTGGTATCTTACTCGGATCGATAATAATGCCTCTGTCGTACATAATGTGGACAACAAAATAAACCTACTAAAGCCAAAATCCACACTTCCCAAATTTGGTGTACATCTTATGGTCCCGTAACGAATGAATAACCATACGTAAGTGTTCGGTTTGCTCCTCCTCCATGCAAGAGCAAACTATAATGTCGTTAATGAATACAATCAGGACTGGTCCAAAAACTCCCTGAATACCCTGTTCATGAGATCCATAAACACCGTAGGCGCATTAATGAGACCTAATAACATCACTCTGAAATCGTATGACCCGTACCATGACAAGAAAGCGATCATAGGTACATACTCATCTCGAATGCGTAACTGATGATAACCTGACCTCAAATCGATCTTTGAGAAGTACATAGCCCCTCTCAACTGATCAAACAGTCGTTAATCCTAGGTAATGGATACTTATTACGTATCGTTACCTTATTCATCTCCCTGTAGTCTACATACAAACGAATCGAACCATCCCTTTTTTTCATAAATAACACCGTCGTACCCCACGACGATGTACTCCGCTTAATGAAACCCCGTCCCAAGAGCTACTGAATCTTCTCTCTCAACTCTCTCATCTCCGAAGGAGCCATATAATACGATTCTATGGCAATCGGTCTCATCCCCGATTTTAATTCGATAACGAACTTAATCTCCCTGCTAGGTGGTAACCCTAGTATCTCCTGAAAGACGTCCTCGAAATCCCTCATGACTGGGATTGAGTCTAGATAAACAAACACCTCTTGTGAGGTCTCTTCCTCAGTGTAATATAAATGAGTATGCGATCCTCCCTCGAGACTACTAGGAACATGTCCTGTCCCGGAATGGCAAACATGATTGTCCTCACATAGCAATCAACCATCGCCCTATAACCCGCCAACCAATCCATGCATAGGATGACATCATAACCCTTTATATCTAAAACTATAAGGTTCGTTGCTAAACTCAATCTCTCGATCATAATGTCCAACGTTAGGGCTAGCAGGCCCAAGGGTAAAGATAGTTCTAGGGGCAGTGCTTCACATGTGGCCAGTAGGGTCACAAGAGTAGGACTTGTCCAGAGGGACACAGGGCACAATAGGCTTCGTTAGCCCCAGCACCAGCACAGGCCCCATATCAGTAACCTGGCCAAATGCACTATAAACATGTGTACAATATCTGGGACATGCCTATACATCCAGCACCTCAGGCATCGCCGATAGTCATGGGTACATTTCCTATCCATGGGCATAAGGGTAGTATTTTGTTTAACACGGGTGAGACATATTCTTTTATTGCCACTAGATTTGCATGAGCAGTCAGTCTTTCCTGACGGCCTCGGCCCTGTTGGCCTCCCCCTTGGTTTCCTTGGCCCTAACGGCCCTAAGTAACCTACTGTTGGGGATCCTGTTGTCCCTGTCTATCAGATCGATGTCTCTCATACCTAAATCTCTTGGCAGAGTTCCCCTGTCAGGAATCCTGATCTTGTTGACCCATTTTCTACTACTGCGGTGTACTGTTATCACTACCCCAATTTGACTTGACCGGATGGCTAGGCTCACCTCTCTTGCTTCCCTTCGCATGGAAGTGATGAACCTGACAGTGCACTAGTGCGGCGTTGAAAACATCTGTATATGTCATCGATGCAGGGTTACCGATCAAATGTTGCCTGATCCTCCAAGCCAAGACATTCATGAAATTTGACTTCTTTTGCTCCTCGTTGCTCACCTCGTCTGGCATAAAGTTAGACAGACGAGTGAACTGCTCCTTATAGTCATCTACTGAGCGATCACCCTGAACCAACTCATTAAATTTCTTCCTCATCTATGACTCTATTGGAGGCAGGACGTACTTGCGGTCAAACCACACCAAGAACATAGAAATCATCATTAAGTCCTTCTCCTCTGCGGTGGTAACTGACTCCCACCAATGTAAATTTGCTCCCGCCAGACGGAAAGTACCAAGCATCTTCTTTTGTGCCTCGGTACACTCAAGCATGCACAGATGACACTAAATGTTCTTCTTCCAGTCTCAAGCCTCCACCACATTCATATTGCCTTGAAACTCGGGTGGATGGCCCTTCTGAAAGGTCTCCCTGACTCTTTGCCAAGAAGGTGGCCCTACCGAGGGTTGAACTACTGGTGCCACTGGAGGCTGTGACTGGGGCTGAGGAAAATGGGCTACCATGGCCATCATACTTGTCTCACCAGCCTGGGCCACTATCACTGCCACCTGAGTAGTAGAAATCATCTCGAGTGGGGGTGGTGAGGGCGGTATCTATGGCTCCTAATGGGCCTTCCTCACCTCATCCCTAGCCTCAGCCCTCTTCACTCGATGTCTCCTTGGTGGTATCTAAAAATAGATCGAATTGGATAAGTACACAGTTTGTACAAAATTTAATAGCAAACATACGATATCTTAAGCACTCAAAGACAAAAACAACACTCCTAAAATAGGGCTCTATATCAAAAGGACAAAATGATGAAATCATAGTAGTCCCCTCAGATCCTATGGACACTAGAACATGATGCTCTGATACCATCTATGACACCCTGACTAATTGAATCCCGGGTGATCATTCCTAAATTAAATTAAAATAGGTTTCTTAGTTGGTTCCTTCTTAGCATCACTGTCGAAAACTTTTTAATTACTAATCACCTGAGCAAAATTAGACCGATGCCAAATTTTATCTTTCATTAACCCGAGAAAATAACTCATGAAGAAATAATAATTAAACATTCACAATATTCTATAATTCAAAACATCTCATAATATGTAAAGAATAAAGTCTAGCAGAGTCAACAATCGGTTAAAATCCAAAACCGCTAAATAAAACCAACATAATCAAAAACCTAGTATCTGAAATAAGAACAATGGACAACATATCCTAATAGAGAGTACTAAAATGAGATCATACACTAGATCTGAATGAATGAATCATCTATGCAAAGTCCTTTCAGCCTCCATAATGATGCAGCTACGAGTCCCTTGACTAAATACTCAAGTCTGGCGTCCTTGTGGCTAGACACCTAAAAAGGTTTTGAAAATATTTTGATAGCAAGAGTTAGTACTCAAAACATTTTGAAAATATTTAGCAAGTGATTATCTTAGTAAAATGAGTCATTGATTACACATGTTAACACTTTCATACAGTCTCTTGAGTTACCTCACCCTTCATCTATAGTGCACGCCTAATGTCCCGTACTTAGCCCACCTAGTTGTACTAGCCAAGCTAATTGGACTATAGTATTCAACTAAACTTACCTACATGACTAAGTTCACATACCGCCCATATATTATGTAATAGTAACCATATCTCATAATTTTATATAATTACATAACTTCTCACGCCTCTTTATCTTTAACCTTTTTATAATTAAGTTTCCCTACTCAATTTGCTTTTAGATTTATTCACGGCATATCATTATCTGCTAACTCGTATAAGTATATTATCTATACAATATACATTTCACACATAATATATAATTATAAATTCATTTAACACGCATCAAGGACTCTTAGTTTGGAATGGTCCATTGACACCAAGTAAAGGGATTGATTCAAAATGTCATCTCGACCCCAAGTTTATTTCATGTATTGGTTTGGAAAATCACTTCCACCCTAATAATAATTTTTTATACATTTACTAGTTCGAAACTCTTTCATCACAACCCCAAATTTACTATTACCATATATTAGTTTGTAATCCTACATCGACCCTAATATAGGCATATAAATTCTTTAGGTATTCTCTTCACCTAAGTATATATATAATTTAATAGGTATACACGCAACCTAATAATAGTGCTCGTACGTAATATGTTCTCTTTAATATTCACCGTACTTATTACTTTACGATTTATCTCACTATCGCACTATAATTGAGTATTCACGCAACTCTAAGGGACTTAGTTACCCCTCCATTCATTTCAGTAGATAAACTATCTCTAACCTACTGATATTAATTTGGATTTACGTTAGCTTCCCTCGTAACTCAAATTCGTAATCCCCGATACACGACTCAACCGGTTTATCTTCGTTGGTCCATCTCTCCAAATCTTACACCCGTGATTATGACGGACCCCCCAATAAAAACCTACTGGTCTTCACTAAGTCCCTACATAGTTATAATATTATCTCTATGGTTCCTCCCAAGCATTAACAATCGCTTAGAACTCAACCAACAAAAGAACCCAAAATCAGAGAGGGTCGATCGATCGACCATGAACATTGATCGATCAACTCCATCGATCGATGTCGACATTCATAGTCGATCAATCGATCAAGTAGTGACAGACGCAGTTCATCTTCTTCTTCATACATTTTCACCATTTTTAATTTTCCAACTCCCATGATAATATACCATATTTGAAACTAAAGGTCCCTAATCATTCTTATGTATACTAGGATGATCTCCAACGATTTAAACATTACGAATCTTCACATATTCAACCCAGAATAATTCAAATTCTCTAATTATTCAAGAACCCTAATTTAATATGTTCTTCCCATACTTTAACCATACTTTTAAACATAAATCCCGATTTAATCCATTTTAATTATCAAGTCTTCTATGATTTTAAATCCTCTACATGAAAATCCCTAACCAACATGCATTTTATTCAATTCTTTTTCTCCAAGAATATTCATCAAATCATATTATTCATAAATCCTACACATGGATATTATAACTCAATTTAATTTTCTAATAACCACTTGCCTTAATTACAGTAGGGTCTGATTTTGTGATTGTTGGAGGGGTAATGTTCTTCTTCTCCTTTCTTTATTCCCAAGGTGCTTGTGGTGGAAGAACCCACTCCAATCTTCTCTTAATCTCTCTATTAGGCTTCACAATTTATCTCTCTCTATTTCCAATATTTTTTGTGAGTTTTTTCTCTCCTCTAAACCTAGCCTCCAACTCTTATAATCTGATTTAGAATTTGTAATTTCGTATGTCTACTCACCCCTAAATGTCAAATGACTAAAATGCCCCCGTATGGTCCCGATTTAGCCTAAAAATGCCCTGATACCCGACTAGTACCGGGTATAATATTTTGACTAATTCGACCCTTTCGGAATCATCTATGACCTTTGAATTATCATTTGAGTCACTTAAAAATAATTTCCTATCTCATCCTCAATTTTGTCTACATACGACACCCGGTTGAGGTATAATCAATTACGTCCATATCACTTGTTATGTCGTACAAATTAACTATCAATATTTACTATTCACACTTAGTAAATTTGAATCATAATATTAATCAGTGTCTATCTCTCGATTAATATTTATTAATTATAATTATTGTTTAATCACTTAATAATCATAATTATCATTAAATCTCATACTTCACTCGCGTAATTTAAATATAATCGTATTTTCCTATTTAATTACCCAATTAATTAAATTCTAAATATGCAGATATATAGGGTATTACAACAATCATAGGGGTGTGCTTTCTCTTTAATGCTCTTTGTGGAAAAGAAGTGGATACGAAGAAGTTCAATAGTATTAAAGATGACATTGTGACCACATTGTGTTTATTGGAAAAGTACTTCCCTCCGGCATTCTTTGATATATTGGTGCATCTAATGGTACATCTTGTTAGGGAGGTTGAACTACGTGGTCCAGTTTTTTCTTGTTGGATGTATGCATTTGAAAGGTTTGCACATGCTTAAAAAATGTCCTTACTTTATAAGGTTATAAGTAAATATTATTAATATTTTTTTTTTATTTAAAATGTTTATAGGAACATGAAATTCTTAAAGGGACAAGTAAACAATTGAAGTCGTCCAGAGCCGAAGAAGCAATGGAATTTTGTACGAAATTTTTACATGGGCTTGATGCCGTTGGGGTTTCATTAGGTAGAAATACAACAGATGATGATGATGATGATGATGATGATGATGATGATGATGATGATGATGATATGATATGATATGCAATGGCAAACAAATAAGGGGTGGTAAAGTAATTGAGGTGGACGAATTGTCATGGGATCAAGCACATCGTTATGTGTTGCAAAACACAAATGATGTTCAACCATAGATCGAGTAATCTCTCTTTTCATTTATTTTGTAACAAATCATGTACTATATTGTATTTTGTTTTAATGGTTAAAAGATTCTTCACTATTAACACCCTTATAGGGAGCATATGGAGAGCTTGAGGCAAAAGTATTCTCGAAAGTTCAAAGATGAAAAATGGTTACAAGATGAGCATAAGAAGACCATTATTGGTTGGCTTCGTGAAAGGGTATGATTAATATCAATATGTGACGATTTAATATACTATTAAAATTGTAACTAACGTTTAAGATAAATTAGGTTGAAAAGAAGCTAAATCTCCCCAATAATAATGTTTCAGACATATTAAACTGGATAGCTCGGGGACCTCATCGAGATGTGATAAAATATCAGGGTTATATCATTAATGGTTTTCGTTACCATACGAAAAAATGTGATGCTTAACGACTTAGCCAAAATAGTGGAATCAGCATTATAGCCACAATAATGAAAGTCGCTAGTGCAAAGGATAAGCATATCGTGGTTTCAAATTTTAGTTTTTATTTTGTCATCAGTGAAATATGGATGCTTGATTATTTCACTTTCAAAATTCCAGTTTTCAAGTGTGATTAGGCCGACGACGGTAATGGTATTAAAGTAGATGATCTTGGCATTAAATTTGTTGATCTTCATAGAGTTGTCCATAAGAATGAGCCCTTCATATTTTCTTCTCAAGCTAAATAGGTTTTCTATGTTCAAGACCAACTCGATCCTAAATGGTCAATCATTCTTGTGACTCCACAAAAAGTTTATAACTATAGGTGTGATTATGATGAGTACGCTATTGGATGTGCCAAAAATCATGTCGCCACCAACGGATTACCAAATGTTGAGTTGATTAATGAAAGTGAAGATTCACGTGCACGTGTAGATTGTGAGGGAATTTTGATTGATAATAAAACAATAAATCGTGTGTTAGTTGTGTTTTTCTTATGCTTAGAGTTATCTATGATTTTTAAAGAGTTATATATGTTTAGTCTACATTTTATAATTTATATTTTAATGGTTGATGGAGATTATCGTTTATGGTGAATATATTTTGGTGTACATATGAGATGAATTGAATCGTTATCAAATTTGGGGTAATGTTATTGATTTCCATACTCCACTGGATTTTCATACTTCCCAAACCCCAACGTTTGCAGGATTGGGAAAACTTGACCTTGCTGTCATGTTTTTCTCATGATTGGGGTAGATATGGATACAAATATGAAAAGTACATTTCTAATAAGACCGACATGACTAATAACCATTTTATTCTTCATGTTTTTAAAATTTATATTCTTTCATTGATGATTTCTCTAGGAAAGTTTTGTTGTTCATTCTGAAAAGAAGGGATGAGGTATTTATCAAGTTTAAAAAGTTAAAGGCTTTGATTGAGTAGTAGACTTGTAAGAAAATAAAGCGCTTGAGAACTGATAATTTCATGGAATTTTACTCGGGCTTGTTTTATGAGTTTGGAAAAATTGAGGGAATTGTGAGACACCACAAAGTTTGAAAGACACCTCAGCAAAATGGAGTATCCAAGCAGACAGGGTTGATCTTGAGTTTAATAAGGCCTGTGAAAAATTGTAAATAAGGACTCTTTTATACAATAGCGACAATTTTAGACTTGTCACAATGACACGATACGTAAGTGATGTGTCGGATTTTTTTGATAACAAATCCGTGTCGTGTGGTATTGTGTTCGTGTGACTTATGTTAGACGCGTTATTTTTTCTTGTCATGTTATTTGCATTTTTCATGTATTATCATTTTGATATAGTGGAAATGTTATTAATCGTATTAGTCTTCGTATGTTTTGTTTATATAGGTCGTATTGGCTGTTAGGAAAAAACACTATTTTATGCCATGTTTGTTTCTCTATTGTGCTTGTAATGTTGTATCATTTTGTGTCGTGTCAAAGACAGACGTTCCCCAAAATTATGTTTGGATCAAAATTCAAACATGTAGTGTCTTGTTCTCGTTATTCTAAAAAATATGAGATATAGAAAATTAAGTTGACTATGCCATTCGCTGAGGAGAGACATATATCTACACAAGTTGGGCTCCGTTTATAAAGTCTAAACAAAGCCTTTATTGAGGTTTCTAATTTTCCAATACAGGCCCTATAAGAAAACTAAAAAAACAAAGGCATTGCATAATATGATGTCCTCTCAAACAAACAAAGGCTTTTAATAGATGGACATGAAAAAAAGGCCCTCTGCAGGAATATGGATTTTTCCTGGCATCAATTAAATGCCGAAAAAAGCACTAAAACTATTGGTAACACTTTTTGCGGTATTTTTTGCGGCATTTGCACAAGTGCGGTAATAGCCAATGTTGTAAACGAATAACCGAATTTTAACAAATGCCGCGAAAAGTTAGCAGCACTTTTGGCGGCATTTTCACAAGTGCGGTAGCCAATGTGGTAAAAGAACAATGGCATTTTAAAAAATGCCGCAAAAAGTTAGCAACATTTTTAAGCATTTATATTAATGCCGATAATAACCTTTTAGCGGCATTAAAAAAAGTTGATATTAACCTTTTTGCAACACCTATTAAATGTTCAACACACTTTTGGCGGATCTAAAAAAATGCTGAGTGTAAGGACATATTTTCATTGTCCATTATCAATTTGTTATGTCATATACCGCTACACCGTCGAAGAGCATTCAAGAGAAATCTACATCAAAGACGGATCCGAATTGATCAAGTTCTTCATCAAAAAGTCTCCGCGCAGTTAACTTTGGTAAGGCTGTGTTTTAAATACCTTTACTTTTCACTTAGAGCTTTTGGAATATATTTACAAAATATTTTCTAAAGTGTTGGAGCTGACTTTTTCGTCAAAATTTGAGAATGGGCATTTTTTTTCTAAGTGTTGAAGCGGATATTAAAAAAAATATTTTTTTATCGCAACAGTCGTTCGAGCGACATTGCATGTCGTTCGCGCGAGATGGCATGTCGTGCGATATCGTTCGAACGACAGTTGTCCTACGTTCGAGCGACATGCTGATCTCGTTCGAACAAGCTCTGTTTTTTAGGCGGAAAAATTTTCTATAAATACTCATTAAATGAGTTCGTTTTCATAAAGAAGTCCATACGTTTTCCAGAATAGAAACACTGCGAAAGCAGAATTCTTTAGGCTTCTTCCTTGAGGGGTTTAATTCTCTTTTTGTTTACAATTCACAAAACTCCCATATTGCTTTAGTGAATTGTTTTGGTATTTCAAGAACACAACTTTTCTATTGTTAAACCTTGGTGGAGAAGGCATCTCCATATTTGATCAATGGATACCGAGCGTAGTCATTATGCGTGTGGACGAGCCAAAGACGACGAACCGACGCCTGGAGGGTATTTCGCTGTCTCTCGTATCTTTGACGATTTTCTGAAGGCACCGTGCATTACTCACTATATAAGTCAAAGGTCTTGTGAATTCTTCAAAGTGCTTATAAAAGGTTTTTACCCGAAAGGGGTTTTTTCCTATATCGTTCGTCTTTATCTTTCATGCATGATTTGAATGATTTATCTCTTTTAGATTCATGTATAGGGGCTGAATTAAAAGACTCTAATTAAATAAGTGATCCAAATTAGAAATTTGCGAATTTAATCAATTATCACAACGTTACAACTTTTCAAATTAGTATCAGAGATGGTTGCGCTAATTTATCGCGTATTCCTATTTTTCGCAAAATCGTGTGATATTGATTTTTTTGAAAAATTAGTTTTGTGTATGGAGCACTTCTATAATCAGATGCGTATTTTTGACGGGTCTAATTATGCCTATTGGAAAGCTCACATGAATCTAGTTTAAAAACCATTGATGAGCGTGCTTGGTTCCTTTCGAAAATGGGTGGACTCCTCCCACAATCACCTTTGATAATATCACCTCTTTAAAACCCGTGTTAGCCTAGACGGAAGATGGTCATAAAATGTCTAAATTTAATTCACGTGGTTTGAGTGTTATTTATGGAGCTATCACTCCTGATGAGTTTCACCGAATTATGACGTGCATCGCGTCTAAAGAGGCTTGGGATGTTTTAAAATTGACACATGAGGGTACGAATGCGGTTAAAGAATCTAAGTTACAAAATTTGGCCACCCAATTTGAGACTATCCCCATGTCTGAGTCTGAATGCTTTGATGATTTTTATGCACGCTTTTCGAACATAGTTAACACCAGTTTTAATCTGGGTGAGGTGATTGATAACACACGTGTCGTTAAAAAGATTTTGAGATCTCTTCCAAAATGTTTTATTCCTAAAGTCACTGTTTTGAACTCTTTGGGAAATTTGAAATCACTTAAGTTGGAAGAACTTGTAGGAGATCTTCAAACCTATAAGATTGACAAGTTTCCCAAAACCATTAAGGCTAATGATAATGGCGTTTCTTTAAAGAATCATTTTAAGAAAAAGAAAGAAAAAGTTTATGAGTCTGATTCTGAGGAAGATTTTGATATGGCCTTGTTTGCGAATTTTTTTAATAAGTTTCTCAAACTGAATAGAGAAACTTCTTCCAACAAAAAGATATCTTTTGAGTCAAATAAAACGAAAGTGGAGGCCAAAGATAGTGACAAGGAGGATGAGATCAGGTGCTTTGAGTGTGAGGGCAAAGGGCACATAGCTAAAGACTGTCCTACTAGGAAAAGGAGAAAGGGCAAAGAAACTGCTATGCCCGCCACACTTAGTGATAGTGAGGGTGATGAGGGTGACCAGGGAGATGAGTCGGATAAAGGTTTAGCACATGGGATGGTAGTCTCTTTTTCTAGTCGTGTGAGCACACCCACTTTGTCTCACGAGAGTGCACACGATATCGATGATAGTGATTTGTGTTCTTCGAGTGAGGAAGAAAGAGAGGAAGAGAGTGGAGATGAAAGTGAGCTCCAAAAAGATTTTAGATATTTGTACACCGAGACCTTGAAAACAAAGAAGAATAATAGAGATTTAGGTCGTCGGGTTTTAGATTTGGAGAGAGAGAAGGAGTTTTTGAGAAAGGAGAAGTGTGATTTGACTAACACGGTGTCTAGTCTGACGACATGTGTATCCCAACTCGAGAGTAATCTCGAACGTGCCAAGGAGGTCAAAGTCAATTTTGAGACCGCACCTAAGAAGGTTGAAAAGTTGGTTCTTAAGGTTAAATGTGAGAAGTGTGGAATACGTCGTGACGGTGCTTCTACTTCCCTATTAGCACCCGAGCCGGTTCCCACTTTAGTGTTAGATTAATGTGAGACTCACCCTAACCCACCTAGGCGTCCCATTCCTATTAGAAGAGCGCGTCCTAGAATTTTTGAGAGAGGTGTTCCTAGGCCTATTTATGTTTGCTCACATTGCAAGAGGAGAGGTCACCTTAAGGAATTTTGTTTTAAGTTGGGTTATGTGTCACGTTTTGCTTCTATACGTGTTTCTGGTACACATGCACCCACACATGATACTTTACATGCTCCCGGAGACTACATGAGAGAGTTTTAAAATCTAAGTGAGCAAGTTAAGTTTTTAGTCAAAACTTCACAAGAATTGATGGAGGTTTTTCATAAGTTGTCACCACCTTTGGGACCCCCCCCCCCCGGCACCTAATGATTGAGGGTTAACGAGTTTGCTAGCATAGGATGTTTTTCATGATGATATTATTTTCCTATTGCTACTATGCATCATATTTGTGTATGTTTTTTTTTCGGGATAAATTTTGAAAAATATAAAAAGATTTTATTTTGATAAAATTTTTAGAAAAATCCAAAAAGATTTTTGTATTTTGTTTACACCGTTTATGGGTGGACACTTAAGATGACCGAGTCACAACATCATTCCATTTTCCATGTGACTATTTGATAGTGTTTTGAGACAATAGGTCAATTCATCCTTATGCTTTATAATGTTTGGAGTCATTAAGATGTAATTAAGTGTTACTTGCTACATGTTTGACTCATATTTTCTTTATTGCATAGATGCACGGATTTGTTTGATTGTTGTGCTTGTCTTATCACATGTTGGTTGGGTGTTTTCACTTCAATCCTGTCTTTAAAATGAACCAAGTGCGATAAATTTTGATAAGAAAATTGTGCATATAAGAACCATTTTGTGAGTTTGTGTGCTTTATTTAAAAACGGGGAAGGGCTGCGAAAGGTTCATTTTGCCTTTGCGAATACTAAGCACCGTTAAATTGGATCTAAAAAATGGAGGAATTTTATTATCCGGGTCCAAAGAGGTTTAAAAGAGCCCCAAAAAATTTAAAGGCAATAAAAAGAAATGTATGCCAATTATGGGCCAATTAGGTTTTTGCACGAATTCTCCAGAGTTTGAGAGTTTAGTTTATTCTCCTCTAAAAGAAAATATATATGAGGGAGTTTGGATGGAGAAATTAAAATGGGTTTGCACGTCCTTGAAATTCTTGAAAATGCTCTATATGGTTTTGGACGTTATTGGTGTGGAAATCATTTTGACTTTGATTTGTTGATTTGCATAAGACGATGTCATCTAAATTCAACAAATTTTTACACATAAGGATACTTTTGATGTTCATTCGTTAGGGGTACAAATATGCATCGTGCACATATGATTGATTGAGTTGATTTATTTATTTAATGTGTTCACACCCATTCATTCCATTTCCATGACTTGGTTGTTTGAGTTTAAATCCATGGTGTGATTTTTTATGTATCCTATTTTTGTATAATTTTTTTTTGAAAAATTCAAAAATAGTTTGTGAAAGTTTTTGAGATATCCCTTTGCATGCGCGTAGTCTGATCCTTATTTTGCCATGTATTTCATCGTGACACTCCATGTTTTGATTATTTTCTTCTTATTTGTCTATTTGGGGACATCATAAAAAGGTGGAGAAAGAATTATCATGTTATGGGGGAGTTTTTTCATTATGGGGGAGATTTGATTTATTAATGCTTTATTCTTATTTCATTTCAAACTCGATGCGTCACGAAGGTATTTTACTTTTTCTCATGTGTGTAGGTACAAAATTGAAGATCATGATATGTTGCACACCCTGAAGAGAAAAGCTTTGAGTTTTGGCGAAGATTAAAGAATAGCTTTGAGATCTTGCAAATTTATTCATGGGAGGGTAGATTTGTATAGGCATTTTTGGTATTTGATAATTCGGATTTTTTATGTATATACCGGCATAGACATAGGGGGAGATCTGTAAGGACATATTTTCATTGTCCGTTATCAATTTGTTATGTCATATACCGCTACACCGTCGAAGAGCATTCAAGAGAAATCTACATCAAAGACGGATCCGAATTGATCAAGTTCTTCATCAAAAAGTCTCCGCGCAGTTAACTTTGGTAAGGTTATGTTTTAAATACCTTTACTTTTCACTTAGAGCTTTTGGGATATTTTTACAAAATATTTTCTAAGTGTTGGAGCGGACTTTTTCATCAAAATTTAAGAATGAGTATTTTTTATAAGTGTTGAAGCGATTATTAAAAAAATATTTTTTTTATCGTAACAGTCGTTCGAGAGACATTGCATGTCGTTCGCGTGAGATGACATGTCGCGCGATCTCGTTCGAACGACGGTTGTCCTTCGTTCTAGCGACATGATGATCTCGTTCGAATGAGCTCTGTTTTTTAGGTGGCGCGATTTTCTATTAATACTCATTAAATGAGTCCATTTTCATAAAGAAGTCCATACGTTTTCCAGAACAGAAATACTATGAAAGCAGAATTCTTTAGGCTTCTTCCTTTAGGACTTTAATTCCCTTTTTGTTTACAATTCACAAAACTCCCATATTGCTTTAGTGAATTGTTTTGGTGTTTCAAGAACACAACTTTGTTTTTGTTCAACCTTGGTGGAGAAGGCATCTCCATATTTGATCAATGGATACCGAGCATAGTCATTCTGCATGTGGACGAGCCGAAGACGACGAACCGACGCCTAGAGGGTATTTCGCTGTCTCTCGTATCTTTGAAGATTTGTTGAAGGCACCGTGAATTACACACTTGTGGGAGATTATCAGGTTGTATATAAGTCAAAGGTCTTGTGAATTCTTCAAAGTGTTTATAAAATGTTTTTATCCAAAAGGGATTTTTTCCTATATCGTTCGTCTTTATCTTTCATACATGATTTGAATGATTTTTCTCTTTTAGATGCATGTTTAGGGGCTGAATTAACAGACTCTAATTAAATAAGGGAGCCAAATTAGAAATTTGCGAATTTAATCAATTATCACACCGTTATGACTTTTCACCGAGAATAAATATAGCGGTGTTAAACAAAATGTTGATATTATTTTGTAATATATGACTGGGAACAAGTGTTAAAAAATCAATTATTAGAAGTATTGTCTTTATGTGCAAATACATTACCATAACATTAAATTAAGAGGGCAGTAGTCAAACTAAAATGTCATTAAATTAAAACCAATAACATTGATCGTAACTCAATATAATTGTGATTGGAACAATTATTCATCCACAAAATAAAACGTATCACTTGTCCAATAAGAAAAAGCGGGGAAACATGAAGCAAAACGAAATTTTATATGATGTACGATCCTTCTTCATCAATTTCAAACATCCTCTTCGACTTACAAATAAAAAAAGCCAATCGTTAGTCATTGATACTTATTCTTTAGTATTTTAATTAAAAAATTAAACTTAAAAATTAGTACATTGGCAATATGCCATGCTAGAGTTGAATGATGCGCATCTCCAATTGTGGACTTGTTTCCATAAGGTCTAGGCAATGGTTCATTTGTTATAAATATTTTCTCAATATATACTTCCCAAAAATATTCACCCAGTGGTGTACCCCCTACTGTTGTTGAAGGGTTCTTGCTCACAATCATTCCACGTCCCACAACCACTTTTGGAAGTCCAAAAGTAATAAGGTCTACAATTTTAGGATGTGCATTATTTGAGACCCTTTGTCGTGGTGGATGGTGCTTCTTCTTCTTCTTTGATGGTTATTTCTACAAACAAGATGAATATGTCATAATCCATATAATTCGGGAAAAAAATCGATAGAGTTTTATTTGTTTTTACGACATCCCAAAAATTTTAAGACTATATACAACCAAATAAACCAACAACTCAATGTCAAATATACATAAACTCCCCAAGAAATCGAAGATATATTATGCCCTGTAAAATCATTTAAATTAGTAGCATACCTGAATTGAAGTAGCATTCGTTTACTCACTAACACGTGCAGCAATCTCAGGAGCAACAAAGTGTTGAGAATTTGCAATCTACAAAAAAAAGAATTATTTCAGTCATGAAAACATAGTCTTAAATTATGATTTTAAAAAGTAGTTATCTACTTACCTGTTGAGATGGAGATAACCGGTGATTTGATTGTGGTACCACTATTGGTTGAAATTGGTTGGTTTTTTCTAATTGTTGCTCGGGTTGCAAAATAGACCTATACGAGGGTATGTTTTGCTCGTTGGAGGATTGAGGAACCTGTTAATAACATAATTTAATATTAGAACATACATTTATATATATACACGATAATTAAACACAAAAGATAAAAGTGTGTACTTATTAACGTGTTTGGATACAACAGAAGGGCCAGTCATCACGTGCGTGCGTATCAACTCAAATTGAGCCTCTAAATGATCAAATTTATCCAGAAATTCCGATCGAATCTCAGATCGTAGTCGCTCATACTCTTTTTCATTAACCTTTGATCGCTAAGTTCCATGCACATCAGTTGGAGATGGTCCATTCCCATAAGCTAGATAATGACTGTGTTTATTAGGTGACAAGACTTCAAAAAATATCTCGTCTTTACGACGGAAGGATTCATTGCAATTTGACGAAATTTAATCTACTTTTTGCCTCATTTTTGACTGAAATGAAACGATTCTTATTATATAAAACCAAAATTATAATCATTCATTCACGACACCAAAACAGAATAAAGATCCTAGTATCTCCCCACCACTAATTTTAAATGCTTCACATAATACTTTCATGCATAATTTTAACTTTCATAAACAATAAAATTATTTAATTATTAATTTAATCCTAATACATGTATGATATATATTATGCTTTTAACGATATGACACAATCTCATGCATGTTTCCTTTTATAATGGTTGATAAACTAAAAAAGAATTTTGATTAATAGGTAAAAAGATGTCGTTGATATTTTCTAAGAAATAATGGAAGGAACATGGATGATATTTTTGTACCATCGCTTCAGCGGAATCCTTATCGATGGCTGAGCCATCGCTCCTCTTGCGTGTTTTGATGTAAACATCAACTAACGAAACCCTTTTCCCTTGATTAGCCTCAATCTGCATAAACCCAATGACTCGTAAGTCATTACGTATATAAGTTTAATAACATACAATAATATTCACAATCAAAATATTTTATAAAACAACTTATGAGAAACATTCGCATGACTCTTTCTTCGGGAAGTATGCGGTGTTCTTTGCTTCTTACGAGTTCGACGATTTCTTCGACTCGTTTTCTGTTACAAAAATATATTTAAAATATATTTTTAACTTGAATTTATAAAACTTTATTGTTAGTAATGCATTCATACCCTTGCCTCACGAGTTCCCCAATACTTAACAAGTTGCGACCACTGCTCTAGCTTTACTCTAGGTGGACAATATTTCAATCTCTCTTCGTCGGTATCAAAGGCACGATCATGTTTCTTCACCTCTGCTTTCTAATTATTGTATATCTTTCCAACCATTTTCATGCACATTTTTTTGAATTCATCGGGGGCATCGGTGTTCTCCTATGTAATTACAATGTATACAAAAACAAGTCATCTACTACACATATGATTTTAGCGTAAATTATGTTTTATCATTTTCAAAGTCATGATTTTAGCTGTTATTGACTTTGTTGTGATTGACAAGACAGTCCATACATAGTGACTTGTACCTAAAGAATTCAAATTTTCAATTTATTTGCCACAAATCATGGTATCATTTGATTTCACCTTCACCTCTCACCAAACATGTTCCTTGTATGGGTATAAATCCTTTCATTGCCAATCTTTGAAAGACACTGGTAACCTGTTCACCATCGATATAATACTAAATTAGTAACCTCTTAAATCGATTAAATAATCATCTTTAAATTGTCAAGAGATAACATACAATATTGCAAAGAGTATTCTAATAAGAGTTGTTTTATACAAAAATTTACAAAAGAAAGTTTACATGTTCCCATCATGAACTAAAATGCCTAAATGGGTAGATAGCCTATCTACAGTATCTCCGACTAGGTGATAGAAATCGTTGAAGTGAAGCTCTAAGCGCTTTCCTGTACCTCATAATTCACTCAACTTCGCAATGCCTCTACGTTTAGTGGCATATTGTGCTGAAGATGAGACGTAAAAATTGAAAAAAATAGGTTAACTTCAATCTACACAGTTAATTAAGTACATATAAATCAAATTACTTTGAGTACCTTCTTCATGTGAATGGGCATCTTGGTTATGTAAAAGCTCACTCTCCGTCAAGTTACTATCACTTTCACTTTCACTGTCACTTGAGTTTGATCGTTCGATTGAGATAAAACTCGAAAGGGAATGGGAACTGGGCTGAGATTGCGGTTGAAATGGTTGTTGGAGATTGGATTGTGAGTGAAAGGGAGACTGTGAATGGGATTGTTCTTGTAAGAGGGGTTTACTCTGTTGTTGTGATGTCATAGCAACCTGCAATAATATAAATTCACCACTAAGTTTACAAGAGTAATGTGTGATTTTAAAATATAGGGTGTGGAGGAAAATATGTATAATTGAAATCATATGATGGTTGTAATACCATTGTTAAAACAAAACTTGGTAAAACAAATGTAAATAAGGTTGTACTATTCAGAAAAGAAGGTTGTACGATCTAGAACAAGCAAAACATTATCAACTTTATATACCAATGCAAATTGAGAGTGTTCCAATGTTCATATGTTTAACATGCATGGGAGAACAGTGGTCATGATTGGGCACACCCTAGCTATTATGTCTCAAAAATCTCCATATATTATGTATTAATATAAGTTAATGAACCACGTGAAGATGGAAAAGTAAATGGAAAGAACATTGTTGCATGTAGAAGGATCTGACAGAGAATCTTTTAAAAAGATTTACCATGTTATTAACTTGGAGTATGATTTATTGTAGATAGAAGGTTATTATTTAGAGGATCTTACTCAACACAATAAGGGGTGGTGTCAGAAACCAAAGTAAAACAAATCAAAGCAATGCTAAAATTTATGCCAGTGTATTCTATTATAAACAAAGTTCAAAGATGGAAATCAAAGTTTTTATCTCATGGGTAAGGTTGTTACGAATCAAATCAATGCTAAAATTTATGCCAGTGTATATTCTTTCAGCTCTATTGCCCCCAAAATCTATCTTAGTCAGAATTGATGGATTATTTAGTTAATTTTTTTTTTTTTGGGGGGGGGGGGGGGGATCAATTAAAGAATTTCGAGAAAGAGTTTCAACTAATCAAATGGAGGGAGTTATGTTTTCCTATTGAATAGGGAGACTTGGGAATTAGAAGCATGGATGGTGTCTCTAAACTTGGAGCTATCAAACTAACATGGAAATTTAAAGTGGATCAAAATATTTGGTTTAATTATATGAGATCTAAATACAAGAATCTTACATCCACTACTGGATCTATTGTATAAAGTTATAAAAATACACCAGGTTTAAAATAAGCCTATTGTAAATCCATAATAACAAAGTTTTAGACATTAAAATAAAATTTATATCAAAATAATTGTTAGGGGAAAACTAATTCAGCTACCATGTAAAAGCAATTCAAATATTACCAATGAACTTAACAAATAGATAATAGCCCTCTCTATATAAAGTCTTTCATTAGTGTGATTAATACTGTTAAAAATGTATTGTGATATCACTAATTTTAACATCCTTACATTTTATGTAACAAATCTTTTATTGAAGACCGCACAATGGTTATTCTTTGTAATGAATTCTTTCGTGACATAAGTCCCCACATGAAGCAAAATGTGTTAAAGGAAAAAATAATACAAAACAAAAAAGACAAAATAAAAGGAAAAGGGGAGTAAAAGTGCACTTCCAAGCAACTATATCAAGTAGAATGCTAGCACATACCACTATAGTCTTCAATACTATATTACATTCCTTGTTATAGGAAATAATAAGTATATGTTGGGTGGGTGAGTGGTTGGGTGGGGGATTACATATTTACAACACTAGTCTTAACCAAATTATGTAGCTTATCTCGTTACATCAATTAAGCCTAAAATCCCTACTCATAGTACTAATAGGAGGAAAAAAAATAAAGCCCAGTGTCTCTCTATTGTACAGCTACACCGGCATCAGTTGATACTCTCAGAGGATTTAACCTATCCGCAGAATTATGAAGGTTATGGGTGCATTGGAATTTGGGTTCGGTATGAGACGGTAAAAAAAGTGTCTCATTAAATTTAATTTTAATGAAAATTGAAGAGTAACAGAATTGTTTAAGATAGTAAAGTCGGTGTTTTCCCCAAATGTCATATGTAGTAAATATTTTAGTAACCAACAGTGTTACAAACTAGTGTCACTTATATGAAGAGGTATAATTTGCAACAAAACCATCAGTGTATTGAACAACTATAATGTACCGTTGTTATGCACAACTATACTTTGCAAATAAACCACTCTTTTGGATAACTATAATTAGACAACTTGATTTTAAGGGGGGGGGGGGGGGGTAAGGGAAATGATACTAAATACCTCTCATCACAAAATGTAGCAGATCAATGAACCATTCATTGCCATTGGAGACTTCAATACAGTTCAATTAGAGATGGAATATCCAAAAAAACTAGAGGAGCGGCAAAGTTCAATGTTCCATTGGCTCATATGATCATAGCTGGAGATGATTTTATCAAACATAACATATATATGTACATTTTGCCTTAAAAATTAGGATGACTTACTGAAATAATAACATATGAGACAATTTGATAACACTTCCCTCGATAATGGTATTCAAAAGTACATATCTCAAGTTGCTTGAACATAAACACAAAACATAAACAAGCATACCAAATATTAAACTAAGAAAAGAATGTCAAATTTCGTGAACATATAAGCATACTTATAAGTAAAATCATTCATAACTGGAAAATTCATATCAATTGCCATCGTCATCCATGTTAGTATCATAATCATCACTTTCAATATCATAATCATCACTGGTCTCCTCATTTTCATCACTTTCATCTATATCACTCTCGTTAGCTTCCTCGTCCACCTCGTAATCATCTTCATAAGTCTCAGAAACATCCTCATCACTACAATCCTCATCAATATCAACACGGATATCATCACCGCCATATATATCAACAATGTTGTCAATAGTTGTTCCCTCCACATCAGCTCTAACCCATGTAATATCCCCATCATGGTTGATTAGAGTGTCATCCAGTTGTTGGATATTGCACAACTCAACTTTTGCATCTATTGTGTCATCTCCATAAGTATCTTTACCATACATGTCATACAAATCTCTAAATGTCATCTTCACGATAGCTTGCCAATCTTCTTCAATCGGGTCTCGCACATACCAAATTTGTTTGGCCTGAGATGCTAATATAAACGGTTCATCTGACAGTCGATTATGCTTGTATATTGAATGTTTGAAGTTCACTAATGTGAACTCAAAATCATCCTTCTTCGTCCCCTAATGGGTATCAACCCAATCACACTTGAATAGCACAAACTTGAAATCATTTGAATAGCGCAATTCAAATATATCAATTAATACTCCATAATATGTTACATCCCCTGAAACAGGTCGTTTGTCCTTTGCACTTGCTAAACTTTCGATGGTGGCATCAAGCATAACTCAGCTATTCTGAGTATTCAATCTTCTCTCATGCTGCTTTGTGCAAAATTTACTATATATCTAGTGTATCTTCTAGCCTATTGGGGGGGGGGGGGGGGGGTGAAGCCAAAATTGCAACTTCCTTTGACACCTCACCCTCATTTAGATTTTGTACCTAAATTTTTTCAAATGATTGAGTAATAAAAATTAGATGTGTAAAAATTAAACGCGTTATTAAGATATTAAAATGTGATTACATATAAATACAAAAATGACTTACATGATCCCCAAACCACTTATGAGACGTTTCGTTGTGAATGCGGTTAATTTCGTAGTGCCCTACACGAGATCTCTCCCATTTTAGCATTGTTATATGTTTCCTATAAAACATGTATGCATAAATTAAATAACGTAGAGTGATATTTAATTACATGAAGTTTAAAATTCATTCAAATGTTATCTTACTCGCGAAAAGGCTTCGCTACGGCGGAGTCGAATAACACGTACTGGTGTGCTTTTGAAAACGAAGTGTCAGCATGCATAAATGCTACTCCTTTACCTAATGTACGACCTATTGAACTTGAATTTTCATCGTCTTCATCATTTTGTAAAGGTTGATTTGACTTAATCTCAACATCACCCAAGTACCTCGCACAAAATGTCGTGCATTCCTCTGCTAGGTATCCTTCAGCAATTGAACCTTCTGGACGACTTTGGTTACGAACATATTCTTTTAGTGTGAATAAAACCTATTCATCATTGTAAAAAAATTAAAGCAGTATCCATATGCATTAATTTAGGTGACACAAACATAATGCATGCACGAAACGTACCTCTCGATGGGATACATCCATCGAAAATGTACTGATCCAACAATCATTGCCTCGTCAGCTAAATGGATTGTCAAATGCTCCATAACATACACAAAAATTGGGGGGAAGATTTTCTCAAGATGACATATTGTAAGAGCAACACGATCTTAAAAATATTCATTGTATTTAAAGGTCATTGTCTTTGAACAAAGATGCCGATAGAAATTACATAATTCAATCAAAGACATTGCTACATTCGTAGACAATGATTTCCGTACTGCTAGCAGGACTAGTTGTTGCATTATGATAGGATTATCATGGCTTCTAAGTCTAAAAATATTCCTCTCCTTAATGTTTACACGCCGTGAAATATTAGATGCATAACCATTTGGAACTTTGATATTCTTTAAAACCTTACAAAATGTGTCTCTGTCACTTTTACTCATTGTGAAGCATGCTGGTGGTAAATATACTTTGTTATTTTACAAGCTCTTAGGATGTAATGTTTTTTGAATACCTATGTTCTCAAGGTCTGGACGAGCCTTTATATTATCTTTTGATTTTCCATCAACATTTAACAATGTCCAAAGTATGTTATCGCACACATTTTTCTCTACATGCATAACATCAATATTGTAACGAATCAAGTGATCCTTCCAATACAGAAACTGAAAAATATGCTTTTTTTTCTTCCAAGTTAGATAACGATCACCATTCCCTTCATCACAGATACTCATTTTTCTCTTATTCGTCGCCGATGAGTGACCCTTCTCATTATTTCTTTCCATCGTCTCTAATTGCTCCAAGATATCATCCCCAGATACTTGAGTGGGCTTGACTTCTCTTTCAACTTTCCCATCAACAGTAATAGTATCATTTCTGAATTTATGGTTATGATCCAACCACCGACGATGGCCCATATAGCCAATCTCCCTTTTGTACTCTAACCTCACAAGTTTTCATACACAGGAAAGTTAATAATTATCCACATTAACGCTTCACAATTACAAAAAAAAAATCAGTCGATGCATCATAAGTACATATTCCATCATTCCACAATTCCGTCAACTCGTCGATGAGAGGCTGTAAGTAAACATCAATATTATTTCCTGGCCATGTGGATCATCAATCAACGTAGACAGTATAAGATAAGGTTATTTCATACAATCCACGGAGGCAAGTTGTATATCATCAAAACAACGGGCCACGTGGTATGAGAAATGCTCATTATTTTAAAAGGATTGAAGCCATCGGTTGCTAGTCCAAGCCTAATATTGCGCGAGTCACTTGAAAATTTTGGATTTTGTTAATCGAAGGTTTTCCATGCTTTAGAATCAATGGGGTGCCTTAATATGTCATCGTAATCGTATTCCTCTACATGCCATCTTATGAGGGAGGATGTTTTCATTTACATAAATAATCTTTCAAGCCTTGGTTTCAATGGAAAGTACCTAACAACCTTTGCGGGAATTTTTTAACCCTTAGTTTCTTCATCATCAGACTCACTCGAAAATTGCTTCCATCTTGATGTATGACATACTATGCATTCCTCACGATCTTTGTTCTCTTTCGAATACAACATACAATCATTTGGACACGCATGAATTATTTGATAATCAAACCCCAGATCATTAGCCATCTTTGTTACTTGAGAGTATGAACCTGGCAGTTTCTCACCCTCCGAAAGTGCCTATTTTAAGAATTGAAGCAATGCTGTAAACGACGTGTGGCTCTACTTATAAAGAGTTTTCATATGAAAGAAATGAATAATAAATGAAAGTGGTGAGAAATATTTGCAACCAGGGTACAACTTACGCTCCCCATTTTTTAGCAACTTGAAAAATGCAGATGCATTTTCATCCATCCCATCCTGGTCTTCATACGGGTCGTTACATCGCGTACCCTCTTCACTTTGATTTCTGAATATATCATGTAGTAGTCCACACATATCATATCTTGTATTCAAGTCATTCACTTCACTAGTTCCCATTGTGTATGGAGAACCTTTTATGTGATAAATCCACCGAGTGTAATTCTTAACAAATCCATGTATGATGAGATGCTCATAAACAACTTCTCTTTTATGGCTAATGGTATTTTGACATTTCTTACACGGGCACTTGATCACTATCTCGGGGTATTTATTAGCAAATGCAAAATCAAGAAACCCATTAACTCCTTTAATATAAGGCTGAGAAACTCTTGAAAATTCCATCCAACTCTTATCTCTATCCATTTGAAAAGATTGTTGATTACCTCACACTATCATAAAATTGTTGTTAGATTCATTAGGAAAAATTCATAAAATAAATACAATAAATAAAAAAATGTTAAACCATAAATCATTAATAAACTCCTTCGAAACTATGTAAATTTACAAATAGTACGACTTTAATTATAACACCATTTGGATATGGCCTTATATGAAAACTACCAATATTTACTCATATAAAAAGGGAAAACTTAATTATCAATATATTTTAACCTTAATTAGTTAACAATAATTAAAAAACCTCACTCGTAACATAAAACTTTTATTATTGATTTTTCAAGTGTCGCGTGAATGTGCTTTCTATAGTCTAACGTCATCATACCAAGTAGTAGTGGCAAAATGTGGCCCAAATATAAAACAACACATATTAGCCCAGTCATTTAAATATGGCGTCCATATTTAAAAACTATTAGTTTAATAAGGGGTCCATATTTAAAAGTTATGATTCAAATATGGGGCCCATATTTGAAAGCTATAAATCAAATATGGATCCCAATTTTAAAAGCTACGAGTCAAATATAAAGTTCATTTTAAAAAATTGTGAGTAAAATATGATTTTTGTTGTAATACTTACTTTAGTAGAATAAAAATGGTTTGGACTAGTCCAAATTTGGTATGCCCATATTTGACCCAACCCACATTTAGCCCAATCCATATTTGACCCGCCCAAATTAGGCCCAGTCCATAGTTTTGCGCGTGTGTTAATATCAAGGTAAGATATATATTTTTTTCCACAAAGTATTAATCTTAGTGCATTCAATTTTTAGTTTTCTATATTATTTGTGTTTTCTTTCAGGGGAGCTGGATGTTTGACGCATCCTAACCTCTCTACGATACGACGTCGTGTCCGTTTATACAAAATGAGTTCAACTGCAAGAAGAATGGCCATCCGAATCAGATGTACAAAAAATATAGGGGGCAACCTCATGGCTGCAACTTAGCAAGGTTCGATATATATATATATATATATATATATATATATATATATATATATATATATATATATATATATATATATATATATATATATATATAGAGAGAGAGAGAGAGAGAGAGAGAGAGAGAGAGAGAGAGAGAGAGAGAGAGAGAGAAAGACTTTAAAAAAAATTGTAATCAGTAGACCAAATAGACCTATACAAACAGAAGTAACTATAAGTCTCTTATTAGAATATGGCATGATAGCTAGTCTACTAATTAATCCCCCTTTTACAAGAATAAATGATAATTTACCTAAAGGATTACTGGACGCACTAATAGAACAACAACGTTGGAGAACCAAACTATCTCACGTATTATTAAGGGTCATTTAAGGTTTGGCCCCCATTTAATTCTCTATACTGAGTCAAACCCCCCCAAATTGACTTTCTTAAGGTTTGACCCCCATTTTTAATAATTCGTCCATTATGCCGTTAACTAACATATTTAATATCGATTATACCCTTACTTTAAATGGGGGGCAAACCTTAAATTAAAAAATTGCTCAGAAAAAAATAGAAAATAAATAAAAATAAGAAATAAATAACAGAAAATAATTAAATATTAACCTCATAATTAATTTTTAAAAAACCTAGAAATTTATTAAAAAGTCAAAATTTATTAATTAAGAAAATAAATAATAGAAAATAAATAAAAACCAAAAGTAATAAAAAAAATACATAAAATGACTAAAAAATCAAAAATAAATATTAACCTCAGAATTAATTTAAAAAAACACCCATAAATTTATTAAAAAGTCAAAAATTTATTAATTAAGAAAATTAATAATAGAAAATTAAAAAAGCGATCAGAAAATTAAAAAAATGAAAATAAATAAAAAAATAAATAAAATGAATTAAAAATAGAAAATAAATATTCCCATAATTAATTTAAAAAAAAACTCAGAAATTTATTAAAAAGACAAAAAATTATTAACTAAGAAAATAAATACTAAAAAAATCCTCAGAAAATTAAAAATAAAAACTGAAAATAAAGAAAAAAACAAAAAATAATGTGAAAATACAGAAAATGAATTTTAACCCCAGAATTAATAAAAAAAACATAAGTTTATTAAAAATTAAAAAAATTATTAATTCAGAAAATAAATAACAGAAAATTAAAAAAACGCTGAGAGAATTAAAAAACGCTCAAAATGTCAAATTTTACAAAATCTTTTAAGGATCAATTTTATAAAATTAACATATAGGGGATGGTTTTGAAAATTAACTTAATTTTAAATTTGATATAATATGGTCCATTAACCCTATGCGCATTAAGGGGGATTTTTTTTTCTAAAAATTAAAGCTCAAACATGTCCTACTTTTTACCAATTTAATCTTTAACCACTCCATTTTTTACTCAAATCAAGTCAAAGCATACCCTTCGTTAAAACTAGATAAATAAATTAAGTTCATTTTAAATTCAATTAAGTTTAAATGATGAAAGTAACAATTTATTTTAAAAAAATAAATATATTCACAAAGTTGGTTAACGTTGCATCACAATAGAAAGTGAATCCTCTCAAATATGAGGTATAAGAAGCAATTAAACTTGAATATTAAATAATTTATTTTAAAATTCTTCATGTGGGTCATTTGAATACATTACACATTATAACAAAATTTTATTTTTTTAAACAGTTTTTTCTAAAACAGTAAAAAAGTTAAAAAGTTTTCTTGAATTTTTAAATTTTTGAGCATTTTTTTAATTTTCTGTTATTTATTTTCTCAATTAATAAATGTTTGACTTTTTAATAAAATTCTTGGTGTTTCTTAAATTAATTTTGGGGTTTTTACAAATTTTTTGTATTTTTTTCAGTATTTTTGCTTTTTCATTATTTTCTGTTTTTATAATTTTCTGAGTGTTTTTTAATTTTATGTTATTTATTTTCTTAAATATTACGTTTTTGACTTTTTAATAAATTTATAGATTTTTTTTAGTTTAATTCCCAGGTTAATATTTATTTTCTGCATTTTATTTTTTATTTTTGGTTTTTATTTATATTCTATTTTTTTATTTTTTGGATTTTTTAATTTTCTATTATTTATTTTGTTAATTAATAAATTTTGACTTTTTAATAAATTTTTGTGTGTTTTTTAAATTAATTATGAAGTTAATATTTATTTATTTATTTCTATTATTTATTTCTTTTTTTTATTTATTTTCTATTTTTTTCTGAGCGTTTAAGGTTTGGCCCCCAATTAAAGTAAGGGTATAATCGGTATTAAATATGTTGGTTAATGGGATGTGACAACCCGATAATCCGAAATAAGGGGTGGCCAGCCCGATACTCCAAAAATACAGGAATCATGGATGGAATCATTCTCAGCACCGTAACAACATAAAGAGTATACGGGACAACCACCTAATATATCAGAAAACGGGTTGTCAAAAATTTTCGTTTTGTAATTTAAAGAAAGTGTTATCAACAATCCATAACAAAAAAAAAGGTGGAAACCCCACAAGTACATATATACAACGGCAAAAATATGCAATGAAAAGGACCGAATATGATGTCGGTCAACAAAGTCGCATACAATGAATATCAAGTTCCATTAATTATATATTACATCCATTATACAATTACAACAGTTTGGGCCACACGCCCGAGTAAAGCCCCGATCATAACTAGAAAACAATAACGAAGGCGTCTACACAAAATATCCCGTGAGATTCGCAAAATGTCACGGCTCCTCAAAAGACAGCGGAATGGGGGTCATTACGGGCGACCTTGCGGTGGAGCACCTGAGCGGACAATATAAATACATACACAACAAGAAAGAAGAACGGGTTAGGGCCCGGTTTTATGTGATCACCAGATAAATAACTAGTATGACAATTATGAACAGTGAATCATGGATGATAAAAATGATAGTCTAACAGGATAACTTCATATAATGAACTAAGACAATTGAATGATTATAAAGTAAAATTCGATTATATAAGAGAATAAGAACAATCATTAACCTTTTTTCATCTTTCATCCTTTTCATTTTATCTTTCCATTCCTTATCAGGAACACAAGTTTTATCATGTGCTCTTTGTGGCACGTATGTCATTTATATGCTCTTTGTGGCATGTACTTTGCTCTTTATGGCAATTTTGTTATGCTCTTTGTGGCATTTTTATCCATCAAGGCCAACGTGATGATAGAATAGTTATAAATATACATATATAACGATTATAGGACCGCCCGTCCGGGTTTCCCCACAGTGCGCGCCCCTAAATAACCATCATCTTCCAGGACCTACCATTAAGACAACCTGGGATCCTATCAAAACGTCGGGAAGCGTCCATATGTTTGCGGGATAGTCAAGACCACACCCGGAATCTCCTACCCATCGCAGAAAATATAAAACAAGCGCTCATATGGCCTAAGACTATATCCGCCCTGCATTCATTAGCCAGGGGGCTTCACCTTACGCACGAACTTCCCTTAAGATGGTATTTAGAGAGGTGTGTTTAAACCATTTTATTAATTTCCATTGCATGATTTAGTAAATTATCATTTACTTTATCCATTTACATTTTATCAAATGTGTTAAGATTATCCGGAACTATACATGCCTCACATCATTATAATAACCTCGAAGAATATTCAAACTCCCAAGTTATTTTCCCAAGCCTCCTTTTTGGACATTGTAATAAACCATCATACATCACATTAACTTCTAAAGTCTCCAAATACGACTTAGTAATCTCCTAGACACCTACTAGTTGAAAATGGAAAGTAATGCCTGAACATCACTTCACGCAACCTCGAAATGATCCCCATGTAACCCAATTCTAGTCTAGAGTAGTAAACTAACTCACCTAGAACTCTAGGACTCTAAGTTGACTTCATATAAGAATGTTCCTATGTCCTAAGACTAGAGAAAGGGGGTTGAAAATAAAAATAGAAAACAAAAATTAAAATGTAGGATTTCCGAATCGATTCGGCCAGAAAATATGGGATTCTGCATAATTGTCGAATCGATTCGGACCAGACCGAATCTATTCGGTTAGGGAAATTGGGTTTCTTCATAAATACTGAATCGATTCTTACCAGGCCGAATCGATTCGGTTCACCTAATCCTGGAAACTGTCCCTGGGCGAATCAATTGGGCCAGGCCGAATCGATTCGGCCCTGCGATTTTTGCCACTTTTGGCTATGGAGTCTTGGACTCCAAATCTTCTCCCAACTCAAAATCCATTCAAACCAAACTCATTTATTATCATCAATACATCATAATAACACTAACTACTACCATTTATTTCTATCAACATCCAAATCATCCTTTAATGATTCAAATCCCATAAATTCATCATAAGCCCTAATATAGTTAACCATGATTAATACACAATTATCACAACTAATTATCCATCTTAAATTGCAATATAGCAAGTAGAAAACTTGCCTCAAACTAGGAAATGCAGATTTTCCTTGTGTAGAAGCAAGAATCCCTCCTCAATCTCCTATCTCTTCTTTTTTCCCTACTCTTTCTCTTCCTCTCTCTAGTTCTCTCTTGGTTTAGGAAATGAAATTATGGAAAATAGAAGACTTCGAAAGACTAAGTCGTGCCATTAGTCAACAATCACAACTTAAATTATCAATACCGCGATAAAATAACACGCAACTGCATATTTAAGGTATAATGAGTCAAAAGTTCCAAAAACCTCAAAATACAATATGACACATATTTTGACTATCTCGCACGTTCCAGAATCAACTACGGCCTCCAAATTATCATTTGGACATTTTATGATTCATTTTAAGTTCCGGTTCCATTTTAAATCATAGGGGCATTTTAAATTCTTATGACACAATAAAGCTCATCATGAAGATATTTACATGCTCATACAGTAAATATACAACAAGCTAGTAAATATTAACTTTTCTTCCTTAAGTTAATACTTACTCCATATTCTAACATCTTATTTTTAATCACCTCACATAGTAAGTAAATATAAAATAGGCTCTCATAAGTGAGGGTTGTTACATACTCCCCCCTTATGAGGGAATTTTGTCCCCAAAATTCAAACGTACCTTGTAAGAAGAGATGCGGATAGTTTTCCCGCATGTTGTCCTCACGTTCTCATGCCGATTATTTAGCATTGTGATGACTCCATTGGACTCTCACTAAGGGAACCACGCGAGATCTCAAATTACGCTCTCCATATTCTAGAAAAGCAACCGGTTGTTCTTCATAATAAATGTCGGGTTGCAAGTCAATGTCCTCAGAAGGAATATGCCAAAGGGCACCTTCGCATCTCTTATACTTCTTCAGAGAGGAAACATGAAATACATCATGAATTTGTTGTAAGGGTTCTGGTAAGGCTATTTGGTACGCTACTGGACCGACTTTGGCAATAATTGGAAAAGGTCCAACGAAGCGCGACGCAAGATTTCCTTTCTTCCCGAAACGCTTGATACCTTTCATAGGTGACACTCGAACCAAAACTTGGTCACCAATCTCCAACTCCATGTGTCTTCTACTCGCATCGGCATAGCTCTTTTGGCGGTCTTGGGCTATTCGAATACGATTCTGAATGAGTTCAATTTTAGAAGAAGTATCTTGGATCATTTCAGGTCCAAGTAATTTATTATCACCCACTTCTAACCAACAAGCGGGCGACCTACATGACCGGCCATAAAGAGCTTCATAGGGCGCCATTCCGATAGTAAATTGGTATGAGTTGTTATAAGTAAACTCAACCAATGGGAGGAATTGTTCCTAACCGCCCTTGAAATCAAGCATGCACATATGGAGCATATCCTCCAACATTTGGTTTACTCTTTCGGGTTGAGCATCTATTTGAGGATGATAAGAAGTGCTTAACTTCAATTCAGTTCCCATGGCCTCTTGGAAACTTCGCCAAAAGTGGGAAACAAAGATCTTATCTCAGTCAGAAATGATATTTAAAGGTACCCTATGAAGTCTAATGACCTCCTCGATGAACAACTGGGCATAGAGAGCGGTATCAAAATCCGTACACACAGGTAAGAAGTGTGCCGACTTAGTCAAGCGATCGACAATCACCCAAATTTAATCATAACCCCTCTGTGACCTTGGTAATCCCGTAATAAAGTCCATCGATATACTTTCCCATTTCCATACTGGAATCTCCAACGGTTGCAACAAACCAGTCGGTCGCTAATGATCAATCTTAACCAGCTGACAAGTAGTGCATTGGGACACAAATTCATAAATGTCCCACTTCATGCAGGGCCACCAATACTGGCGGCGCATGTCTTGATACATCTTGTCCCCACCAGGATGTACCATAAATTTCGATCCGTGAGATTCTGCCATCACTGCCCGTCTCAAATCCCCCTCCTCCGGGACAATAAGTCTTCCATGGAAGCGTAGTCCACCCTCTGAACTTATCGAGTAGGACTCCGCTCCCCCGGATAGTAATCGATGTATATGGTCCTGAAAAACCTTATCCCTTCCTGGGGCTTCTACAGTCCTCGCCAAAATGGTAGGAGTAACGATCATCACTGACATGAACGCTCTCACCACTGTATCCTCCTGACTGAGTTCTTTCCACTTGGCCTTCCATACTTCAGCTAACTCCCCCTCGGGCCTCCTACTCAAGGCATCCGCCACTAAGTTCGCCTTGCCCGGATGATAATGGATATCAAATTGATAATATTTTACGAACTCCAACCATCGGCGCTGACGCATATTCAAATATTTCTGTGAAAATAAGTATTGCAGCAATTTATGGTCCGTGAAAAGACTAAATTTCTCCCCTAGGAGATAATGCCTCCAAATCTTCAAGGCAAAGACAACCGCGGCTAGTTCTAAGTCATGCACTGTATAATTCCTTTTGTGGGGCTTTAGCTTACAGGAAGCATAAGCAATAGACCGTCTCTCTTGTTGGAGCACACCTCCTAATCCTTCCACAGATGCATCGGTGAAGACTAGATATTCCAATCCCGGTTTTGGTAAAGCGAGGACTGGAGCCAAAGTAAATCTATCTTTGAGCTCAGCAAAAGTAGCCTGGAAAGAGTTATCCCAAACAAATCTCACTCCTTTCCGGGTCAAATTTATCAAAGGACTAGCAATCTTCGAGAAACCTTTGTTAAACCGACGGTAATAACCCGCCAAACCTAAAAATCTACGAATCTCGGTAGGTGTCATGGGCTGGACCCACTCCCTCACCGCAACCACCGTACTAGGATCCACCGATATACCCTGGGATGACACAATATGGCCCAAAAACTGAACTTCCTTCAACCAAAAGCCACACTTCTCAAACTTTGCATACAATTGGTGATCCCTCAATCTTTGCAGGACCAACCGTAAGTGAGTAGCATGGTCAGATTTTGTCTAAGAATAAACTAAGATGTC
Source organism: Sambucus nigra (assembly GCA_949130495.1). Taxonomy (NCBI): domain Eukaryota; kingdom Viridiplantae; phylum Streptophyta; class Magnoliopsida; order Dipsacales; family Adoxaceae; genus Sambucus; species Sambucus nigra. The sequence goes on along the minus strand of OX422208.1, from coordinate 637,409,543 downwards.
ATCGATGAAGACAATAACAAATTGGTCAAGGAAATCCCAAAACACCCTATTCATGAGATCTATGAATACAGCGGGGGCGTTGGTTAGTCCAAAGGGCATAACTAAGAATTCATAGGGTCCATACTGGTCAGAAATGCGGTCTTAGATACATCCTGCTCCCGTATCCTCAATTGATGATACCCCATCCTCAAATCGATCTTAGAGAAGTACGACGCTCCCCTAAGTTGATCAAACAAATCGTCAATATGAGGCAAAGGGTATTTATTCCGGATGGTGACTTTATTCAACTCTCTATAGTCCACACATAACAGGAGAGAACCGTCTCTTTTCTTCACAAACAACACTGGAGCACCCCATGGCGATGTACTATGCCTAATAAATCCCTGCTCCAACAACTTTTGAATTTGATCTCTCAACTCCCTCATCTCCATAGGAGCCATGCGATATGGAGCTTTCATAATAGGTCGAGTTCCTGGCACTAAATCAATCATAAACACAATCTCCTGACTCAGAGGTAATCCTGGTATTTGCCGAAAAACATCTTCAAAATCTCTAACAATCGGAAGAGAATCCATGGAAACAACAACATCCCTAGAAGTATCCTCCGAAATTTAATATAAATAGGTACTTGTACCTCCCTCCAAGATAGGCAAAACCACCAAGAACATCTCTTGTCCCGGAATGGCGAAGACGATACACTTCCCGTAACAATTCACTATCGCGTGATATTTCACTAACCAATCCATGCCCAAAATCACATTATACCTGACCATGTCAAGGACGAGCAAATCGGCCTCAAGGCATAAATTACCAAGATTAATCCCTATGTTTTTACAAATAAAGAAAATCAATGAACCATCACCCATAGAAGATTCAACGCTAGTGAAAGTACTCTCAGCAGACTTTATCAAATCTGTAGTTTGAGCAAAACTCCTAGAAATGAAAGAGTACGTCGCACCCGTGTCAAATAACACCCGACCCATATGCCCTTGGATGAGAAACTTACCCTCAATTGTTGGTGGTGCTGGAGGGGCTGGAGGAAGCATAACCTCCTAAATGTGATAGACCCGCCCATACTATAGTTGCCCCTACTATTGAGGAATAATCGGATTAGGCGCCTGGGGTGGAAACTGAACATATGGCTGCTGTGGAGCCCTAGGAAGATGCCCTCCAATTACCTGAGGACACGACCTCTTATAATGGCCCAGATCTCCGCACTGGAAACATTTGTTGGCCACATTCTCTTAGTTCCGCCCTTATTTGTTTCGGAACTGCCCAGAACCTCAGCCCTGCTGGCCTCTACCACCATTTCCACCTTCACCTGCTTGTGGTTGTGGCGGTCCACTTTGACCCGGCCTATTATTACCACCCGCATTAAATCCACCAAAGCGTTGGCATTTAGACAAATACCCTAGCTTGGGGTCCCTCTCTTTTTTCTTAGTCTCCGAAGATTGGAATGAAATTGATGATCCTCCCCCGATCCCATTACCTCCAGGTTTTCCCCCTTGTCCCATCGCGGTAGCTTTCTTTCTATTTTGTACAAACAATCTATGCTCTTGGCAATGTAGTAATGCCATATTCATCACATCACCAAAGGTTTGTAAAGTCGGAGATTCCCCAACACATGTTGTTTTATCCGCCAATGCGAACCTCCCACAAACTTGGAATTTCTCTTCTCTTCTGGAGTCACCTCATCCGGTATAAAACTTTCCAACCGTGTGAACTCCTCTTCATACTCTGCAACAGATCTATCTCCCTATACTACATCCTGAAGCTTCCTTTGCATCTCCCTTTGAACTGCGGGAGGGAAGTACTTTTGATCAAACAAAGCCCAAAAATTAGTGATTGCCATCGTATCCCTCTGTTCTGGTGTAATCATCAATTCCCACCAATGTAATGCCATTCTGACAAGCTTGAATGTAACAAGGATTTCCTTTTTCTCCTCACTACATTCCACCATTCGAAGATGGCGTTGCATGTCTTTCTTCCACTGATTTGCCCTTATAACATCCGAGCCTCCATCGAATTCTGGGGGATGGCCCTTTAGAAAATATTCTCTAATTCTTTCCCACGGAGAAGGTCCCGTAGGAACTTGTGACTCTTATGCCCGTGGTTGAGCTTGTGGCATTTGTTGTGCCACTGTAGTCATCGCTGCATTGACTGATTGGGCCACTATGTTTGCTACATTGGCAGGACTTATACTCCCCGGTGGCGGCGGTGGAGGACCAACCTCCTCTTCCACAACTCTATTACGTCAAGCGGGACGTCCTCTCTTAGGCGGCATCTGAGATGAAGAAATATTAGTGTTAGGATACTATACATAACAATCTATCTTGCAGAAGATCGCAACATAAGCAACAAAGCAGTCCTAACATTGGGCTCTAAATCAAAGAACGCTACGGTAGAACATGACAAGTCCACATAAACCCTAAAGACTCTAGAACCTGATGCTCTGATACCATCTGTGACAACCCGGTAATCCGAAATAAGGGGTGGCCAGCCCGATATTCCAAAAATACAAGAATTATGGATGGAATCATTCTCAGCACCGTGACAACATAAAGAGTATACGGGATAACCACCTAATATACCAGAAAACGGGTTGTCAAAAATTTTCATTTTGTAATATAAATAAAGCGTTATCAACAACCCATAACAGAAAAGAAGGTGGAAACCCCACAAGTACATATATACAATGACAATAATATGCAATGAAAATGACCTAATATAATTTCAGTCAACAAAGTCGCATACAATGAATATCAAGTTCCATTAATTATATATTACATCCATTATACAATTACAACAGTTTGGCGGGCCACACGCCCGAGTAAAGCCCCGATTATAACTAGAAAACAATAACGAAGGCGTCTACACAAAATATCCCGTGAGATCCGCAAAATGTCATGGCTCTTCAAAAGACACTGGAATAGGGGTCATTACGGGCGACCTTGCGGTGGAGCACCTAAGCAGACAATATAAATACATACACAACAAGAAAGAAGAATGGGTCAGGGCCCGGTTTTATGTGATCACCAGATAAATAACTAGTATGACAATTATGAACAGTGAATCATGGATGATAAAAATGATAGTCTAACAGGATAACTTCATATAATGAACTAAGACAATTGAATGATTATAAAGTAAAATTCTATTATATAAGAGAATAAGAACAATCATTAACCTTTTTTCATCTTTTATCCTTTTCATTTTATCTTTCCATTCCTTATCAGGAATACAAGTTTTATCATGTGCTCTTTGTGGCACGTATGTCATTTATATGCTCTTTGTGGCATGTACTTTGCTCATTATGGAAATTTTGTTATGCTCTTTGTGGCATTTATATCCATCAAGGCCACCTTGATGATAGAATAGTTATAAATATACATATATAACGATTCTAGGACCGCCCGTCCGGGTTTCCCCACTGTGCGCGCCCCTAAATAACCATCAACTTCCAAAGCCTACCATTAAGACAACCTGGGATCCTATCGAAACGTCGGGAAGCTGCCATATGCCTGCGGGATAGTCAAGACTACACCCGGAATCTCCTACCCATCGCAGAAAATGTAAAACAAGAGCTCATATGGCCTAGGACTATATCCGCCCTTCATTCATTAGCTAGAGGGCTTCACCTTATGCACGAACTTCCCTTAAGATGGTATTTAGAGAGGTGTGTTTAAACCATTTTATGAATTTCCATTGCATGATTTAGTAAATTATCATTTACTTTATCCATTTACATTTTATCAAATACGTTAAGATTATCCGGAACTATACATGCCTCACATCATTATAATAACCTCGAAGAATATTCAAACGCCCAATTTATTTTCCCAAACCTCCTTTTTGGACTTTGTAATAAACCATCATACATCACATTAACTTCTAAAGTCTCCAAATACGACTTAGTAATCTCCTAGACACCTACTAGTTGTAAAAGGAAAGTAATGCCTGAACATCACTTCTCGCAACCTCGAAATGATCCCCATGTAACCCAATTCTAGTCTAGAGTAGTAAACTAACTCACCTAGAACTCTAGGACTCTTAGTTGACTTCATATAAGAAGGTTCCTATGTCCTAAGACTAGAGAAAAGGGGTTGAAAATAAAAAAGAAAACAAAAATTAAAATGTAGGATTTCCGAATCGATTCGGCCTGAAAATATGGGATTCGGCATAATTGTCGAATCGATTCGGACCAGACCGAATCAATTCGGTCAGGGAAATTGAGTTTCTGCATAAATGCCGAATCGATTCGAACCAGGACGAATTGATTTGGTTCACCTAATCCTGGAAACTGTCCCTGGGCGAATAGATTCGGCCCTGCGATTTTTGCCACTTTTGGCTATGGAGTCTTGGACTCCAAATCTTCTCCCAACTCAAAATCCATTCAAATCAAACTCATTTCTTGTCATCAATACATCATAATAACACTAACTACTGCCATTTATTTCTATCAACATCCAAATCATCCTTTAATGATTCAAATCCCATAGATTCATCAAAAGCCCTAATATAGTTAACAATGATTAATAAACAATTATCACAACTAATTATCCATCTTAAATTGCAATATAGCAAGTAGAAAACTTGCCTCAAACTAGCAAATGCAGGTTTTCCTTGTGTAGAAGCAAGAATCCCTCCTCAATCTCCTATCTCTTCTCTTTTCGCAACTCTTTCTCTTCCTCTCTCTAGTTCTCTCTTGGTTTAGGAAATGAAATTAGGGAAAATAGAAGACTTAGCAAGACTAAGTCGTGTCATTAGTCAACAATCACAACTTAAATTATCAATACCGTGATAAAATAACACGCAACTGCATATTTAAGGTATAATGAGTCAAAAGTGCCAAAAACCTCAAAATACAATATGGCACATATTTTGACTATCTCGCACGTTCCGGAATCAACTACGGCCTCCAAATTATCATTTGGACATTTTATGATTCATTTTAAGTTCCGGTTCCATTTTAAACCATACGGTCATTTTAAATTCTTATGGCATAATAAAGATCATCATGAAGATTTTTACATGCTCATACAGTAAATATATAACAAGCTAGTAAATATTAACTTTTCTTCCTTAAGTTAATACTTACTCCATATTCTAACATCTTATTTTTAATCACCTCACATAGTAAGTAAATAAAAAATAGGCTCTCATAAGTGAGGATTGTTACACGGGAGAATGGACGGAATGTTAAAAATGGGGGCCAAACCTTAAGAAAGTCAATTTGTGGGGGTTTGACTCATTATTGAGAAGTAAATGGGGGCCAAACCTTAAATGAACATATTATTAATTATAGATAGCATACCACCAGAATGGATCGGTGAAGGACAAATCATTCATAGCAGACACACTATTTTTATTGAACATATAGTAATTTTTAGTATTGTGGACTTGAGGAATTATTTAAAAGTAACTGTTCATACTACTGTTCACTTTTACTATTCATGTCACTGTTCATCTATGTAAAATAATAGTATCAGAGCTGCTTTAATCGTATATCATTATATAATAGGAAATATTTTTAACGAAAAGAGTGGAATTACAACTTATAAGACTTAAAACTTGTTATTTGTTTTAATAATCTTCAAAAACAATTTATAAAGAGAAAACTATATTTTGAAATTAATACTTGAAACGAAGCCACAAAAGAATTTGAAGAAAATATGAAAAATAGAGACTATATAAGAGCAACTGTTAATAAGTGGGTAATTAAATATTCAGAAGAAAAAATTTAAGAATATAGGCTAAAACTAGCAATATTAAGTGAAAAGGAAAGATTAGGATAATTAACATATGCTAACAGAAAAACAAAGAATTAGGAACTCTATAATTCTTAAAAAAAGAATAATAAAAGCACAACATAAACTCATTTAAATAAGCTTAAGAATAGGAAATTATAATCTTGCCATTAATAGCAGTAATATAATAATTAATCAAGAAGAAGCAATAATAGCTTTAGAAACTAAGTTAGGAATATTGTTAGAAAAAGGTAGACTATAAGTATATGAGTACTAGTATTAATCTTATATTAAAAAAAACTTCAAAAATTAGAAGATAATCAAGATTTTATTAAAGAACGTCTAGACTTAATAAATACTAAAACATATAATATAAAATTTGAACTAGAAAAACTTACTAAATTTTTACACGAATAATAAACACTTGGAATAAACGACTTAATAGAAAATTTTTAACAAATTAAAATAGACACTAAGATTGTTAAAAAAAACTATACCTTTTTTATTCTAACAATGACATCTACAAACAAAAATAAAGAAATATATAGGATAGAGAATATATAGAATAATGAAGAAGACACTAAAAATATATAGAAAAAGGTATCCAAAAAACTAAAGGACAAAAGTTGTATAAATAGGACATGTTAGAATTTACTAATAAAATATATAATCACACAAGCCAAAGAAAAATAACTGTCGTTAATAGTAAAGTAATTTTAGACTTAATAACTAAAGAATCCGCAAAAGAACTAACAAAAATAAATTTAGAATTTATGCATTTAGGAGTAATAGTAATAGGACTAGTGGGATTAACCAGATTAGAAGCATGAACTAAAGTTTTTGTATATATATATATATATGATGATAGATGGAATAATCATAAACAAGCACAAATAGCATGCGCACAAGTAGACTTAGCAAAAAATGCAGCAGTAATATGATGTATACCAAATTTCTCTATGAACATAAATGAATTTAGTAAACATATAAAAATAGCGATAAGAACAAGAGGATATAATATGACCGAACAATATAATAATCTTTTAATATATACACTATTTATAGGAAAACTATTTAACCACTATAACATAAACTTTAAAGTCGAATTTGACTGTATATTAAAATCCTTTAATAGTAAATAAGTAGAAATGATAGAAGCACAAAAAATAGATAGTAGTATATACGAAGAACTTGAATGAAAATTACCACAATTAACTATAACTAATGCTAAAAATCTAGAAAAAATAAAATATATGAAAATAAAATAGGACAAAGTAGTATCAGATTTAGTAAATATAAACCTTCAGAAGAAAATATCGAGGAACTATAGATGAAATTAATGTATTAATTGTAGAGGAGCAAGTAAACGAATTTTTTTAATTTTTAGAAGATAAAATATATGATATAATTATCGAAGATTGCGATAATTTAACAACTGAACAATTAGTAGAAAAATATGGTAATGAAGATAATAAAGAAGCTATAATATCTATATACTGTGCAAAAGGAACTAATGAATATAATAAAAGAAAAATAATAAATATAGGAATAGATAAATTTATAAAAGAGGATGAAATTATAAAAATATTAGAAGAAATAAACCCCACTCAAGAAATAGAAGCTGAAGCCTTAACTTTAACCACAACCAACCCTAATTATTCTACTCACCCAAAATTACAAGCAACACAGGAAACATATAATGAAAACACTAAACCTATTCTAGGATATAAAAGCCGTAATAGATATATATTTGATACTGACTCTAATATAACAAAATATGGTAGTATATTAAATTTAGATAATATAAACCCTCAAGGTTGGGAGATAGCAATAGAAAATTGGGAAAAATGGTATTTTAGGACTTGTACATTAATAAGCTTTGAAAATAGATCAGAATATGAAACTTATTTTGAAAATACATTACAAGGTAGTGTATCTAATTGGTATTTAACATACAAAACTGTAGACGAATATAAACAATTTGAAGAGATATTTAATGTAGAAAGATTCACTCATTTAATAAAAGAAGTATTTATAGGATCAAATAGACTTTTACATTTAATAGAAAGACAAACAGATGCACTAAGAAATCTAGAACAATTACAAATATGTAGGTTAGAATATATTGGAGATTACACTAGAAAATTTGTAGAATATTGGACACCAACTGGACGAACAACAGATACTGACCTATTAGATAAATACATAGAAAAAATACCAGGTAACATAGGAGAAAAAATTTGGAAAAATTGGAAAGAATATATAGGAACAAAAAAATATTTCTCTATAGGAACCACAAAGGAACTAGAATAAAGACTGTATATGATACATTAAAATCTGAATGTAAGAAACTAAAAGAAGGAAAAGAAATTAAAAAACAATATTATTATACTTATCAACAAATAGATTTACCACCGCAATATGGATGCGATAATAAGCGTATAATAACCAATAAACACAAAACTAAAAAGAAATATAAAACTTATAAAAACTATAGAATAAGACATAGTAAAGCTTATAAAAAAAACACTATAAATACAATAAATATAAAAGAAACAACCATGGTATAAAAAACGTAACATACATAAAGATAATAAATAAACTAAAAAAGAGAATAATAAATGAACAACAAAGTGTGAATGTTTTATATGCGGAGACCTCAATCACATCAGACATAATTGTCCTTATAGATACAAAAATAATAATATATCAAAAATTCAAGAAAAAATAAATATATTAGATGACATTGAAGATGATTTAGGAGACTCAATAGAATTAGAAAGTATATATGACGAGTATGAAGAAATAGATAATATTAGCGTATAGAGTATAGAATCAATAGAATCAGAAGAGATAACATGGAAACTCTATAACATAGCTTAGAAGACTTAAAATTCTTATATAATATAGAATAATGGGAATATAAATTCAAACAATATATGTTTATAAAAATAAACTGTTCCATAGAAGACCAAGAAATGTATTTATGTGAAATATGTAATAAAAAATTATGTATAAAATGTCAGGAAAAAATAAAAAACCAACCTAAAGAAAAAATAAATAATACAAATAAATCAGCACTAATAACCTTCCCTATACAAATAAAATTTAATAATAAAATATTAGACACAACATAATGCTAGATACAGGAGCAATTAATTCATGAAGAATTAGTAGAAAAGGAAAATGCAAAAGACTTAAATTACCGTGTTTATATACACCAATTTAATAAAGAAGCAATACCTATAACGCAATGTATATGTGACACCCCGCCTAATAAAATATCGGGCGATCAATCCTATATCAAATTAAAACAGGAGTCTCATATGGATCATTCTTAGCATAAATGTCGAAAATCAATTTAATTACTAATAACCTATTAGGCCGGTGTCAAAATTTTACTTAACTACTCTTTTAACAACTTCAAAATTAAAACATCCACACAATTTTTGCATAAATAAAACTGAAATGAAATAAAATAACCAAACTGATCGGGCGGAAAAAGTGTGCGCGTGTAAAGTGCACAATCGTCGTGTGTTTCGCCGCCGCGATGCAAAAGATAAAACCTAAGCTACTACTACACTTGACAAGCAAGCACAGCGGTAAGTCGGGTATCGTAAGAAATCCACAGGGAGTGATTAAATTTTAGACTTTAATTGTTTAATTACTTCAGGAATAAAAGGGTGTAAAAGAAATAAGAAAAGGTGATGGGTGGTTATGGTGGACTAAAGAAAAGAATAAGTTAATGCTAAAATAAAGGAAAGCGAGGATCGGGATCGCATTCCACCACACGGGCTAAACAACTACTAATTAGAATTACGATTCGAAAACATTTAATCGAGCATATTCAATTAAGCATAAACATCACACAAGAAGGAATTTAACCCAAAGTTGCGAGATTAAACATTTAACTGAAAATGGTCGCACACGGATTAAATTCGGATTATCGCTATAAACACTAAAGTTGCGTGACAAATAAAGTTAAACGCATAATAATCCAACTTTAATACACGCGGTTTCAATTAAATGCAATTTCACACGAAAACCTAACTTTCGAGGTTCGGGGCCCGAAAATGGCGGAAATGAAATCCCGACCCTATTTATCTAAGGGTGCATGGTGAGTTAAACTAAATTATGCTAATTAGACTAAGAAAGCAATAATTAAAGCAATAAAACTAATTATGAAAGCATGAAAGTTATCTAGAAATCAAGAATAAAGGGAAAACAATCTATATTAAATGAGAGGGAAGATGAATAGTCAATCTTACAAACCAAATGGATGTCAAACCAAGATGAATTGAAGAGAAACCAAGCAAAACCCCAAAAACCTAAGCTAAATCTAACCTAAAATCGTATATATGGCTGCTCTCTTATTACAAAACCAAAATTTGGCTTATATAGTAAGTTAGAATAAAAGAAAAGAAGAAAGAAAAGAAAAGAAAATATCTGCAGAAAAACAGGGGATCGATCGATCGACCCCTTTGGTCGATCGATCGACAGAGTAATTCGTGGCAAAAATAAGAAGAGTCGATCGATCGACCCTTATGGTCGATAGATCGACCAAGCAGGGGCAGCCTGCAATCCTCCCTGTTTTGTCATACAATCCAACGTCGCTCCAATCGCAGTAACTTTGTCGTTATGCATCGGAATCGCGCACCGTTCGCGGCCACGCGAAGCTAGCGAGGAGGGCTACAACTTCCGTGTAGATGTCGGGCCAGGTGCCCAAGCTGTCAAAAGACTAAAATGCCCTTGCGCGTTCGGTTGTGTACGGAAATCGAGCGAAACGCATCCGGACTTCACACTTAGCATCCAAATACCTACAAAAGCTCAATTAACATCTGCGAAACATGTTATCATAGAAATCCGAGGGTTGTCTGGTTAACGAGCATAAATATAGGGAATAAGATACCCGAGGGGGCTAATAACGCGTAGGTTAACGGGTGAAATACGCAATATTTCCGCCGTATCACACCCCCTAACTTACACATTGCTAGTCCCTAGTAATGAAATAAGATGCAACAAGAAGAACAAGTAAACCAACACAGGAGAGAGTACAAAAGTATGGTATAAAAGCAATAAAAAGATAAAGCCACTTTCGCGGGCGATTCGATTGCATTTAGCGTATGCAATAAGCCGTTAAACCCCTAGGTTTCCCTAGTGGACGAGTGTCGTCTCGTGAGGGTTTTCAGGGATGAAACCCACAAACATCATAAAGTTTCCTCAAAATATGCCCAATCAAGTAAGACAAACTCATCAGTGCGAACAAGATTTCAACATGTTATTAGCATAGCAAACGAATTCGCATGAGAAGTCCGTAGTTATTAACATTATCGAATGCACCTCAATGAATTGAAACTCTAACATGTGGGAGGGAAGTGAGCATATGCAAGGTATGATTTGGCGAAAAACTTAGATAATTCGGATACTAAACATCAAAGCATGCATACATTCAATCCTCACGGGCATTACGCTCATCAAGAGAATTCACTCAAAACAGGGAGGTAACACACGGGACATGCGGGCATAAAGAGTAAATGTAAATGGAAACTAGGCCGCACACATGTCACAAATGAAGAACGCTATATAGGAAATGAAAAACTTGCAATCTCAATGAAAGGATACCGCACACTAAAAGAGGTGAAATGCATTTTCACAAATTATCAAAACTATTTAAACTTTTGAATTACATCAACCTAAGATCACATAGGACTTGTAATAGGGTTGTAATGTAGGATAGGCTAGGGTACGAAATGAAGGAATGTATGTACGGATTCAAAGTGTTCGGGATGAAAACTCGGGATAATGGAAAAATGCGGGAAATATCAAAAAAATGGAAAACAAGTTCCAAAACAAGCATTAGATATATCATCGGGGAGAGTAATCAAAGCTTATTGAACACTATACACAACATTAATTACAACTTTCTCTTTCTTTTTCTTTTCTTCTTTTTCTCATTTTTCTCTTTTGTTTTCTATTGCTTTTTGCTTTCTCTTTTTCTTCACTTTTTTTTTTACTTTCTTTTCTTTACTTTTTAAACTCTCATATGCTTAAATCGCAACCGCAAAACAACAACAACATTCAATCCCAAGTAACATTCCAAACAAAGGTATGGAAAGTGTATGTATGGGCTAAAACTCCAATTTGGAGTTGGTTGTGGTAATGGGGTTATGAAACGAAAGGCTAGTATTTAGGCACAAAGGGGTTGACTAGGGAAAACATATAAAGGTGAGGTCAAGGTCAATATGGGTGATATAAAAAAGAGGGCCTATGATCATTTCCAAAAGTTTACGCAATTCTCGAGTCAAAACAATATATGAAAATCATGATCAAGTAACACATTTCAAGTATGAACTCAATTAATGAACGGTCAAATGCAAGAATAGTGAGATTACCAACGAATTCAACGTTTTCAATGAGAAAAGAATAGTGTATAAGACTCACAAACGACGAAAGGTACAAAGCTTACTCGGTGTAAGTATATACAATGCAACAAAAGATTACCGAGTTATAAAAATCTTAAACCAAATCAATAGAACAAGGAAAGTGCATATGCTCATGGGATAAAGTTTAATTCATGAAGTTATTCACAATATCAATGATTTGAGGACTAAAGTCTAATAACTTCTAAAATCGAGAACATGCATCATTGAGTTGTCTATTGGATCGGGCAATTATTGAAATTTATCATCGAAAACAAGGCAAAATGCCCAACAAAGGAGAAAAAAGAAAGAAAATATTTTTGAAAATTTTCAAATTTTTCACAAAAAGGCATACTCAGTAACTAAATGTGAGCAAATCCATGGACTACACATGAAATGGATAGAATATCCTACACCCCCTAACTTAAATGTTGCATTGTCCTCAATGCGCATTAAGAACACAACACAAAGAGAGGAAAAGAACGATATTACCCAAAATTGGAGCGATCTCCATAAGCGCGAGTCCAAAGGAATCTACAAAACAAGTTAGTAACGAGCATAGCAAAAACAAATAACAAAAAGTTAACTAATTACACTAGACTAAATTAAAAAGGAAAGAAAAAAAAGGAAAGAAAGAAAATTAGAAAGCTAACTATTTACAACCTACTATTTAGGCTTCGTATAGTTAGTGTGAAGCCTAAATAGTTGAGGGTCCACCCAAAAAGGGATTTGACTTTGAAAGATCAACGATGGACCCTCCAAAGTGAACATGCCTCCCGGAAGATATGAATTCCGTTTGAAAAACGGAAGGCATGTGGGAAGTGAAAAAAGTGAACCATCGCCAATTTGAAATTTTTGGGGGACGATGGGGGATTTGGATAATAAAGGGGAAAGGTACACTTGAGGTCCAAGAAAAATAGACTCATCTCCCAAATATTTTTCAAATGGAATGGGAGATGGTGCACACGTGGGGATAACATCCATCGATAACAAGTCCGGCAAGGAGTCCTGATCGGCAAAAAGTGTAGAAGTTTTAAAAGTTTCTACCGACTCATAGGAATCAACTGGTAATTCTAATGGTTCAATGATGGAAAACGAATATGGTGATGAAACAAATTCAATCTCAATCGACTCATCGTCGGAAGGAGATTGAATTTCGGGGGAGAAAGATTCACATTCGATGAGAAATTCTCTGAAAAATTGAGGTGAAACACAAGTTTCCACCTCCTCGTTGTTTTGTGCATAAGAATTCATCTCATCGCAAAGTGCACCGAGTCTCATTCCAGCATCATTTAAGCTTTCCAAACCTTGGGAGTAAAGAAGCAAAGTTTCTTCCAAAGTAGGCTTCCTCGGCTCAAGAGCCTCGGACTCCTCATTTGGTTGAAACTCATCTTCGAAAGTAATGAAATAAGAATCGTCATTGGATTCGAATAATGAATCCAACTCAAGCTCCCAATAACGATTTTCATTCCGATAAATGTTTTCAAGTCTTTCATTTTCAAGAAAATCTTGAAAATGGAAAACTTGAAAACTATCCCCAAAGTATGAATCATTAGAATAACCGTAATAACTATAATAGTAGGACATGATTACCTCGTTGTTTGAAAGATGGAGAATCCAAGAAATAAAGTGAGCAACCGCGAATCAAAGTTTCTTAGCGCTCAAAGTATGCAATCCTGCAAAAAAGGTTAAAACAAAGAATACAAATACAAAAGGAAAAATACTACGAAATAATAAAACAATTACTATCTAAAACACACTCCCCGGCAACGGCGCCAATTTTGATCGGGCGGAAAAAGTGTGCGCGTGTAAAGTGCACAATCGTCGTGTGTTTCGCCGCCGCGATGCAAAAGATAAAACCTAAGCTACTACTACACTTGACAAGCAAGAACAGCGGTAAGTCGGGTATCGTAAGAAATCCACAGGGAGTGATTAAATTTTAGACTTTAATTGTTTAATTAATTCAGGAATAAAAGGGTGTAAAAGAAATAAGAAAAGGTGATGGGTGGTTATGGTGGACTAAAGAAAAGAATAAGTTAATGCTAAAATAAAGGAAAGCGAGGATCGGGATCGCATTCCACCACACGGGCTAAACAACTACTAATTAGAATTACGGTTCGAAAACATTTAATCGAGCATATTCAATTAAGCATAAACATCACACAAGAAGGAATTTAACCCAAAGTTGCGAGATTAAACATTTAACTGAAAATGGTCGCACGCGGATTAAATTCGGATTATCGCTATAAACACTAAAGTTGCATGACAAATAAAGTTAAACGCATAATAATCAAACTTTAATACACGCGGTTTCAATTAAATGCAATTTCACACGAAAACCTAACTTTCGAGGTTCGGGGCCCGAAAATGGCGGAAATGAAATCCCGACCCTATTTATCTAAGGGTGCATGGTGAGTTAAACTAAATTATGCTAATTAGACTAAGAAAGCAATAATTAAAGCAATAAAACTAATTATGAAAGCATGAAAGTTATCTAGAAAGCAAGAATAAAGGGAAAACAATCTATATTAAATGAGAGGGAAGATGAATAGTCAATCTTACAAACCAAATGGATGTCAAACCAAGATGAATTGAAGAGAAACCAAGCAAAACCCCAAAAACCTAAGCTAAATCTAACCTAAAATCGTATATATGGCTGCTCTCTTATTACAAAACCAAAATTTGGCTTATATAGTAAGTTAGAATAAAAGAAAAGAAGAAAGAAAAGAAAAGAAAATATCTGCAGAAAAACAGGGGATCGATCGATCGACCCCTTTGGTCGATCGATCGACAGAGTAATTCGTGGCAAAAATAAGAAGAGTCGATCGATCGACCCTTATGGTCGATAGATCGACCAAGCAGGGGCAGCCTGCAATCCTCCCTGTTTTGGCATACAATCCAACGTCGCTCCAATCGCCGTAACTTTGTCGTTATGCATCGGAATCGTGCACCATTCGTGGCCACGCGAAGCTAGCGAGGAGGGCTACAACTTCCGTGTAGATGTCGGGCCAGGTGCCCAAGCTGTCAAAAGACTAAAATGCCCTTGCGCGTGCGGTTGTGTACGGAAATCGAGCGAAACGCATCCGGACTTCACACTTAGCATCCAAATACCTACAAAAGCTCAATTAACACCTGCGAAACATGTTATCATAGAAATCCGAGGGTTGTCTGGTTAACGAGCATAAATATAGGGAATAAGATACCCGAGGGGGCTAATAACGCGTAGGTTAACGGGTGAAATACGCAATATTTCCGCCGTATCACAAACACTCGGTCAAAATATACAACCATATCGAATGATGTACTCAAGAATAAATAAATGCAATTGGACCATTGGCCCGAATGTGTATACAGTACCTCCTATCTAGATTACAAGGATAGAAGCGTCTACTGAGAACCTTCACGCATCCACAGCTGCTACAGCTGACGTTTGACTCAAAAGATGTGTCATCCAGGCATCCTTGTGTCTGGACACCTATATAATATATATATATATATATATATATATATATATATAGTAAGAAAGGGAAAAGTTGATAAACGGGACAGAGCCCGAGTTGTGAAAATATTTAGCAAGTGCTTAAATGATTTTATTTTAAAAATATGTTTTATCTCATATTTAAATTGGTGTCGCACTACCATGAGATACCCCTCACCTCTCTACTAACAGTGCACACCTAACGCATCCCTCTAAACATCCTAGTCAAGCTACCCTGCTAAACTAGTCTAACACCCAACTACTATCAACCCTAGATAGTCCAAGTAATGTACTAAGGGAAAAACTTCTCCCCAGTCTCAACACTAAGCCATGTTCGTGTGTGGGGTGTCTCGCAGAGCGAAATCCAAACAAGGAACCCCCCGATACACTACTACGCGGCAAGATCGATCGTCGAGATCCGCCAGTCCCTCCGTACGAAATATATATATATATATATATATATATATATATATATATATATATATATATATATATATATATATATATATATATTTACATCATATAATAAATATCAATATAAGAGCACAAAGGATTAAACTTCTCCCCACTCTCAACACATTGCCATCTTCGTGCGTGGGGTGTCTCGCAAAGAGAAATCCAAACAAGGAACCCCCCAATACACTACTATGCGGCAAGGTCGATCATCGAGATCCATTAGACCCTCGGTACTCGATTCATCCATATATATATATTCATACTACAATACACATCCGGATCTATCTCCCGGAATGAGAATTCATTTTCATTACTATCTCAAAACTTTCCATTTCCCTTCCTATATCCAGGAAATGTATATATATAAAAACCAATTCATTATCATGAATTGTTTTACATATCATATAACTTTTCAAAAGCCAGTTTTACTATCATAAAAATGCTTTTCCATTTAAAAACACCCCATTTCCCTTCTTATATCCAGGAAATGTATTTAAAATCCATTTTTTACTATCATAAAAATGCTTTTACCATATCACATGCTTCCACTTCCCTTCTTCCATTCGGGAAGTGTTACCGAAGCCAAAACCTTTATCCCATTTCCCTTCTTCCATCCATAAAATGTATTTAAAGCCAATTTATTATCATAAATTGCTTTAACATATAACGCGTTCTAAGACCGCCCGTCCGGGTTTCCCCACTGTGCACGCCCCTAAATGGCTATCAACTTCCAGGGTCTATCATCAAGACAACCTGGGATCCTACAACGTAAGATGTCGGGAAGCGGCCATATGCCTGCGGGATAGTTAAGACCACACCTGGAATCTCCTAACCAACGTAGAAATAATAATCGCTCATATGGCCTATAGGACTATATCAACCCTGCATCCATTAGCCAGGGGGTTCACCATACATACGCAACTTCCCTTATGATAGATATTTAGAGAGGTGTGTATCCGTATTTTATTAATTATGAAAATTATTTATCTCTCCATTTTGAAAACATTCATTTTGACATTTTCAAAAGTCATTTACACCATATCATATACACTTTAATCACATAGTATATATATACTATATATTCCTCCTCGAATATATATATGGACCTAATTTCCAATCACGTAATAATATTTAAGTATTCACTCTCTTAAATATTACTCACCCGTAAGCAATCTTTAAGGACTTGTACATAAACCCGAATGTCTCTTGTCCCAAATCATTAAATAAATCCATACCCCGAATCACGCTATAATTTAATCCGAGGTTTACTTATCCTCCTCAAATCATCATCTAGGAGTCCTAATATTCCATGTATAAACTCCTATAATAGTCTCCAAAACCATAATTTAAGTATCCCTAAACTTAAAAGGAGAAAACCTCAAAATTTTACCAGGACCGAATGGATTCGGCCTGTCCGAATCGATTCGAAATAGTTCTACTTTCAAACTGTCTCTTACCATATCGATTCAGCCTGTCCGAATCGATTCGGCTGGACCGAAATTCCCAAATATGCTTAGGGTTCTATATATAACCCAAAACCCAAAATTTAATCAACTTGCCATTTAAATTATAACTCGAATTTATTCCAACAAACCCAAAGTTTTCATATCTTCTCAAGTCCTTTAGAGGTTTAACACCCTATTTGAGAACCCCTAATATTTATCTCCAATTTATTTTAGCCTTAAGTTCTAACTAACTATTTCAATCTCGGACACCTTTCCGTAGAAAAATCACTAAAATCCAAAAATAATCACAAAAATACCCGGTCGGTGCCCATGCGACCGTATAAAAAAGATATACAAATTTCTTTTTTTAACCAAGAGCCGAATCGATTCTCCCCTATCCGAATAGATTCGGTTAAGGCGCAAGTCACTATTCATCATCTTGAAAAAAAATCCAAGCCTCCATTATTCTCCATTTTTGTTGTTTCTAAGTTCCTCCAACAACTCAATAAACATCTAATCTATGTTTTACAACTAACACATCAATATATTTAGGGTATTAAACTATTTCTCTTAGATTTAAACCCTAAAACCATTAAAGCTCCAACTTATTATTTTAACCCATTTCAATCCATTTCTTCACTCCATTTACATGGATTTAACACTAGAAATCATTAAGAGTTTACATTACATAAATATGTAAACTCATATTCAAGTTTTCCCAATTTTATTTAAGGGTTCTAACCCAAAAATCATATTTTAACCAACTATGATATGAGATAATTGCACAAAATGAAATAAAGCAAGTAAACACTTGCTTGGAGGATGAAATCCGAAGACCTCGAGCCGAATCCCGCGGAGTTTGGTCGGAGTTTCCCCTTTTCTCCACTTTTCTCCTCCTCCTCTCTCTCTTCTCTCTTTTCTTTCCTTTTCTCTTTCTCTTCCTCTCTCTCTTGACTTATAAGGGAGAAAAATAAGGGTTTAACCCCTTGAAACCCAAAAATGACTCATTTACTCAATTATGAGCCCTTTTAACTCCAAAATTCCCCGAAACTAAATTTTGACAATCAGACACTTTTTATGACTATCTCGGACATTCCAAGACTCACGGCACAGTCAAAATTTCCATCCGAGGTACTTGACCGCGAATCACTATTCTAACCCAATATAACTTAATGCGAGTTTTCTAATCAAAATCTGACCTTTTTGTCACTTTTCTCCACGGTGACATATAATTAAATTACTTCGACATATTTAATCCCAAAAATAATTACAACACCTATCGAAAATCATTAAATCCTCGAAAATCCCAAGAATCACTATTTTGAGAAATTCTCCAAATTGCCAATTTATATCCAATTATGGATTTTAATAGTCTCCCCAAAGGACGAATTGTTACATACTCCCCCCCCCCTACAATGGAATTTCTTCCTCAAAATTCAGATACGACCTACGCCATGAATCCTAGAACCGCTCCAAATCCTAATACCTCAAGGGTAACGATACTAACCCAAATGACTCCCAATCGTATACCATACTTCTTCCCTGGTTGTAAAGTGACTCCCATTGCGTCACATTATCCTCATCATTTCTAGTGCCTAACGGCATAAATTTCAAATTTACATACCATGGCCCTTCTATTTCAGGTGGTATATGAACCAACCTACTAGGGTGCCCATACACCTTTCTAACATGTGCACATCCATAGTGAACGTCTGACACGTAACACTCTCTCCCAATAAGGGTATCCTTTCCTCGGTGTAATACTCACACATGGGTCCTCCTAACTCGCGAAATTCAATTCTCCTAACCTCGGCGCCACTAACTCTACTAAACTTACATTCTAATAATACTAAGGTCTATGAGATGTCCTACCTACGCGAAACTAGTGTAATCTTAAATATATCCCTAGTGCCCAAGGCCTCTCTCAACTCCCGACATTTGCTCGGTTTCATGCGTGGGGCGTCTCGCCAAGGCAAAATCCAAACAAGGAACCCTCCCATTACATTACTCCCTCGCATTATCAGCCATCGAGATATAGCGACCTAAGGCACACCAGAGGGACGTCCTAAATCCTACTAAGCTAACCTACGAATGCATTCTACTCTTCTATCCTTCCGCCCATACGAAAGGAAATCTAACTAATCGAAGTGTCTAATCCCTGTAAAAACACTACGTACATCATACCCAACACATACCTTCTCAAAATTTTCCTTTTCATCAAGGCCTGACTATTATCCTCAAGTCAATTTCTCTAAGTCCTATTTCACCCACCCACTTGTGGTGAGAGGACTGCATTAGTGCTTTTCCATAGCACAATATTTCCATAGGCATACCATCATCACATGGCTCCTAGTCTATAGTGGTTCATCCACACTATAAGACTTATCAACAAAACCCACATCCTTGCATCCTATAACATCTCTCCACTCCCGAAGCTGTTAAGATTCATGTGTGGAGCATCTTGCAAAGCAAAATCCAAACAAGGAACCCCTCCACACACTCCTACTTAACTACGTCGGTCATGGAGGTTCGTTATTTCAAACATGCAATCGGGTTGTCCCTATCACCTATTCCAACGAAGAGGTGGTCTGAACTCCTATCTCCAACTAAAAGTCACACCACCCAGCGCTTGCACTAATTTTGAGCCCTCGCGTAATCAATAATGAGCTTAGACTCACAGCTCAGCAATAATCCGGAGCACCTCAAATCATATCTATAAGGTCGCCATATACTCAAATCATTATAATGAAACCTCTACTCATCGAACTTCCATCTACCCATAACAATAAAGGCGAACTCAACCTGTATCCAGGTGAGATACCGCAACAATAACCCGTTCCACCCTGGAACTGTGAACACGATAGTCTTGCCATCATTAGCCTGCTATCGCTCCGAAAATACCAATACATATATACTCACCATATCACCATACTCGTATAGACATATAAAACGAGTATCCCAAACCAGATATATATATATATATATATATATATATATATATATATATATATATATCAACACCCGCCTCTATGGCGAATGAAGGAAAATAAAACTCCGCTACCGCGAAAAACACACAGGCATACATGATATAATGTTATCGATACCGCCACAAAACTCAAAATGCACACACGAGTCTAGGACTAACAAAACATCGCGACTTTATCTAGTCACGCCCATTCATATACCTCCTCCTTCTGAGGTGAAACTCATAACAATAACTTAACCTTGCTCCTTACAATCATCTTACTAGTCCTCTTAACTTCTCCGTTAAAAGGAAACTCCACTACGAGCTTCAACATTATAGATCCAACTAAGCCCCACCTCCTTTCGACATCAAAGCTCCACACACGATTCTCGAACGAGCACACAAAAGATTTACATAATCTTATACTATGGCAGGAGAACAAAATCTCACAAGAGAAATCAACAGTCCTAATCCCGAGGCTTTATAACAAATCGAGAGCAACACTGAAAGCATAGTACGTCCGCATAGATTCCTAAGGACACTAGAACCTCATGCTCTGATACCATCTGTGACACCCCGCCTAATAAAATACCGTGCGATCAATCCTATTTCAAATTAAAACAGGAGTCTCATATGGATCATTCTTAGCATCACTATCGAAAATCAATTTAATTACTAATAACCTATTAGGCCGGTGTCAAAATTTTACTTCACTACTCTTTTAACAACTTCAAAATTAAAACATCCACACAGTTTTTGCATAAATGAAACTGAAATGAAATCAAATAACCGAACACTCGATCAAAATATACAACCATATCGAATGCGGTACTCAAGAATAAATAAATGCAATTGGACCATTGGCCCGAATGTGTATACAGTACCTCCTACCTAGATTACAAGGATAAAAGCGTCTACTGAAAACCTTCATGCATCCACAGCTGTTGCAGCTGACGTCTGACTCAAACGTTGTGTCATCCAGGCGTCCCTATGTCTGGACACCTAGATAATATATATATATATATAGCAAGAAAGGGAAAAGTAGATAAACGGGACAAAGCCCGAGTTGTGAAAATATTTAGCAAGTGCTTAAATGCTTTATTTTAAAAATTTGTTTTATCTCATATTTAAATTGGTGTCGCACTCCCATGAGATACCCCTCACCTCTCTACTAACAGTGCACACCTAGCGCATCCCTCTAAACATCCTAGTCAAGCTACCCTGCTAAACTAGTCTAACACCCAACTTCTATCAATCCAAGATAGTCCAAGTAATGTACTAAGGGCTAAACTTCTCCCCAGTCTCAACACTAAGCTGTGTTCGTGCGTGAGGTGTCTCGCAGAGCGAAATCCAAAAAAAGGAACCCCCCCGATACACTACTACGCGGCAAGGTCGATCGTCGAGATCCGCCAGTCCCTCAGTACGGAATATATATCTATATATATTTACATCATATAATAAATATCAATATAAGAACACTAAGGATTAAACTTCTCCCCAGTATCAACACATTGCCATCTTCGTACGTGGGATGTCTTGCAAAGCGAAATCCAAACAAGGAACCCCCCGATACACTACTATGCAGCAAGGTCGATCACCGGGATCCATTAGACCCTCGGCACTCGATTTATCCATATATATATATATATATTCATACTACAATATGAATCCGTATCTATCTCCCGGAATGAGAATTCATTTTCATTACTATCTCAAAACTTTCCGTTTCCCTTCCTATATCCAGGAAATGTATATATATAAAAACTAATTCATTATCATGAATTGTTTTAACATATCATATAACTTTTCAAACGCCAGTTTTACTATCGTAAAACTGCTTTTCCATTTAAAAACATCCCATTTCCCTTCTTATATCTAAGAAATGTATTTAAAAGCCATTTTTTACTATCATAAAAATGCTTTTACCATATCACATGCTTCCACTTCCCTTCTTCCATTCGGGAAGTGTTACCGAAGCCAAAAACTTTATCCCATTTCCCTTCTTCCATCCATAAAATGTATTTAAAGCCAATTTATTATCATAAATTGCTTTAACATATAACGCGTTCTAAGACCGCCCGTCCGAATTTCCCCACTGTGCGCGCCCCTAAATGGCTATCATCTTCTAGGGCCTATCATCAAGACAACCTGGGATCCTACAATGCAAGACGCCGGGAAGTGGCCATATGCCTACGGGATAGTCAAGCCCACACCTGGAATCTCCTAACCAGCGCAGAAATAATAATCGCTCATATGGCCTATAGGACTATATCCACACTGCATTCATTAGCCAGGGGGCTTCACCATACGTACGCAACTTCCCTTATGATAGCGATTTAGAGAGGTGTGTATCCGTATTTTATTAATTATGAAAAAATTTTATCTTTCAATTTTGAAAACATTCATTTTTACATTTTCAAAAGTCATTTACATCATATCATACACACTTTAATCACATAGTTTATATATACTATATATTCCTCCTCGAATATATATATGGCCCTAATTGCCAATCACATTATAATATTTAAGTATTCACTCTCTTAAATATTACTCGCCCGTAATCAATATTTAAGGACTTGTACATAAACCCGAATGTTTCTTGTCCCAAATCATTAAATAACTCCATACCCCGAATCACACTATAATTTAATATGAGGTTTACTTATCCTCCTCAAATCATAATCTAGGAGTCCTAATATTCCATGTAGAAACTCCTATAATAGTCTCCAAAACCATAATTTAAGTATCCCTAAACTTAAAAGGAGAAAACCTCAAAATTTTGCCAGGACCGAATCGATTGGGCCTATCCGAATCGATTCGCTGGCCACCGAATCGATTCGCCCTGTCCGAATCGATTCGAAATGGTTCTACTTTCAAACTGTCTCTTACCGAATCGATTCGTCCTGTCCGAATTGATTCGGCTGGTCCGAAATTCCTAAATCTGCTTAGGGTTTTATATATAACCTAAAACCCAAAATTTAATCAACTCACCATTTAAATTATAACTCGGATTTATTCCAACAAACCCAAAGTTTTCATATCTTCTCAAGTCCTTTAGAGGTCCTAACACCCTATTTGAGAACCCCTAATATTTATCTCTAATTTATTTTTGCCTTAAGTTTTAACTAACTATTTCAATCTCGGATAAATTTCCGTAGAAAAATCACTATAAATTCAAAAAAAATCAGAAAAATACTCGGTCAGGCCCACGCGACCGTATCGAAAAGATCTACAATTTTTATTTTTTGACCAAGATACGAATCGATTATCCCCTAGCCGAATAGATTCGGTAAAGGCGCATGTCACTATTTATCATCTTCAAAAAAAATCCAAACCTCCATTATTCTCCATTTTTGTTGTTTCTAAGTTCCTCCAACAACTCAATAAACATCTAATCTATGTTTTACAACTAACACATCAATATATTTGGGGTATTAAACTATTTCTTTAAGATTTAAACCCTAACCATTAAAGCTCCAACTTATGATTTTAACCCATTTCAATCCATTTCTTCACTCCATTTACATGGATTTAACACTAGAAATCATTAAGAGTTTACATTACATCCATATGTAAACTCATATTCAAGTTTTCCCAATTTTACTTTAGGGGTTCTAACCCAAAAATCATATTTTTACCCACTATGATATGAGATAATTGCACAAAATGAAATAAAGCAAGTAAACACTTGCCTGGAGGATGAAATCCGACGATCTCGAGCCGAATCCCGCGGAGTTTGGCCGGAGTTTCCCCTTTTCTCCACTTTTCTCCTCCTCCTCTCTCTCTTCTCTCTCTTTTCTCTTTTCTTTCCTTTTCTCTTTCTCTTCCTCTCTCTCTTGACTTATAAGGGAGAAAAATAAGGGTTTAACCCCTTAAAACCCAAAAACGACTCATTTAGTCAATTACGAGCCCTTTTAACTCCGAAATTCTCCTAAACTAAATTTCAACAATTGGACACTCCTTTCTGACTATCTCGGACATTCCGAGACTCACGGCACAGTCAAAATTTCCATCCGAGGTACCTGACCGCAAATCACTATTCTAATCCAATATAACTTAACGCGAGTTTTCTAATCAAAATCTGACCTTTTTGTCACTTTTCTCCACGGTGACATATAATTAAATTACTTCGACATATTTAATCCCAAAAATAATTACAACGCCCATCGAAAATCATTAAATCCTCGAAAATCCCAAGAATCACTATTTTGAGAAATTCTCCAAATTGACAATTTATATCCAATTATGAATTTTAATTATCTCCCAAAAGGACAGGTTGTTACAGTATACAAAATATACCTATATATATAAATAAATAACAATTCATATTACCACAATCCTATATAATAAATATTAAAAGTCATCAACCGTTTATAATTGGATTAAATTTTATTCAATCTCTAACAGGTGGATTTATGTACACATCATCCGGAATACAATTATTTAAAAAAGGAACGCATATTATACCCAATAATCAACCTAATAATCAACAAAACAATAATATAGAAAAATAAGAAAATAAATTAATCCTTAATAATAACATAATTTTAGAAACAATAAAAGACTTAAACATTAAAGAAAAAAATAATAAACACATAGAAGAAAACTACTTATATGAATATTTACAATATATAGAAGATAGCCAAACACAAAAAATAAATTTTGATAAAATAAATAAAGTAATTTTTAAAAATACAAAATTAGAATTAGAAGACTTAATTAGGCTAGCAGAAAAACCTGAAATAATAGGAGAAAACACCCAAAAGCACTGGAATAAAAATAAACTAGAAGAAAAATTAGATATAATTAATCCAGATATAACAATAAAACTAAAGATATTGCATGGAAAATAATTGACCAAGAAGAATTTAAAATACAGATAAGAGAACTTTTAAACTTAGGAGTAATATAGAAAAGCACCAGTACACATAGAAGACCTGCCTCTATGGTAAGAAATCTTGCAGAATTAAAAAGAGGTAAAGCACGCATGGTAATTAATTATAAAAGACTAAAAGATAATACTTATGAAGACAGCTATAAAATACCAAACAAAGATGAACTAATTAATAAAATTCAAAATAAAAAATACATTTCTAAATTTGATTGTAAATCTGGTTTTTGGCAAATAAAAATGAATAAAGATGCAATAGAATGGACTACCTTTACTTGTCCAGAAGGACATTTTGAATGGTTAGTCATGCCATTTGGTTTAAAAATGCAACTCAAACATTTCAAAATAAAATGGACACTATCTTTGAAGAAACACTCAGATTTTTGCACAGTACATATAGATGATATTCTTGTATTTAGTAATACTAAGGAGGAATATATAAATCATTTACAAATTATTTTTAAAGAATTTATAAATCAAGGATTAATAATTAGCAGTTAATAGCTGCAACTAGAAAAGCAAGAAATAGAATTTCTAGGATTATTTATAAAAGGAGGCAAAATTGAATTACCAGAACATATAGTAAAAAAGGTATTAGAATTCCCAGATAAATTAGAAGAAGCTAAAAAACTACAAGCATTTTTTGGATTATTAAATTATTGTAGATCTTTTATTCCAAACCTATTTAAACTAGTAGGACCTTTATATAGTAAATTAGGAAAAAATGGACAAAAATACTTTAATATGGAAGATATAAAACTAGTACAAAAAATAAACCAAATAGTAGTAAATTAGTCCTTGCCTATAGAAAGTAGTTATAAAATTATACAAACATACGCATCAGCAATAGGTTGGGCGGGAATTTTGTTACAAAACCTAATAAAAATAGTAATAAAAATAAGGAAGAAATCTGTAAATACTATTCAGGAAATTTTAATGAAGCACAAAGCAGGTTATCATCAACTCACTTAAGAAATATTAGGAGTAATAAATACCATAGAAAGATTTAAATTATTTGTAGGTAAAGAATTTTTAATTCGAATAGATTGCGATAATATAGTAAAACACTTTAATAAAACTAATCAAAGTAAATTAGCTATAAAAGGATGGCTAAATTTTATTGATAATATTACACGAAAAGGTTTTACCCCTCAATTTGAACATATAAAAGGTAAAGAAAATCAATTAGCTGATATTTTGTCTAGATTAATTACTAACACTTCTTAAAATTATGCAGATGTCTCATTATTAAGGCTCTTCATCAGGCACAAAAGAAAACACTAACCAATTATTTACTGTTCTTAATGAGAAGCAAAAATTCAGGTAAAAGGTACAGGTGACAGTGGAACAATAGAAGATCCTTAACAACCTCTGGTTCAACCGAGAATATAATAAAGTATCATTTAATTATTCTATGAATTATCTTAATACTTAAGTTTTTAACCTCACTCACCATGTTCATACTTTAGAAGCAAGAGTAAAGTATTGTAACTTTTCTGATAATAAACAAAAACTTATTGAAGTACATAATACTATAATAAAACATTCTAAAATATTAAACATTAAAAAAAAAAATATTGAACATAAGAAAGACATAGTTTCTAATTATTTTTCTCAATGTACAGATGACGATTCTTATTTACAAGGACAAGATGCAACAGAAGAATTAATAACTATATATAAAGTATATAAAATTATGAATGAAATCTCTACTGACCCTGGATTATGATAAAAGAAACGGTTAATATGTGTATTTTTATTCCAAAAAAATAATTTTAGTGTAACAACCCAGGACTTTCGGAACAATAATTATTTTATTTTGGGAGAAATAAATAATATTTTATTGGAGAATAATTAAAATTGGCAATTGAGATCAAAATTTAGAGTTGTTATAAAGTTTCTCGAATGGAAATTATGAGGGTACCATTGTGTCCGGAAGGGTCGAGAAAGTCGAAATGACTGTACTTGGGGTCTATTTGGGTTCCGAAATTAATTAGGACCGTTTGACTCGAATTAAAGTCACCGAGTCATTTAAAGTGTGTATTATCATTTAAAGATGTGTATTTTGGGATTTAGGCTTATTAAGACTACGGGAGAAATAATTCTCCAAAGAGAGAAAGAGAAAGAAAGAGAGGAGAAGAAAGAAAGAAGAAAAGGAAGGAGAAAAGAGGGAGAAATAGGATTTCCGGGAAAATACGCGATCTCAAGGCGGATTCAGACCCTACGAACCCGAGGCAAGTGATTAAACTTGCTAAATAATTATTGTGTATCAATTATTGCATGATTTGTGGATTGAATTTTGGGTTTTAGGTTTAAATTGTTAAAACCTAACTTTTGGGAAAAGCCTTAGATTTGTAGTATATAAATGGATTTAAGGTTAGAAATTAGTTTATAAGTATTCTAGTATGAATATTAATGATATATTTGTGTTTGGGTTGAAAAGAAATGGAGAGGAAATGATAAATATGAATTTTGGGATTTTTGGCTTACTAAAAAGTAGCCATTTTCGAGCCTCCAGGTAGGCCAAATCGATTCGGCCCCCTAGCCGAATCGATTCGAAAATATGCAGGTGCCCAGGTCTGAGTGACCGAATCGATTCGGACTCTAGCCGAATTGATTCGGCCTGAGACAGAATCCCAGGTCTGATGACCCGAATCGATTCGCCTTCCTGGCCAAATCGATTCGCTAGGCCGAATCGATTCGGAATTGGACCGAATCGATTCGGAAACAGGGCTTTTGAGGGATTGTTTTTCTGAAAAGAATCTCATCCCATTTTGTTTGAGGTTATCGATTGGGGATCTCTATAGGAGATATTTGGAGCATGTTTTGGAGACTTTTAGCGAGTTTCCCTAAAAGAAATTTTGGAGTCACATTGACTAAATTTGAGGAATACCAATTAGAGACTTTGGTATTTTTCTAAGTGGGGAATCCCACTTTTATTTGAGGTTTGTTTGGTGATGATAACAACTTCACGACTTGATAAGGAGGTTGACTTAGAGATGCCGGATCTTAGGATCCAATCCCAATTGGGATAACTTTAAAGGTTCATAAAATAAATTGAACCCTATAATGGATGGAGAATTATGAATGCTATTTGATGTGCATATGGATATAGAAATATCCTTATTAATGATTGATTTGGGAGATGTCTCATACAATGAGAAATGCTAATTAAGGTGCTTTAGGATATAAAATATTCTTAACTTAAAATCGAATTGAAAGACAATTCATAATAGAAGCGACATGAGAGCTTCAAGCGAGAATTAGTATAGCACATACTATACCAAGTGGGGTAAAATGTGGGAGTATTGACGGTTAGTGTATCAATAGAGAGAGATATACTAAACAAATGATGTTAATCAATTTACGCCTAAGAGGGTATAATGAAAATGAATATGATGTTGCAGGTATACCTTATATAATGGTATATCTTTATTATGTGGGATGTATGTATACCTTATATGATGGTGTATATACATGTTAAGCATAACCCCTCCTTGCTATCATTGGGAAGTTTCGTGCGTAGAGGGTGAGCATTCTGACTAGAAAAGCAGGATGTGGATATTCCCAGGTCATAGTCGTCCTTTGTGGTCAGCAAATGACATTTATGATATATATATCTATTTATTTTGGGGGTGAGAGGTCGGGGGTATGTGACGCTCTCACTTGCCGGTTAGGAACTATGATCGCTTCCCGGGACGTTGTGTGCGTGAGTTGATCTCGAGGTGGGTGTTGTTGAACCCCACCAGGTGGCCCCAGTTTGCTACATATATGGGCTACTGGAAGATGATAGCATGTGAGCCTGCATCCTTCGAGTTATAGCTCGGTTGGATAGTTATTATTGCTTGTGTTTGTACTTGGGTGTCAAGGGCATAATGGACCTCAACGACCTACACTGCTAGGATTAGTGTATCGGGGGGTTCTTTGTTTTGATTTCGCTTCGGCGAGACGTTCCACGCACGAACCGCAGTGTAATGTTGGAACTTGGGGATAAGTTTAGTCCTTAATGCTCATCATTATATATATATATATATATATATATATATATATATATATATATATATATATATATATATATATATATATATATATATACATATATATCACCTATCCCGACAATCGACAGTGCCAGGAGTAGTGTAACGGGGGGCTTCCTTGTTTGGATTTCGCTTCGGCGAGACGTCCCACGCATGAAATGCCGTGTCATGTTGAGAATTGGGAATATTAATTAATTAAAATAGGATAATAATCATTTGGGTTTCATGCATCTTGCATTGAGGGCATAATGAGCCCCGAGGATTGATACGGTCAGGAGTAGTGTAACGGGGGGGGTTCCTTGTTTGGATTTCGCTTCGGCGAGACGTCCCACGCATGAAACGCCGTGTACTGTTGAGAATTGGGAATATTAATATATTAAAATTGGATAATAATCATTTGGGTTACATGCATCTTGCATTGAGGGCATAATACTCTAGAACCTGATGCTCTGATACCATCTGTGACACCCCGTGATCCGAAATAAGGGGTGGCCAGCCCAATACTCCAATATAACGGAATCATAGATGGAATCATTCTCAGCATCACCATAAAATATAGAGTATCCAGGATAATCACCGAAAATTTCAAAAAACGGGTTGCCAAAAATTTTGAATTTAAAATAAAGTTAAATAAGCAACCCATTTCCTGAAAAGATAAGGGAAACCACAAGGATATATATATATATATATATATATATATATGTATATATATATATATATACTATAACAACAGGTAACAAATAAGAGGACCAAATATGTTATCGGTCCACTGATTCATACAACAATATTAAACAATTTCAATAAATTTTATATATTACATTACATTACTCAATTACAAAAGCTTGGTGTGACAACCCGCCTACTAAAATAATAGGTGGCCAGCCCAATACTCCAATAATTACAGGAATCATAGATGGTCCATTCTTAGCATCACTGTCGATTAAAATAATAGTATGAGATAACCACCAATCATTTTAGAAAACGGATTGTCATATACAAAAAAAAATTTAAAAGTAAAAGAGAAACACTTAGACAATCCCATTTGTAAAAATGGTGGGTATCAAAAATCGATGAATAAAGTATGACGAAACAATAAATAATCATCGAATAAGCTGTCGGTGCACAGACCAATACAAATAATACATTAAGTATTACAATCAATATTTACAATATAATAAATGAGTGCAATGCCTTGTGCAAACACGCCCGAATAAAAGTACTGAACATAACTAGAGTACAGAAGAAAGGAGCGTCTACTACAAGTATCCTACAACATCCGCAACATGATGTAGCTCCATGACAACTGGAATGGAATATGTAAATACAGATGTCCATGTGGAAGCGCACCTGTAACGACAAAGAAATGCAGAAACAAGGAAATATAGAAACCGGTCAGGGCCGGGTTTGATATGATTGCCATGTGACTAAAATGCATGGCAGGTAAATGCGTAAATCTCTCGCAGATAACAATAATATTCCTCACCTCTCAATCTAGCAGCAACCTAGCACAATATAAATGATGCTCAGGTTATAGGAAGAACAGAAGGCTAACTTCTCCCCAGTCTCAACACTATGCCCTATTCGTGCGTGGGGTGTCTCGCAAAGCGAAATCCAAACAAGGAACCCCCCCGATACACTACTACTTAGGCAAGGTTGATCGTCGAGATACATTAGACCCTAAGCACGAAATAATAAAATAAATGCATGTGTGTGCATACGTGTGGGAGGTCACATCTACAGCTACACAAAGAAAATATAAAAGTAAAACCCCTCCATCATCTATTGGCACAATTCCTAATTCTATCTTTAGGAATATACATATAAATGGTACAACACTTTATCAAGTGTTTACCAAATTAATTTCATCATACACTGATTCATCTCATGAATTTGTTCCTCATCGGGAAATATAATCATACTTTTTATGCTCTAGAGGCATTTATCTCAATTGTTCACTTTGTAAAAAATATCTTCCTTATCAGGAATATAATCATCATCATAGGCTCTTTATGGCCTTACATCGTGCTCTTTATGGCACTATCATCATGATCTATATGGCATCCATCAAACATCAAGTCCAACTTGATTTAGAATAGTTATAGTCATATATATATATATATAACGATTCTAAGACCGCCCGTCCGGGTTTCCCCACTGTGCGCGCCCCTAAATGGCTATCATCTTCCAGGGCCTCCAAGACAACCTGGGATCCTATCGAAACGTCGGGAAGCGACCATGTGCCTGCGGGATAGCCAAGACCACACCCAGAATCTCCTAACCAGCGCAGAAAATATAAACAAATGCTCACATGGCCTAGGGACTATATCCACCCTACATCATTAGACAGGGGGCTTCACCACAACGCGCGCGACTTCCGTTATGATAGCGATTTAGAGAGGTGTGTATCCATAAATTATCATTTATGAAAAACATTACTTTTTCCATTTTTGAAAACTCATATTTTACATTTCCAAAAATCATCCATTTAGCCATTAATCACCAAGCTTTAGCAGGTGCATACTATTCTTATTAAGTCATACATTTTATTAATGACCTAAGACCCAAAGTGCCACTAACCTCAAAATAGCCTCAAATAGTTCATATAATTCATAAACCCTCAAAGTGAGTCTCCATAATGGAGTGTCTCTCAACATCTCAACATTAATATTTTAACTTTAAATATATCTTTAGGTTAACCTCCTATATCAGTTGGACATTAACCTAATCCAATCTAGTCCTCGGGTAAACTTAAATCTCCATTCTTAACCTAGGACATACCTCCTATATCAGTTGGACATTAACATAATCCAATCTAGTCCTCGGGTAAACTTAAATCTCCATTCTTAACCTAGGACATACCTCCTATATCAGTTGGACATTAACCTAATCCAATCTAGTCCTCGGGTAAACTTAAATCTCCATTCTTAACCTAGGACATTAGTCTACCCAATAAAACCCTCTAGGACTCCTCATTACTTCCCAAAGGAAGGTTCCTAAACCTTGGACCTAAAAGAAAAAGGGCTAAAAATCAAAATAAGAAAATCTCACAAAAATAGGGGAACCGAATCGATTCACCCCTTGGGCCGAATCGATTCGACCTGGCGAATCGATTCACTAGACAGCCGAATCAATTCGGTGAGCAAAAACTGACCTTCTGCAATTGCCGAATCGATTCGCTTTAAATCCGAATCGATTCAGTCTGCAAGACCTGTAACCCTCTCCTTATCCGATTCGATTCGCCCTTGGGACCGAATCGATTCGGTCCTAAGATTTTGCCCAATTTGGGCTACGGGGTGTAAGAACCCTAAAATCCCAAAAACCCCAAAACTTGATTTCTCCCAACTTCAACAACAACAATTCGACCTAAATCAATCCTACACCATTTATAACTAATATATACTCCTCAAATCCAATTAAAACTAAGATTTAAAGGTTTAAACATCAAAATCAACAAATACCCATTTATGGGTTAAATCTCCAAAACCTAACTATACATGCAATTTATCACATTAAATCAATATCTAGCAAGTAAGAAACTTGCCTCGAGGTTCGTAGTCTCTGAACACCTCCGGTAGCGACGGATTCCGGCCCAACTCTTCCATTTCTCTCTTTCTCTCTACTTTCTCTTCTCTCTCTTTCTCTCTCTCTTTTGGCTTCTCTCACTCAAAATGAGGAAAAAGAAAGGGGGTGGGGGATTTATAAGGGTCAAAATATAAACCCCCACTCCTAATTGCTAATACACCACTAAAATGACTCATAACCACTTAATTGAGTCATAACCCCCTTAAAATGCCTAAATCTCAAAAATTACAACTAGGCACTTATTTCGACTATCTCGACTATTCTAAAAACAACCGCACCCCCTATTTTGGCATTCGGGAAAGTGTGAACTATTTTTACGTTCCAATTCCATTTTTAAATTCATTAATTATACCCGATTTAAATATAGGTCATAACCGTCGTTTTACATATAACGACGCAAATTACACAATATAACACTATTTACCTTCTCATAACGGTAAATAGTCAGAACATAGTAAATATTATCCCTAAGTCTCACGGAAAATAATATTTACTCCAACATTCCTTATTTTTTAAAATTAGCCCATTAGGAAAAATAGTATAAAATAGTCGTTCGAAAACCTGGGTTGTTACACTTAGGCCTCGCCCGAATGAAAGAGACCTGAACATAACTAGAATACGAAAATGAAAACGTTTATACCAATTGTATCCCGTAATACCCGTAATGCATCACGGCTCGCCGAAGACATCGGAACAGAAGTTCAAGTCAGGCATCCTTGTGTCGGAGTACCTAGGCGGAGACGAGATACATATGCAACAAGAAATGTAAACGGGTCAGGGCCCGGTTCTATATGATTACCAGATGAATAAAGAGTATGACAGTTATGAATAAAATCATGCTAGAAAGAATAAAATCTATCTACACAGTTATAAAACATAACTAAGGCAGACAAGAAAAGCAAGGGTAACATAAATTTAAAAACTTCCATTTCATTATTATGTTCCTTATCAGGAACTCATAATTACAACATTTGTGCTCTTATTAGCATATCATTCCTTATCAGGAAAATATAATTAACATTTTAAGCTCTTTATGGCTTTTATTTCAATTACATGCCCATCCTGGCCTAACCATTCCTTAGCAGGAATATCATCAACATTAAATGCTCTCTGTGGCATTGTAGTGTGCTCTTTGTGGCACTTTATCATGCTCTTTATGGCATATACCCATCAAGTCCCACTTGATGATGAATAGTTATATTTATATACATATAATGATTCTATGAACGCCCCTCCGAGTTTCCCCACTGGGCACGCCCCTAAATGACCATCATCTTCCAGGGCCTATCTATACAAGATAACCTAGGCACCTACAACGCAATACGTCGGGAAGCGGCCATATACTTCCGGGAGAGTCAAGACCACACCCGGAATCTCCTCACCAGTGCAGAAAACATAACATATCACTCATATGGCCTATGGACTATATACACCCTGTGTTCACTAGCCAGGGGGCATCACCAAGCGTGCGAACTTCCCTTATGATGTCATTTAGAGATGTGTGTATCCAGTAAATTAACATTTACCATATTCATGATTAAGTAAATTATCATTTACCATCATCATTACCATTTCCATTTCATTTCTATGTGTATGTTTCATTTTATCTGAAACCATTCCCATTTACTTTTTGTAAATAATCTAACTGATTATCCGGAGCCATACGATAATTTATATCGTTGCTACAACCTCAAGGAGTAAGTAAACGCTTAATTAACTCCAAACATTTTAGGGTGTTATTATAATCCATTAATATTAATATATCTCTGTTGAGCTCCAAAAGTCTCCGAAACATAACTCTAGGAATCCTAGTTCCATGATAATTTACTAGAAAAAGAATGCCCTAACATCAATTGGCAAAACCCCGGAAAAGTCCCCACATACCCCATTCCTAGTGTAGGGAAAGTACTAACTAAATTTCAACTCTAGGACACCTAGTTTACTTCATTAAAGAAGGTTCCTAGTCCCTATTGAAGAAAATATATCTACGAAACAAAATAAGATTTTAGGATGAAAAACAGGGGACCGGTCGACCGGTCCTGGAACCGCAGTCGACCGCGTCTCCAGATTTTGCCTAAAAAGAAAAAAAGAAAGGTCATAATGGAGGGGCCGGTCGACCGGTCAAGGAACCGCGGTCGACCGCGCTCAAATTTTATGCCTTTGAAGGAAAGCAGTAAGCCCTCCCGCAAAGGCCCGGTCGACCGGTCATAGCAAACCTAGGGTTCTTACTTCTTCCAAAATTAAATCCAAGTGAAAATTTCACTTTCTCCAATTCCCAAATCTCTTCTATTTTGAACCCAACCAACAACCTTTATCTACCTAAAGATTTTCCCACATGATTTATAACCATTACAATTCACAATTTTATCATCAAAACCAAATCTAGGTTTAAATACCAAAATTTCCATTTTTGATCTCCAAATGTATATGCCAAGGTTCTAAAAAACGCGGGGCGTGATCGAGGCGTGGAGGCCAAGCCTTAAGCCTTTGAAGCCTAGGCGGGCCTTGGCGTAAAAAGGCGTCAAAAGGCGTTTAGTACTTCTTAATATATTTTAATATTTTTTAACCATAACAAGGCTATTAAAAAACTAAAATTGTACATATCATAAAAATATGTCTGAATATTTACAAATTAAAGTACTATTTGATTATTTTGGATGAGATAATGGTCTGGTTTGTAAAAAAATTCTTTAAAAGACGATATTATTTCACTAAAGCATTGATCTTTTTAGAAAAAAAATGCGCCTTAAAGGTTTTACCAAGAATAAGGCGTAAAAAACTTAAGGCGAGGCGTTTCTCCCAAGCCTCAAGCCTAGGCGGAGCCTAGGCGGGTTTTTTAGAACAGTGGTATATACATAAATATCACACAATTTATTCATCTCAAAACATATATTAGCAAGTAGAAAACTTGCCTTAGAGTTGCAAATACAGATTTCTTGGTGGTGGAAGCAATCTCCCATCTTCAATCTTCATTTTCTCTCTTCTTTCTCCACTTTTCTCTTCTTCTTTCTTTCTCTCTCTTTTTCTCTCTATGTTTAAGATATAATTTAGGGAATTAGGGGATTTAGAAGACTAAATCATGGCTTAAGTTAAAATTCCCAACTTAAATGGTTAACACAACATTAAAATGACTCCCAAAATACGCATATAAGCTAAAACCAGGTAAAAGTGCCCGAAATACAAAAATACAATATGGCACTTATTTTGACTGTCTCGCACCCTCTGAGACTAACTACACCCTCTAAACTGGTGTCCGAAAATTTTTATAAGATATTTCGAGTTCAAATTTCATTTAAATCAAAATGTCATTTCAAATACATGACACTATAAACATGCAACCTGATGATATTTACTTTCACATACTGTAAATATGCATCAGTCTAGTAAATATTGACTTTCAATTAATATTTACTCCAGTCCCCACATTTTATATAATTACCTTAAGCGGTAAAATTACTATAAAATGCGCCTTCTAGAATCGAGGGTTGTTACATACTCCCCCCCTTAAGAGGGAATTTTGCCCCCAAAATTCGGGCATACCCAAATCTCATAAAGGGTATACTAGTCTAAACTAGGATTCTACCATCCTAAACAAACCCCTCGTCATCATAGTCATCCCAAATGGACCCGGACTAAGGTCGACTTTATCGATCTCAGCCTACATCATTTGTGCTCTAGCGTAGCACAAAGAGTTCCCCCCTAACAATCGATTCTACCGTCTTGAAACGGAAGAAGATACCCTCACAACTCGGCATAGACCGCTCTACTCCAACCTCGGGGATATTTCTACCAACTCTAAATGGTTTAACCCCAACACTAATCAACTTCCCCCACATTGACGTATCTCACCAAGGCATATGGCTCAAAAGCCAAATCTTCAAGAATCGACACGAGATCTCTCTAAGTTCAAGGAATATATTACCCGTTGGTTCCATCCAACGAGTATACAAAATATTCAACCGACCACGCTAGGCCAACCATGATACCATGCCTTAGAAAATGATCCAAAAGTCCATTTAATAGCCTAATGGTTGTACTGTAATCTCTATCCATATACTAACTGCTCTCACCTGCTATGTATTCTAAGGCGTCCGCTTCGAGATATGCCTTTCGGAATAAGTCAGTTTTCTCCCCTACATCCATCCACTTTAGAATGGTAGGATATACACCATTTTCATACGGTTCCCATTTCTTCATGGAAACTTTTACCAAACCTCCGACATGAATATCTAGTCTCGGTCCACCCTAATTTAATAGGCACCTCCCGCAGTTCTACCATTCCTCCATCAATAATGGGGCGTACTCTTCTACATATAGTTCATACATAATGGACGGGAATGCAACAGTCTGGTCAAACGATCAACAACTTTCTCAAATAGGATCATGACCATAACGGTTTCGGCACCTCAGTACAACCGTCTATGAATATACCCCTCTTCATTCCACCGATACTCTTCTTCGCACGAGTAGGTGAAATGGTCAATCACAAACCGGAATGCTCTCGCTACAGAGCCTTTCGAGTCATGCTCGTTTCATTTGGATTTCCTTGCCAACACAAATATCTCCAACGAGTTTCTTACTCGACGCATCTACTACCCCAATCGCATTTTCTTAGCGAAGGAGAAAATACCCAATTACTAGTTCTTCTGAAATCCGAGCACAAACTCAACTTCTCCCACGACCTATTGCAACAACTTGTTGCTTTGCGAGAAAGACTAAATTTCCCTGCCTAGGAAGTAGTGCCTCTATTTCTTTAAGGCAATTTCCACAGCAATCAATTTTAAATTCAAGCATGTGAGACGCATAGACAACGGGTCCATGCTCCAGTATTATTACTTCCCACTCCTGGAAGAGACTTATTCATTAAACCCACTCTCGAGATCACCATCATGAGCTTAGGAGTGAAGGTCCGCCCGTCCCTTAACTCCCCGTAAGTGAAGTCGCCACAAAGCACCATATCTAAAAAATGCCTTATCTCCTTCGGCTTAAACCACCAAAACCTCTAGAAACCCATAAATCTTGTTCCTAGGGACCTAATCCCATATAGAGTTAACCCAAAACTTATTCGGGGTCAACTCCTTACCGCCTTCCTAGATCAACATCACCTGCCTTAAGGGCCTTATGTTCTAATAAACCTAAGGTCGATCTACAAGTATACATCATATCTAAGTCGTAGATAGATAATACAAAATATATCCCTAGTGTCCAAGACCTATCTCAACTTCTGACATTCGCTTGGTTTCGTGCGTGGGACGTCTCGCCGAAGCGAAATCCAAACAAGGAACCCTCCCATTACAATACTACCTCGCATCGTCGG
Organism: Sambucus nigra; assembly: GCA_949130495.1. NCBI lineage: Eukaryota > Viridiplantae > Streptophyta > Magnoliopsida > Dipsacales > Adoxaceae > Sambucus > Sambucus nigra. The sequence continues at coordinate 637,371,203 of OX422208.1, read as the reverse complement.
TCATTAAGATGTGACGGTCTAAGACACATGATCGGGATCGGTACAATTCTAATTTACCATCCTACTTACCATATCATCTTTTAAAGATATTAACTGATCAGACATTCACTTCCTGTGAAGTCTTTCATATACATATCCCCCCCCTTATAAAACATGGCCTTCTTATCTAGGCACAATCTCGAAGTATCAATCCGACTTCGTATCACGGTCTCCCTCACATCGATCAGAGGAGAGAACTATATACAATGCTTCTATCTCTCACTTTAATAGCCCTTAATCACTCTTCTACGTGATTCTCGGCTAAACTTCCAATTCCACTTCTAACAACAAAATAAATAAAAGAAAGAAAAGAGTAGCGCCTCTCCACTCACAACATCGTTAAGTGTTCATGCGGCGGAGTGTCTCGCCGAAGCGAAATCTAAACAAGGAACCCCTCCGACACATGCCTACTTAACTAGTTGATCCTGGAGATAAGCGTAACATGCATAAACAAGACAAACAAACAATCAAACACTCATACAAGATAACTAAACAAATAACAAAATCTCCTACCTACCTCGATTCACCTCTATAAAGTCTCAACCTGTATCCAGGGGAGAAATCATAGAACAACTAGTTCCATTTTGAACTAGAAGTAAGATAGACTTACAATTTTATTTGCTTGCTATCGCACCAAACCGACCAAAATATATATACTCGCACAATGTAAATAAGATAAGAGAAAGGAAAATGTAACATTTCTCCACTCCCAACGTCGTTAAGTTTCACGCGTGGAGCGTCCCGCAAAAGCGGAATCCAAACAAGGAACCCCTCCTATGCATTACTACTTAACTTTGTTGGTCGTGGAGATAAGTCATAACATCCACATACAATGAAATTTACACATACAACATGCATATCTAGAATATCATCACTCGTTTCATAACGAGTGAGAAAAAAATAGGACTTCCACACCAATGAAGTCATATAAGTACTCTTACTATAATGACGTCAATACAATTACAAGCTCAATATACACACCCGAATCTATAGTAGATAGAATACTACTAAGTCTTATAATAAGGAATACACCACCCACTAATAAGGTGGAATTCCCATCCATAGTCTTACCAACACTCCGCATCCAAGCCATTACTCCGACTCTGATCGACAATAATTTCCCACACAGTCCCTCTTACTTCCTCAGTAAAAGAGGACACGCTCTTGGCCTCCTCTTCCTCAGTTCAATGAAACCTCCCCAGGCGGATGTCCACAAATGGGGTTTCACGAATCTTACTCCATTAGTAGTGTTAACAACACCTATTCTGGAGCCTATCATTTCCTGGTGCACGGTCTTCCTAACCGTACAACACCTTATTCCCCATCGGTCTTTAACCGAACATTTTATGAACATTCGAGAATCCACCTTCTCCTTAGTCCAGTTATCCCAGAGAAACTCGCCATTGCAAGTATCCACCGGGCTTCTCTATGGGCCAAACTTCCGGCACCCACGAATATGGTGACCACATATTCACCATCTCAGGACTACTCCTACGGGTGAAGGATTTTCCTCCATCCTACTTCAGGGCACTTCTCTACTTCAATTTAACATCGCTTGAATTCTCAAGATTAGTACCACTTTCTACTTCTAGCGGTACTTGGGAAAACTACATCAACTGAAATTATTAGCCGTAGTAGCAAGACAAGGAAGTGCTGCAAAAAGGGAGCGACCTCCAAAGCGGTCCTCATCCCCGACCACAATTTACAGTCCTTAGTAGTTCCTTCTCATGACGCCCTTCTCCAATCAACCTACTATTCTCACACGAATGCGCAGAAGATTCTATCGATTCTACCTCATGGCAGAAGAATGAAATCTCACAATAGAAACCAACGATCTTAATCCTAAGGCTTTATGTCAAATCAAGAGCAAAGCTGAAACTTAAAGCGTCCACACAGATTCCTAAGGACTCTAGAACCTGATGCTCTGATACCATCTGTGACACCCCGTGAACCGAAATAAGGGGTGGCCAGCCCAATAATCCAATATAACGGAATCATAGATGGAATCATTCTCAGCATCACCATAAAATATAGAGTATCCAGGATAACCACCCAATATTTCAGAAAACGGGTTGCCAAAAATTTTGAATTTAAAATAAATAAAGTGAAATAAGCAACCCATTTCCTGAAAAGATAAGGGAAACCACTAGGATGTATATATATATATACTATAACAACAGGTAACAAATAAAAGGACAAAATATGTTATCGATCCGCTGATTCATACAACAATATTAAACAATTTCAATCAATTTTATATATTACATTACATTACATTACTCAATTACAAAAGCTTGGGCCTCGCCGAGTGAAAGAGACCCGAACTTAACTAGAATACGAAAATGAAAACGTTTATACCAATTGTATCCCGTAATACCCGCAATGCATCACGGCTCGCCGAAGACATCGGAACAGAAGTTCAAGTCAGGCATCCTGGCGGCGGAGTACCTGGGCGGAGACGAGATAAATATGCAACAAGAAATGTAAACGGGTCAGGGCCCGGTTCTATATGATTACCAGATGAATAAAGAGTATGACAGTTATGAATAAAATCATGCTAGAAAGAATAAAATCTATCTACACAGTTATAAAACATAACTAAGGCAGACAAGAAAAGCATGGGTAACATAAATTTAAAAACTTCCATTTCATTATTATGTTCCTTATCAGGAACTCATAATTACAACATTTGTGCTCTTACTAGCATATCATTCCTTATCAGGAAAATATAATTAACATTTTAAGCTATTTATGACTTTTATTTCAATTACATGCCCATCCTGGCATAACCATTCCTTAGCAGGAATATCATCGACATTAAATGCTCTCTGTGGCATTGTAGTGTGCCCTTTGTGGCACTTTTTCATGCTCTTTATGGCATATACCCATCAAGTCCCACTTGATGATGAATAGTTATATTTATATACATATAATGATTCTAAGACCGCCCCTCTGAGTTTCCCCACTGGGCGCGCCCCTAAATGACCATCATCTTCCAGGGCCTATCTATACAAGATAACCTGGGCACCTACAACGCAATACGTCGGGAAGCGTCCATATGCCTGCGGGAGAGTCAAGACCACACCCGGAATCTCCTCACCAGCGCAGAAAACATAACATATCGCTCATATGGCCTATGGACTATATCCACCCTGCGTTCACTAGCCAGAGGGCATCACCAAGCGCGCGAACTTCCCTTATGATGTCATTTAGAGAGGTGTGTATCCAGTAAATTAACATTTAACATATTCATGATTAAGTAAATTATCATTTACCATCATCATTACCATTTCCATTTCATTTCTATGTATATGTTTCATTTTATCCGAAACCATTCCCATTTACTTTTTGTAAATAATCTAACTGATTATCCGGAGCCATACGATAATTTATATCGTTGCTACAACCTCAAGGAGTAAGTAAACGCTTAATTAACTCCAAAAATTTTAGGGTGTTATTATAATCCATCAATATAAATGTAGCTCTGTTGAGCTCCAAAAGTCTCCCAAATATAACTCTAGGAATCCTAGTTCCATGATAATTTACTAGAAAAAGAATGCCCTAACATCAATTGGCCAAACCCCCGAAAAGTCCCCACATACCCCATTCCTAGTGTAGGGAAAGTACTAACTAAATTTCAAATCTAGGACACCTAGTTTACTTCATTAAAGAAGGTTCCTAGTCCCTATTGAAGAAAATATATCTAGGAAACAAAATAAGATTTTAGGATGAAAAACAGGGAACCGGTCGACCGGTCCTGGAACCGCAGTCAACCGCGTCTCCAGATTTTGCCTAAAAAGAAAAAAAGAAAGGTCAGAATGGAGGGTCCGGTCGACCGGTCAAGGAACCGCGGTCGACCGCGCTCAAATTTTATGCCTTTGAAGGAAAGCAGTAAGCCCTCCCGCAAAGGCCCAGTCGACCGGTCCTGAGACCGCGGTCGACCGGTCATAGCAGACCTAGGGTTCTTCCTTCTTCCAAAATTAAATCCAAGTGAAAATTTCACTTTCTCCAAATCCCAAATCTCTTCTATTTTGAACCCAACCAACAACCTTTATCTACCTAAAGATTTTCCCACATGGTTTACAACCATTACAATTCACAATTTTATCATCAAAACCAAATCTAGGTTTAAATACCAAAATTTCCATTTTTGATCTCCAAATGTATATACATAAATATCACACAATTTATTCATCTCAAAACATATATTAGCAAGTAGAAAACTTACCTTAGAGTTGCAAATGCAGATTTCTTGGCGGTGGAAGCAATCTCCCATCTTTAATCTTCATTTTCTCTCTTCTTTCTCCACTTTTCTCTTCTTCTTTCTTTCTCTCTCTTTTTCTCTCTATGTTTAAGACATAATTTAGGGAATTAGGCGATTTAGAAGACTAAATCATGGCTTAAGTTAAAATTCCCAACTTAAATGGTTAACACCACATTAAAATGACTCCCAAAATACGCATATAAGCTAAAACCAGGTAAAAGTGCCCGAAATACAAAAATACAATATGACACTTATTTTGACTGTCTCGCACCCTCCGAGACTAACTACACCCTCTAAACTGGCATCCAGAAATTTTTATAAGATATTTCGAGTTCAAATTTCATTTAAATCAAAATGTCATTTCAAATACATGACACTATAAACATGCAACCTCATGATATTTACTTTCACATACTATAAATATGCATCAGTCTAGTAAATATTGACTTTCAATTAATATTTACTCCAGTCCCCACATTTTATATAATTACCTTAAGCGGTAAAATTACTATAAAATGAGCCTTCCAGAATCGAGGGTTGTTACAACCAATTGATTCCACCCATATGTTATAATACAAATTTTCCTACAATTTTATGTGATCTTAATATATTATTTTATTGAGAGTTTACAATTATATCAGTACTTATTTTATTAATTTAATTTATAAGGGATGTGTAGGATTGTAACAACCCACCCTTTTGAAGACGATTAAATTCCATAATTAAAAATAAATTGGAATTTGGGGAATTTTCATAAATAGTAATTTTTAAGATTTTCGAGGATTAAATGAGTTTCGAAGGATGTTGTGATTATTTTTGGGACTGTATAGGTCGAAATATTTTAATTATATGTCGCCGTGGAGAAAAGCGACACGTGGTAAGATTTTTAATTAGAAAACCCGCATTTATTTATTTTGGGTTGGAATAGTGATTTGCGGTCAAGTACCTCGGATGGGAATTTCGACTGCGTCATGATTCTCGGAATGGTCGAGATAGTCGAAAAAGAGTGTCCGGTAGTCGAAAATGAGTTTCGGGTAATTTTAGAGGTAAAAGTAACTCGTAATTGGGTAAACGAGTCGTTTTTGGGTTTTAAGGGGTTAAACCCTTTTCTTTCTATATAAAGAGAGGGAGAGGGAGAAAAAGAGAAAGAAAGATGAGAAAAGAGAGAGAAGAGAGAGAGGAAGAAGAAAAGAGGAAGAAAAGGGGAGATTCCGACCTACCTCCGCGGGATTCGGCTCGAGGTCGTCGGATTATATCCATGAGGCAAGTGTTTACTTTCTTTATTTATCTTTTTGCATAAATATTTCATACCGTAGTTTGGTATAAACAAACCCTAATGGTTTTGGGGTCGGTTATCGTGGATAAAACGGGTTTTTGGGAGTTAAAACAATTAAACCCCAAATAATATTTTAATTTATGGAACTTAGGTTTTAACCTAAATTAATTGGCGGTTTTGGGTTCTAGGATGTTTAGAACCCTTAATATATGTGTATTTGTAGTTGGTTGAGGTTATAGGACGTTGGGTGAGGCGACAAAAGATTGGAAGAATCTTTAATGGCCGAAATCGTCTCGGAGAAGACGATGAATAGTAACCCGTCACTTTAGGGGGCCATTTTGGCCAGGAAAGGAAGTGATTTAGCTTTCGGTCAAAACACAAAAGTTGTATATTTTTTCGATACGGTCCCGTGGGCGCCTACCGCATATTTTTTTGATTTTTCTACGATTTGATATGATTTTTACAAGATGGCAGCTCCGGGTTGAAATCATCAACTTGGAAATCAAATCTGGAATTGGAAAAGTTACGGATAGAATTAATTGCGTAGATGTTCGGGATAATTTTTGGTGTAGTTTAGAAACCCGTTTAATGAATTTGGGTTTGCAAGAATAAATCCGACTTATAGTTTAAATGGTGAGTGGATTAAATTTTGGGGTTTGGGGTTAAATAAAACCCTAAGCAGATTTGGGATTTTCGGACAAGACGAATCGATTCGGACAGGCCGAATGGATTCGGTAAGAGACATTATGAAAGTAGAACCATTTCGAATCAATTTGGACAGGGCGAATCGATTCGGTGGCCAGCGAATCGATTCGGGTAGGCCGAATCGATTCGGTCCTGGGGAAATTTTGAGGTTTTCTCCTTTTAAATTTAGGGATACTTAAATTATCGTTTATGAGATTATTATAGGAGTTTCTACATGGAATATTAGGACTCCTAGATGATGATTGAGGAGGATAAGAAAACCTCGGATTAATTTAGAGTGTGATCTGGGGTGTGGAGTTAATTAATGTTTTGGGATAAGAGACATTCGGGTTGATGTATAAGTCCGTAAATGAAATTAAGGTATTTTTGTTAGTTATAAAAGTAAGAGAATACTTTGGGTTTAGTATCGTGCATATATGAATGCATGATTATGATTCCTTGAGGGAATCTTTGGTATTAAGGGTCATCGATAGATGGTTTGGCAAATATGGCCATTTTTATATATTCAGGTAGGAATATATGGTATATATATATACTATGTGATTTAAGTATATATATGAATTAAGATAAATGACTTTTGAAAATGTAAATATAAATGTTTTCAAAAAGCAAAGATAAATGATTTGCTTAATTAATAAAAATGAGGATACACACCTCTCTAAATCGCTATCATAAGGGAAGTTGCGTGCGTATGGTGAAGCCCCCTGATAAATTAACGCAGGGTGGATATAGTCCTATAGGCCATATGAACGTTTGTTGTATTTTTTCTGCGCTGGTTAGGAGATTCCGGGTGTGGTCTTGACTATCCCGCAGGCATATGGCCGCTTCTCGACGTCTTGCGATGTAGGATCCCAGGTTGTCTTATGATAGGCCCTGGAAGATGATAGCCATTTAGGGGCGCGCACAGTGGAGAAATCCGGACGGGCGGTCTTAGAACGCGTTATATATTAAAGCAATTCATGATAATGGATTGGCTTTAATTACATTTCCTGGATATAGGAAGGGAAATGGGATAAAGGTTTGGCTTCGTTAACACTTCCCGGATGGAAGAAGGGATGTGGAAGCATATGATATGATCAAAGAATTTTTATGATAATGAAAATGGCTTTGAATACATTTCCTGAGTATAAAAAGGGAAATGGGGTGATATAAAACAGAAAAGCATTTTTATGATAATAAAATTGGCTTTTAAAAGTATATGATTTGTTAAAGCAATTCATGATAATGAATTGGCTTTTATATTTACATTTCCTGAGTATAAAGAGGGAAATGGAAAGTTTTGAGAAAAATGAAAGTATTGATAAATACTTGATATATGAATCCTTAGTCCGGGAGATAGATCCAGATGATTATGGAAATATGTATATATAAATGGATGAATCGAGTACCGAGGGTTTAATGGATCCCGATGATCGACCTTGCCGCATAGTAGTGTATCGGGGGGTTCCTTATTTGGATTTCGCTTTGCGAGACACCCCACGCACGAATATGGCAATGTGTTGAGACTGGGGAGAAGTTTAATCCTTAGTGCTCTAATATTATAAAGGCTTATGGTATATATTTATATATATATATATATATCTTTCAGTACTGAGGGAGTGGCGGATCTCGACAATCGACCGTGCCGCGTAGTAGTGTATCGGGGGGGTCCTTGTTTGGATTTCGCTTTGCGAGACACCCCATGCACGAACATGGCATAGCGTTGAGACTGGGGTGAATTTTAGACCTTAGTACATTACTGGGACTATCTAGGATTGATAGTGGGTTGGTGATAGACTAGTTTAGCAGGATAGCTTGACTAGGATGTTTAGAGGGATGCGTTAGGAGTGCACTATTAGAAGAGAGGTGAGGGGTATCTCATGGGAGTGCGATACCAAACTTAAATATGAGATAAAACCTTTTTCAAAATAATAAGTCACTTATGCAGTTGCTAAATATTTTCAAAACTCGGGCTCTGGCCCGTTTATCTCTTTTCCTTTCTTTCTATATTATGTATATACATAGGTGTCCAGACGCAGGGACGCCTGGATGGCACTTCTTTCGAGTTAGACGTCAGCTGCAGCAGCTGTGGATGCGTGCAGGATTTTCAGTAGACGCTTCCATTCTTGTAATCTAGATAGGAGGTATTGTATAAACATTCGGGCCAATGGTCCAACTGCATTTATTTATTCTTCTAGTACAACATTCGATATGGTTTTATATTTGACCGAGTGTTTGGTTATTTGATTTCATTTCAGTTTTATTTCCACAAAACTGTGTGGATGTTTTATTTATTATTGTTAAAAAGAGTAGTAAAGTTAAAATTTTGACACCGGCCTAATAGGTTATTAGTAATTAAATGGATTTTTGACAGTGATGCTAAGAATGATCCATATGAGACTCCTATTTTAATTTAATATTGGAGTGATCGCCCGGTATCTTATTAGGCGGGGTGTCAGAGATGGTATCAGAGCATCAGGTTCTAGTGTCCATTTGTTATAGAGCCTCAGGATTAGGATTGTTGATTTCTCTTGTGAGATTTTGTTCTCCTGTCATATTATGAGATTATAGAAATCTTTTGCGCGCTCATTTGAGAATCGTGTACGGAGCTTGGATGGTAGCAGGAGGTGAGGATTAGCTGGAGAAGCTGGTAGAAGATCGGGAATGAGGACCGTGGTAGAGGTCACTTCCTCTGCAGTGTTTGCTAAGGATTATCTCAACTACTACTAAAGCATAGTAGTTACGAGTACCATAGTACCACCGTAGTAGAGTGTGGTACTAAAGTTGGATTTCCCAGTGAAGTAAGGATTCGAAAGGGATCTTACGGATAGTCTTAACCGTGAGTCCCCATGATTTCAGCATGAATGAAAATAATGCAGTTTTGGATTATTCGCATAAGGATAGGCCAGAGGTCGACAGTGAATAAGGAGTAATATGGAAAAGTGAACCTTGTACCTAAGTGAGTTAGGTGCAATGTATGATGAGTCCTTTACAGGAAGGATAGGCTCACTAGAGAATGTGTGTATTCGTGGACCCCGTTGGTGAAAATTCACCCGGTAAAATTTGTTAAAATAAGGAGTTAAGAGGATTAGTAAGATGATTGTAAGGAGCGGTGTTCGATAGCCCGAGACTCGTGTGTGTATCTTGATTTTTATGGCGCTCTCGATAACATTATATAATGTATGTCTATTTGTTTTCCGCGATAGCGGAATTTTATTTTCCTTCATTCTCCATAAAGGTGTTTGTTGATATATTGTGTATATATATCTGGTTTGGGATACTCATTTTATATGTCTATACGAGTACGGTGATATGATGAGTATAATACATTATGGTGTATTTTCGGAGCGATAGCAGGATAAAAATGACAAGTCTATCGTGTCCATGTTTCCTGGAGGGAACAGGTTATAGTTGCGGTGACTCACCTAGATATAGGTTGAGTTCACCTTATTTATTGTGGGATACGAAACTTCGATGAGTAGAGGTTTCATTATCGTGAATTGGGTATACGGCGACCTTATATATATGATTTAAGGCCGCAGGATTTGTGTTGAGCTGAACATAAAGCTCATTATTATTTGCGCAAGGACTTAAAAATAAGTGCGAGCGCAGGGTGGTATGACTCTTAGTTAGAGATAGGAGTTCAGACCACCTTTTTGTTGGATTAGGGGATAGGGATGTCCCGGTTGCATGTTGAAATGACGGAACTCCATAACCAACGAAGTCAAGGGTTAATGTGTGGAGGGGTTCCTTGTTTGGATTTCACTTTGTGAGACACTCCACACATGACTCTTAATGGTGTCGGGAGTGGGGAGCTGTTATGGGATGCAAGGATGTTGATTTTGTGGAAAGGTCTTATAGTGTGGATGAACCACTATAGGCTATGAGCCACATGATGTTGATATACTATGGAAAGATTGTGCTATGGAAAAGCACTAAAGTGGTCCCCTCGCCACAAGTGGGTGGGTGAGGTTGGACTTAGAGAAATTGATTTGAGGACAATAGTCAGGCCTTAATGAAAAGGCAAATTTTGAGGAGATAAATTCTGGGTATTATGTTCGTGACACTTTCTATAGAAAGTGGGCACTTCGATTGGTTAGGTTTCCTTCCGTATGGGCGTAAGGATATGATAGTAGAAATGCGTTCGTAGTTTAGCGTAGGCAGTATTTAGGACGTCCCGCTGGTGTGCTTTAGGTCTCTATATCTCGATGACCGACTATGCGAGGGAGTAGTGTAATGGGAGGGTTCCTTGTTTGGATTTCGCCTTGGTGAGACGTCCCACGCAAGAAACCAAGCAATTGTCGGGAGTTGAGAGAGGCCTTGGGCACTAGGGACATACTTAGAATTATAGTAGTTTCGCGTATGCAGTACATCGCATAGACCTTAGTATTATTAGGATGTAAGTTTAGTATAGTTAGTGGCGAATTGAATTGAATTTCAAGGTTTGGGAGGACCCATAGGTGAGTATTTCACTGAGGAAAGGAGATCCTAATTGGGAGAGACTGTTACGTGTCAGACGTTCACTACGGATGTGCAGATGTGCACAAGTTGGAAAGGTGTATGGGCACCTTGGTAAGAAGGTTTTATATACCGCCTGGAATAGAATGGGCGTAGTATATAAGGTTGAAATTCATGCCGATAGGCATTATAGATGATGGGTATTATGTTACGTATTAGAGTCACTTTACGATCGTGGTAGTCGTGTAGCATATGGTTGGGAACCATTGGGTTAGTATCGTTTCCCTTGAGAAATTAGGATTTGGAGTGATCCTAGTTATATGGTGTAGGTTGTATCCGAATTTCGAGGACGAAATTTTGTTGTAAGGGGGGGAGTATGTAACAACCCGCCCTTTTGAAGACGATTAAATTCCATAATTAAAAATAAATTGGAATTTGGGGAATTTTCTTAAATAGTAATTTTTAAGATTTTCGAGGATTAAATGAGTTTCGAAGGATGTTGTGATTATTTTTGGGACTGTATAGGTCGAAATATTTTAATTATATGTCGCTGTAGAGAAAAGCGACACGAGGTAAGATTTTTAATTAGAAAACCCGCATTTATTTATTTTGGCTTGGAATAGTGATTTGCGGTCAAGTACCTCAGATGGGAATTTCGACTGCGCCATGATTCTCGGAATGGTCGAGATAGTCGGTAAAGAGTGTTCGATAGTCGAAAATGAGTTTCGGGTAATTTTAGAGGTAAAAGTAACTCGTAATTGAGTAAACGAGTCGTTTTTTAGTTTTAAAGGGTTAAACCCTTTTCTTTCTATATAAAGAGAGGGAGAGGGTGAAAAAGAGAAAGAACGAAGAGAAAAGAGAGAGAAGAGAGAGAGAGGAAGAAGACAAGAGGAAGAAAAGGGGAGATTCCGGCCTACCTCCGCGGGATTTGGCTCGAGGTCGTCGGATTATATCCACGAGGCAAGTGTTTACTGTAATACCCCGTATTTTTATGCTATATATTAATTTGGGGATTTATTAAATTTAATGTGAGTGAATTATTTAATAAAAATCCAAAAATTTATTATGTTATAATTATTAACGTGACGAGAGTTAGTAATTATGAGAAATTTGTTGAATATTACTAATGATCAAAGTAATATATTATATTGGTTATATTGAATGTCATGAGTGAGTTAAATGACAATTTCGGAAATTTAAGTCGAAACGTGCTCGTGTCGCGTCGGGACTAAATTTTGATAAATAAAAAGTGAATATTTTATAAGTTGCCCGTATGGTCATTTTGAGTGCGCCAACGCGTCCGGAAGGGTCGAGATAGTCAGAAAAGTGTACCCGAGGGTGTAGTTTGGGTCTCGGGGCATTTTTAGGCCTAATAAGTAACCCGGAGGGCATTTTGGTCATTTTACCTTTTTGGGTAATTAAACCCACGAAAATACCAAGGGTTATATCAGATATCAGGATTGTCATCTAGGTTTAGAAACTCTAAACATAAGTGACGGCCATAGGAGAGGGAAGAAGAAAGCTCAAAGGCAATCCAAGGCCCCAAAAGTCATCCCTTTGCACCACAACCACCACCACCGCGTAGATCGCGCAACGGGCTACGCAACCACACCAAAAACATCTACAAATCAGAACGTCAAAAATCCCAGGCAAGTGTTTATCTTGCTATTTTCGTTAGTGCAATCTCCATATTAGTTTAGGAATGATTATGGATGAATTATGTGGAAGAAAACCCAATTTGTGATAGGAAAATCCATGTAGTATTGGTTGATATGATGATTCTGGAAACCCTTTTCCATGTAGAGGAAATTAACCAGGAAATTTTGATGATTATAAGAAAGAAATTCTGGAGAAAGATTTGTTAGAAAATCTTTTAAGAAAATTCTAGGGTTCTTGATAATTAAATGTAATTTTGGGTGGAAATTCCATGTTTAAATGATGAATATGTACATGCCTTACGTTAGAAACATCTGGTATATTGTTATAATGTTAGTAGTAGAATTCTTGGGATGTTTGGGGCTGGAAAACATGGATTTGGGTGAAGAAAATTGGTAGAACCCGTAACTGCAATTCTGCAGAAATCAAAATACCTGCTTGATCGATCGATCGAGCATAGAGCTTCGATCGATCGAAGGTTCGATAGATTGAGTCCTAGACCTCGATCGATCGACTCCCCCCGGCAGACTCCTATTTCCCTTGTTTAATTAGTTAAACTAAATTCATCGTGAAATAATTCTTGGGTATTCTTAACAAAATGTTTTGGGAGATAAGAAAGACCAGTAGGACATGTGAATAAGTGTTGGGGACTTTATTATAAGACGAGAAGTTAACTTTTGGGGTAATTATATAATGAACGATGAAACTACGTATTTCAAGTGAGAGATTACGGCGAATAGCTATGATAGTGAATAGAGTTATACCTACTGAATTTTCTACTTGGAAGGATAGAGTCCACGAGTGTCACGTAATAAGTGAGAAAACTCTTCAAGTTAAGGTTGGAGATGAAACCTTATATGTAATACAAATAATGTGAAATTAAGGTTAAATGTTGTAATTACGGGTGACGAGAGGAACCTATATTAAATTGATAAAAGTGGTATATTTATATGATTGTGTGTACATATATTATATACATGTGAAAAAAATACCGCGCTACTTGTTATCCTTGAGGTTACCGCGCTGGGACAGTCTTATCTCGATGGGACATTTATGGGGGATATTGACTTGTACCCTAGAAGATAGATATCCTTGGTACAGGCTATCGAATTGATAGTTCAGACGGTCCTAAGAGACGCGAGTATGTGCCATCCTCTTAGAGACTTGGAATCTATGCTTCGCCTCGATATTGTTTGTGTATGTGTTAATACAGTTCGAGAGTGATTCCGAATTTGTATTCCCCTTGATATGAGTGGTATGGGGTTTGGATAGTGGAAGTATGCACGCACCATAGTTTTATTTGGGGTGCTGTTATTATATATATATTATACGAGTAGTTAATATATATATATATGAGATTTGGAAACTTGAAACTGCCTACTGTGATTTGATAAGTAGGTCATGGTTGATGACTCAAATGGTAAATACTTGTTTTGTGAAAGTATAATGTGACACTGGGAAACTTTTTAAATTAATAAAGCTAAAACGAGAGTTGTGTTGCTAATTGGAAGTATCTTTTTAAACGATGATATTGTTCATTTTTTAAATCTTATGAGTAAGTTAAGATAAGCTATATTATTGGGAAGGTTAGTATGATAAAATCATAAGATAACCCGTTGGGAAGGTTAGTACGATAGGCGTGCACATTAGAAGAGAGGTGAGAATTTCTCAAGAGAGTGTCTCTCTAATATGTTGTTGCATTGGCATGTATCAATTTAAATACTTGCTAAACGTATTTTAAATCAAACACACTTTCGGGCTCTGACCCGTTTCTCTCTCTCTCTCGCTCTCTCTCTCTCTCTCTTGTATATATATGTATGTATTACAGGTGCCCAGACACAGGGGCGTCTTGCTTAGGATCTCTTGGAAGGAACGCGCTGCAGCTTAGGTGGGAGTTGCAGGTCTCTTGATTAGATGACTTCGTTCATTCGGATCCAATCTTAGTACTTTCATTTAGTTGAGCATGTGTAGCTCTTTCCATTATTCTGTTGTTTTTAAACATTTGTATTTCAGTTATTTCCAGTATTGTTACTATGGGTTTTATTCAGTTTGATTGTGTTACTTTATATTTCGCATGTTGACATTCCATTGACGAATGTTTTAAATTAATTGGACTATGTTGCAGATATTTAATGTGGTGTGATTCTTACTTATTGAATGTTGTTAATAAAATAAATGATTTTCTTTAAATAAAATTTGGAAAGTATGTATGAAAATGGTTTTGACACTTAGCTTAATTATTTAGGGTGTTAAATTGGAAAATTTATTTTTATCGACAGTGATGCTGAGAATGAACCAACTGTTTACCTTGATTTAATTTAATAAAGGAGTGATCGCCCGATATTTAATTAGGCGGGCTGTCACAGGTGGTATCAGAGCATCCGATTCTAGTGTCCATAAGATCTGTACGGCTTATTTCGCTTTCAACTTAACGTTATTGCTATAGAGCCCTATTTTTAGGATTGTTTTACTCTTGCTTTTACGTTTAAGTCTTCAGCTATTTGAGATTTGATAATAACTGTAGACTAATAAACTTGTTCACGTTTCAGATGCCTCCGAGACGTGCTCCGAAAGATAGGCGTGCCCAGGCCGAGCAGCCAGCAGCTCCGACACCAGGCACAATGAATGCAAATGAAGTAGCCGCCATTGTTGCTCAGGCGGTGAATGCTGCACTAGCGGTGGTTCAGCAGGCTCCACCCCAGGTTCAGGCAGTGGTGCCAGTACCAGCACAACTTCCATCTGCATGGGAGAGGTTTCGGGATGCTTTTCAGAAAGCGCATCCCCCTGAGTTCTCTGGTAGCTCCGATATTGTCACAGTTAGCCAATGGAAGAAAGACATCCAGCGGCACCTCCGTATGTATGAGTGCACTGATGGGCAAAAGAAGCTATTGGCGTCCTTTAAGCTGGTGGGAGCCGCATTGCAGTGATGGGAATCCACTACCACTTTGGAGGAGAGGGACACGATCCCTATTCAGTTGTTCTGGGAGCGGTTTGACCGCAAGTATTTTCCACCCGTTGTGCAGACTGAGATGAGGTGGAAACTACTGAATCTGAAGCAGGAGAGTCTTACTGTAGCAGAGTATGAGGAGGATTTCACGAGACTTCTCACCATTGTGCCAGATGAGGCACCTATTGAGAGCAAGAAGATTATGATGTTTGTCGACGGGTTAGCTTGGAGGATCCGTCAGCATCTTTTTGGGAATTTATCCCTGAGTACTTTCACTGATGTACTCAATGCCGCGTTGCTACATTGCTAGGATCACCGCTTCCATCTTCAGGGAAGCAAGAGAGCAGGAGAGTCCAGCCAGCAGGGCAGGGTCGGGGGTAATAGTGCCAGTGGGGCACCATCTCATGGACAGACTCGTCAGCATGAGCAAAGTTACCATCAGGGGGACCCTGCTAAGAGATTCCATTCAAGTGATTCTAGGCAGGGATTCGGGGGTTTTAGGCAGGGCCAGCCTAATCAGCAGGGCCAACACCGACAGCAGCAGGGCCAGCAGCGTGCTAATCAGGGCCAACAGGGCCAATGGCAGGGAGGTAACGACCAGCAGGGCAGTGGTCAGCAGGGACAGAGGGGAGGAAACTTCAAAGGCCGATGTTTTGGGTGCGGTAAACATGGCCATAGGCTTCAGGATTGCCTAGAGGGCGATAGGGCCCCACAGCAGCAGGGAGCCCGTAATGAGCCGTAGAGACCACTTTTTCCACCTGCCCTCCCAGCTCCAGCCTAGGTGTCAGCCATTCCAACAGCTCCAGTACAGCAGGGTCAATTACAGTACGGACGTGTCTATAACGTCCACCAGGCAGCAGCTCCACATGCACCACCCGCGATTGAGGGTATGTTTCCTATCCATGGTACTATGGGTCGGGTTTTGTTTGATACGGGGGCAACACATTGTTTTATAGCTACGCATTTTGCGAAGGCCTTAGGGTTGTTAGCCACAGCTGAGAGAACAGTGACGTGTGTGGACTCACCACTGGGGAGTGGGTCACTTATTTTCTTTATATGCCGAGGAGTGGGGGTAGAGATTGGTAGCTTGGTATTACCTGCAGACATGTTAGTCTTATACATGAACGAGCATGATGTGATTATTGGTATGGATTGGCTCGCAGCTTATAGAGCCATGATTGATTGCTTCGGTGGGAGCATTATTTTTGCCATTCCGGGGCAAGAGATGTTTGTGGTGGCGATGCCTCGCCCAGAGGGAGGCTCGACCGCTCATTTGTATTACATAGAGGAGGATACCTCTAAGGAGGTTATGATTCCCTTAGACTCGATCCCAGTTGTCAGGGAGTATTATGATGTGTTTCAGGAAATACCAGGCCTACCCCCCAGTCGACAGATAGACTTTGTTATAGATTTATTGCCAGATACGAGACATATAGCACGCTCATCGTACCATATGGGTACGATAGAGATGTGAGAGCTACGAGATCAGATAGAGCAGCTGTTAGGCCAGGGCTTCATTCGCAGGAGTACCTCACCTTGGGGCGCTCCAGTTTGATTTGTAAAGACGAGAGATGGTTCACTGAGATTGTGTGTGGACTACCGGGAGCTGAACAAGGTCACGATACGGAATAAATATCCTTTGCCTCGAATCGATGATCTGTTCGACCAGCTGAGGGGAGCAATTTTCTTTTTGAAGATAAATCTGAGGTCAGGGTACCATCAGCTACGTATTAGGGAGCAAGATGTTTCAAAGACTGCTTTCTTGACGAGATATGGGTCTTATGAGTTCCGGGTGATGCCGTTCGGACTCACAAATGCTCCAGCCATTTTCATGGACTTGATGAACCGAGTATTCAGAGAGTTCTTGGATCAGTTTGTCATCGTTTTCATAGATGACATTTTGATATATTCACACTCCGAGGAGGAGCATGCCGAGCACTTGAGGCAGGTTCTTCAGACTCTACGAGAGCATCAGTTGTATGCTAAGTACGAGAAGTGCGGATTCTGGTTCCGAGAGGTAAAGTTCTTGGGGCATATTTTTTCTGAACAGGGGATAGCAGTTTACCCGAGTAAAGTGTCAGCAGTAAGGGAGTGGGGACATCCCACGACATCGACGAAAGTGCGTAGTTTCTTGGGGTTAGCTGGTTTCTACAGGAGATTCATTCGGGGATTCTCCAAAATAGCGGGTCCATTGACCAATCTGACTCGTAAGGGAATACCATATATTTGGGATGACGCTTGTCAGTTGGCTTTCGACGAGCTGAAAGACAAGCTTACTTCAGTGCTAGTCCTTACGTTATCGCAGCCGGGTATGGAGTACCTAGTTTACACCGATGCGTCCTTACGGGGACTTGGAGAGTACTTCAGCAGGAAGAGAAGGCTATAGCTTTTGCCTCCCGCAAGCTTAAGCCGCATGAGAAGAATTACCCCACCCACGACCTGGAGTTAGCAGCGGTCGTCTTTGCATTGAGGATATGGAGGCACTATTTGTTGGGAGAGAAATTCCGTTTGTTCACAGACCACAAGTCATTGCAGTACCTGTTCACTCAGCGAGAGCTGAATATGCATCAGCGCAGATGGCTAGAGTTTGTGAAGGAATACCAGTTCGACATACAGTATCATCCGGGAAAGGCCAACGTAGTTGCTGATGCGTTGAGTCGTAGACCGGTAGACGAAGTAGCAGACGTCTGGAAAGCAAAGTGGAAGGAGTTAGGCCACCAGGACGCAGTAGCCCGTTCTTTCATATCCGTGATGTCAGTCACTCCCGAGATTGTTACGAGGGTGATACAGGCACAGACCACAGACCTGTTTTTCCAGGAGCAGATTGTGCGACTTCTAGCCGAGGGTACTGAGTCCTATTCTGTTAGTTCTGATGGAGCTTTACAGTTTGATGGGAGATTGGTGGTTCCAGAAGGAGCAGAATTACGTCATACAGTGATGACTCATTCTCATGGGTCCCGATTTGCAGTACATCCGGGAGGCGATAAATTGTACCAAGATATGAGGAGGCAATACTGGTGGAGTGGGATGAAGAAGAACATTGCTGAGTTTGTGTCCAAGTGTTCTACCTGCCAGCTGGTGAAGGTGGACCATCAGAAACCGTCAGGATTGCTTCAGCCATTGGAAGTACCCACGTGGAAGTGGGAGAGTATTTCCATGGATTTTATTACAGGGTTGTCGACATCACAGCGGGGCCACGATTCTATCTGGGTGATTGTAGACCGTTTGACCAAGGTGGCTCATTTTCTTCCGGTGCGGATAGATTACACCACGGGTCAGTATGCTCAGTTGTTCATCGCTGAGATTGTCATATTACACGGGATGCCCCTGAATATTGTGTCAGATAGGGACAAGATTTTTGTGTCACGTCTTTGGGAAAGCTTTCAGGAGGCTATGGGTACTGAGTTGAGGTTGAGTTTAGCTTACCACCCACAGACAGATGGACAAACAGAGCGTACTAATCAGATGTTAGAGGATATGCTACGCATGTGTGTTCTCGATTTTGGAGGAGGTTGGGAGCCACATCTTCCACTGGTAGAGTTTGCTTATAATAACTCGTATCAGTTCACGATTGGCATGGCCCCATTTGAGGCTTTGTATGGCAGGCCTTGTCGTTCCCCATCTTGTTGGCTCGAAGTGGGGGATAACAAGTTGCTAGGACCAGAGGTAATTCAGGAGACCTCCGCGAGGATTGAGATAATCAGGAGTCGCATTTGGATAGCCCAGGACAGGCAGAAGAGCTACGCCGATGCGAAACGGTTCTTCCGAGAGTTTAGTGTGGGGGACCAAGTGTTATTGCGTGTATCTCCTGTGAAGGGAGTGATGAGGTTCGGGAAGAAGGGGAAGTTGGCTCCGAGGTACGTGGGACCATTTTCCATCATCGAGAGGATTGAGCCGGTTGCATACAGGTTGGGACTGCCAGAACATTTACATCGCATCCACGATGTATTCCACATCTCGTCATTGAGACGATACCTTCGGGATGATATGGCCAATACTCACATTGCGATAGATGAGATCGACTTACAACCTGATAGCTCTTACGAGGAGAGACCGGTGGCTATCCTAGACTATAATGAGAGGAGATTGAGGTCGAAGATAGTTCCACTTGTGCGGGTCCAGTGGGAGCATCATAATGTGGAGGAATCCACTTGGGAGCGCGAGGCAGATATACGCGAGAGATATCCAGAGTTGTTTTTACCACGTATGCCTTATTTTCCGAATTTCGGGACGAAATTCCATTATTAGGGGGGAAGTATGTAATACCCCGCATTTTTATGCTATATTAATTTGGGGATTTATTAAATTTAATGTGAGTGAATTATTTAATAAAAATCCGGAAATTTATTATGTTATAATTATTAACGTGACGAGAGTTAGTAATTATGAGAAATTTGTTGAATATTACTAATGAGCAAAGTAATATATTATATTGGTTATATTGATTGCCATGAGTGAGTTAAATGACAATTTCGGAAATTTAAGTCGGAACGTGCTCGTGTCGCGTCGGGACTAAATTTTGATAAATAAAAAGTGAATATTTTATAAGTTGCCCGTATGGTCGTTTTGAGTGCGCCAACGCGTCCGAAAGGCTCGAGATAGTCAGAAAAGTGTACCCGGGGGTGTAGTTTGGGTCTCGGGGCGTTTTTAGGACTAATTAGTAACCCGGGAGGGCATTTTGGTCATTTTACCTTTTTGGTTAATTAAACCCACGAAAATACCAAGGATTATATCAGATATCTGGATTGTCATCTAGGTTTAGAAACTCTAAACACAAGTGACGGCCATAGGAGAGGGAAGAAGAAAGCTCAAAGGCAATCCAAGGCCCCAAAAGTCATCCGTTTGCACCACAACCACCACCACCGCGTAGATTGCGCAACGGGCTACGCAACCACACCAAAAACATCTGCAAATCAGAACGTCAAAAATCCCAGGCAAGTGTTTATCTTTCTATTTTCGTTGGTGCAATCTCCATATTAGTTTAGGAATGATTAGGGATGAATTATGTGGAAGAAAACCCAATTTGTGATAGGAACATCCATGTAGTATTGGTTGATATGATGATTCTGTAAACCCTTGCCATGTAGAGGAAATTAACCACAAAATTTTGATGATTATAACAAAGAAATTCTGGAGAAAGATTTGTTAGAAAACTGTTTAAGAAAATTATAGGGTTCTTGATAATTAGATGTAATTTTGGGTGGAAATTCCATGTTTAAATGATGAATATGTACATGACTTACGTTAGAAACATCTGGTATATTGTTATAATGTTAGTAGTAGAATTCTTGGGACGTTTGGGGCTGGAAAACATGGATTTGGGTGAAGAAAATTGGTAGAACCCGTAACTGAAATTCTGCAGAAATTAAAATACCTGCTTGATCGATCGATCGAGCATAGAGTTTCGATCGATCGAAGGTTCGATCGATCGAGTCCCAGACCTCGATCGATCGACCCCCACTGGCAGACTCCTATTTCCCTTGTTTAATTAGTTAAACTAAATTCATCGTGAAATAATTCTTGGGTATTCTTAATAAAATGTTTTGGGAGATAGGAAAGACCAGTAGGACATGTGAATAAGTGTTGGGGACTTTATTATAAGAAGAAAAGTTTACTTTTGGGGTAATTATATAATGAATGATGAAACTACGTATTTCAAGTGAGAGATTACGGCGAATGGCTACGATAGTGAATAGAGTTATACCTACTGAATTTTCTACTTGGAACGATAGAGTCCACGAGTGTCACGTAATAAGTGAGAAAACTCTTCGAGTTAAGGTTAGAGATGAAACCATATATGTAATACAAATAATGTGAAATTAAGGTTAAATGTTGTAATTACGGGTGACGAGAGGAACCTATATTAAATTGATAAAAGTGGTATATTTATATGATTGCGTGTACATATATTATATACATGTGAAAAACATACCGCGCTACTTGTTATCCTTGAGGTTACCACGTTGGGACAGTCTTATCTCGATGGGAACTTTATGGGGGATATTGACTTGTACCCTAGAGGATAGATATCCTTGGTACAGGCTATCGAATTGATAGTTCAGACGGTCCTAAGAGACGCGAGTATGTGCCATCCTCTTAGAGACTTGGAATCTATGCTTCGCCTCGATATTGTTTGTGTATGTGTTAATACAGTTCGAGAGTGATTCCGAATTTGTATTCCCTTTGATATGAGTGGTATGGGGTTTGGATAGTGGAAGTATGCACGCACCATAGTTTTATTTGGGGTGCTGTTATTATATATATATATATTATACGAATAGTTAATATATATATATATATATGAGATTTGGAAACTTGAAACTGCCTACTGTGATTTGATAAGTAGGGCATGGTTGATGACTCAAATGGTAAATACTTGTTTTGTGAAAGTATAATGTGACACTAGGAAACTTTTTAAATTAATAAAGCTAAAACGAGAGTTGTGTTGCTAATTGGAAGTATCTTTTTAAACGATGATATTGTTCGGTTTTGAAATCTTATGAGTAAGTTAAGATAAGCTATATTATTGGGAAGGTTAGTATGATAAAATGATAAGATAACCCGTTGGGAAGGTTAGTACGATAGGCGTGCACATTAGAAAAGAGGTGAGAATTTCTCAAGAGAGTGTCGCTCTAATATTTTGTTGCATTGGTCTGTATCAATTTAAATACTTAATAAACGTATTTTAAATCAAACACACTTTCGGGCTCTGACCCGTTTCTCTCTCTCTCTCTCTCTTGTATATATATGTATGTCTTACAGGTGCCCAGCCACAGGGGCGTCTTACTTAGGATCTCTTGGAAGGAACGCGCTGCATCTTAGGTGGGAGTTGCAGGTCTCTTGATTAGACGACTTAGTTCATTCGGATCCACTCTTAGTACTTTCATTTAGTTGAGCATGTGTAGCTCTTTCCATTATTCCGTTGTTATTGGACATTTTTATTTCAGTTATTTCCAGTATTTTTACTATGTGTTTTATTCAGTTTGATTGTGTTACTTTATATTTCGCATGTTGACATTCGATTGGCGAATGTTTTAAATTAATTGGACTATGTTGCAGATATTTAATGTGGTGTGATTCTTACTTATTGAATGTTGTTAATAAAATAAATGATTTTCTTTAAATAAAAGTTGGAAAGTATGTATGAAAATAGTTTTGACACTTGGCTTAATTATTTAGGGTGTTAAATTGGAAAATTTATTTTCATCGACAGTGATGCTGAGAATGAACCAACTGTTTACCTTGATTTAATTTAATAAAGGAGTGATCGCCTGGTATTTAATTAGGCGGGGTGTCACATTTACTTGCTTTATTTATCTTTTTGCATAAATATCTCATACCGTAGTTTGGTATAAACAAACGCTAATGGTTTTGGGGTGGGTTATCGTGGATAAAACGGGTTTTTGGGAGTTAAAACAATTAAACCCTAAATAATATTTTAATTTATGGAACTTAGGTTTTAACCTAAATTAATTGGTGGTTTTGGGTTCCAGGATGTTTAGAACCGTTAATATATGTGTATTTGTAGTTGGTTGAGGTTGTAGGACGTTGGGTGAGGCGACAAAAGCTTGGGAGAAGCTTTAATGGCCGAAATCGTCTCGGAGAAGATGATGAATAGTAACCCGTCACTTTAGGGGGCCATTTTGGCCAGGATAGGAATTGATTTAGCTTTCAGCCAAAACACGAAAGTTGTATATCTTTTCGATATGGTCGCGTGGGAGGCAACCTCGTATTTTTCTGATTTTTCTACGATTTGATATGATTTTTACAAGATGGCAGCTCCGGGTTGAAATCATCAACTCGGAAATCAAATCGGGAATTGGAAAAGTTACGGATAGAATTAATTGCGTAGATGTTCGGGATAATTTTTGGTGTAGTTTAGAAACTCCGTTAATGAATTTGGGTTTGCAAGAATAAATCCGACTTATAGTTTAAATGGTGAGTGTATTAAATTTTGGGGTTATATAAAACCCTAAGCAGATTTGGGATTTTCGGACAAGACGAATCGATTTGGTAAGAGACAGTTTGAAAGTAGAACCATTTCGAATCTATTCGGACAGGGCGAATCGATTCGGTGGCCAGCGAATCGATTCGGGAAGGCCTAATCGGTTCGGTCCTGGCAAAATTTTGAGGTTTTCTCCTTTTAAGTTTAGGGATACTTAAATTATGGTTTAGGAGATTATTATAGGAGTTTATACATGGAATATTAGGACTCCTAGATGATGATTGAGGAGGATAAGAAAACCTCGGATTAATTTAGAGTGGGATCCGGGGTGTGGAGTTAATTAATGTTTTGGGATAAGAGACATTCGGGTTGATGTATAAGTCCGTAAATGAAATTAAGGTATTTTTGTTAGTTATAAAAGTAAGAGAATACTTTAAGTTTAGTATCGTGCATATATGAATGCATGATTATGATTCCTTGAGGGAGTCTTTGGTATTAAGGGTCATCGATAGATGGTTTGGCAAATATGGCCATTTTTATATATTCAAGTAGGAATATATGGTATATATATATACTATGTGATTTAAGTATATATATGGATTAAGATAAATGACTTTTGAAAATGTAAATATAAATGTTTTCAAAAAGTAAAGATAAATGATTTTCTTAATTAATAAAAATGAGGATACACACCTCTCTAAATCGCTATCATAAGGGAAGTTGCGTGCGTATGGTGAAGCCCCCTGACAAATTAACGCAGGGTGGATATAGTCCTATAGGCCATATGAGCGTTTGTTGTATATTTTCTGCGCTGGTTAGGAGATTCCGGGTGTAGTCTTGACTATCTCGTAGGCATATGGCCGCTTCCCGACGTCTTGCGATGTAGGATCCCAGGTTGTCTTATGATAGGCCCTGGAAGATGATAGCCATTTAGGGGCGCGCACGGTGGAGAAATTCGGACGGGCGGTCTTAGAACGTGTTATATATTAAAGAAATTCATGATAATGGATTGGCTTTAATTACATTTCCTGGATATAGGAAGGGAAATGGGATAAAGGTTTGGCTTCGTTAACACTTCCCGGATGGAAGAAGGGATGTGGAAGCATATGATATGATCAAAGCATTTTTATGATAATGAAAATGTCTTTGAATACATTTCCTGAGTATAAAAAGGGAAATGGGGTGATATAAAACAGAAAAGCATTTTTATGATAGTAAAATTGGCTTTTAAAAGTATATGATTTGTTAAAGCAATTCATGATAATGAATTGGCTTTTATATTTACATTTCCTGAGTATAAAGAGGGAAATGGAAAGTTTTGAGAAAAATGAAAGTATTGATAAATACTTGATATATGAATCCTTAGTCCGGGAGATAGATCAAGATGATTATGGAAATATGTATATATAAATGGATGAATCGATTACCGAGGGTCTAATGGATCCCGATGATCGACCTTGCCGCATAGTAGTGTATCGGGGGGTTCCTTATTTGGATTTCGCTTTGCGAGACACCCCACGCACGAATATGGCAATGTGTTGAGACTGGGGAGAAGTTTAATCCTTAGTACTATAATATTATAAATGATTATGGTATATATTTATATATATCTTTCTGTACTGAGGGACTGGTGGATCTCGACAATCGACCATGCCGCGTAGTAGTGTATCGGGGGGGTTCCTTGTTTGGATTTTGCTTTGCGAGACACCCCACGCACTAACATGGCATAGCGTTGAGACTGGGGTGAAGTTTAGCCCTTAGTACATTGCTTGGACTATCTAGGATTGATAGTGGGTTGGTGATAGACTAGTTTAGCAGGATAGCTTGACTAGGATGTTTAGAGGGATGCGTTAGGAGTGCACTATTAGAAGAGAGGTGAGGGGTATCTCATGGGAGTGTGATACCAAACTTTAACATGATATAAAACCTTTTTCAAAATAATAAGGCATTTATGCACTTGCTAAATATTTTCAAAACTCGGGCTCTGACCCGTTTATCTACTTTTCCTTTCTTTCTATATTATGTATATACATTGGTGTCCAGACACAGGGATGCCTGGATCGCACTTCTTTTGAGTTAGACGTCAGCTGCAGCAGCTGTGGATGCGTGCCGGATTTTCAGTAGACGCTTCCATTCTTGTAATCTAGATATGAGGTATTGTATAAACATTCAGGCCAATGGTCCAACTGCATTTATTTATTCTTTTAGTACAGCATTCGTTATGGTTGTATATTTTGACCGAGTGTTCGGTTATTTGATTTCATTTCAGTTTCATTTTCGCAAAACTGTGTGGATGTTTTATTTATTGTTGTTAAAAAGAGTATTAAAGTTAAAATTTTGACACCGGCCTAATAGGTTATTAGTAATTAAATGGATTTTCGACAGTGATGCTAAGCATGATCCATATGAGACTCCTGTTTTAATTTAATATTGGAGTGATCGCCCGGTATCTTATTAGGCGGGGTGTCACAAGGATGAAGATGTTCATTTATTTGAAAGTTATCAACATATTTTTTTCAATGTAAACATGTGTACTTTCTGTTTTTAGTTAAAAGATAGGTACGAACATATAACAAACAGTACATATAAGGTATTTAGGACTTTAACAATGCGTTGTAAGTTTAGCAACAAATTAAATCAAATCAACCCAATATAAAAAATATACCCATCTAATTCAACACTGAAGACATTAGTTGCTTTTTTGTTGCTAAATTATGCACCACGGAAAGGGCTAGGAGCACAGAGAGATATGAGATAGTGACATTTTACCATTACAACCTTGTAACAGCAGACAAATATTTTACATTAATAACGGACTGAGAAAATAATGTTAGTAGAGGAAAGCAGTCCAATGGAGAATAAACAACTTTTTTCCCAAATAAACTCTCAGGTATTCTGTCAATAAAAAAATTCTTACTTTAATAATGCCAACTATTTTATATAGACATGTAAATATAAAAATCAGAGGAATCGATTTTTTGAACAAACGTGTATAAGTGTAAATGAGGTGGAAGATTACTGACTAAGTGTTAACAAACACAGTTTGTAGAAAAAAAAGGAACATAGTCATACAAACATTCAATTCACCACCACCGTCACTGGACTGAGTGTTTTTGGTCACCGTCATTTTTTTGGAGTGGGTTTTCTTGAGTGTTTTTCATCACCGTCACCGTCACCGGACTGAGTGTCTTCTTGAGTGTTTTTGGTCACCGTCATTTTTCTGGAGTGGGTTTTCTTCGGTGTTTACCATCGATGCTTGATAAAGTTACCATAAAAAAGGGGGCATTAGAGGCATCAACTGTTAAAAAAATCTATTACCATAAGAAAAAAGGGCATTATAGCAGCAGAGAGAGAGTGGGGGTTAAAAAAATCTATAACCATCAATCATCCAGCCATATAACTATAAAATATAACTTACATCTGCAACCATAGAGAGAGAGAGTGGGGGTTTAATGGATCTCATGATATTAGAGAGACAGAGGCTTGAGATAACTTACATATGTAATCTTAACTTTGATTTTCAGCCTTAGCTCCACATCGTCATCAGAGCTCGGGAAACTTAGCCAAAAAACATTCACCATCGCCATCTTTGTCCACACTAAAAAAACACCAACACGATCCATAGTCAACACTAAAAAAACACCAAATCAATATTACAAACAAAGAAAAATAATCAAAACTTAAAAAAAAACGACCCTCGCATTGATAACACAGCCACAGACACTACAAACTGCAACTGCATCTTCGCCGAGGTCAGGGGCAGAGAAAAATCATCAAAACTTTAAAAAAAAATTACCCTTGCGTTGCTAACACAACCACATACACCACAAACTCCTAAACGATGATGGATGATAGCACCGTGTTCCCTCTTCCTTCTTTTAATAGGGGAAAAAGAAGACGATATTGAGGCGGATTGGGTTGGTTGATACAAAGACAAGTTAGGGGAGGATTATGTTTATGAGATGGAGCGAGATACGTGAGAGATGAGAACGTGACGAGAGAGATATTTAGGTAGATACGGACAGGAGAGCATGATGGGAGAGAGAAAGTGGTGTTTTTTTAACAAAAAACAAAGCCCCCCTCCAAAAACTTGGGAGTGCACTTTTTCTTTTCTACTTTTAGAGGCATTATGGTATAAAATGCCTAAAAAACACCACATTTATTTTAGTATTAATTAAGAGAATCTCTATTTATGCGGCACATCAATATAAATGCTGTAAATTTTCAATACTCATAAATAAATGCTGGCAAAAAGAAAATTCTCTGCATTTTTAAATAATATCGAGGAAAAAGTGTCGGAAAAAATTAGTTTTCTTGTAGTGGCTGCACATGCCCAGGGCCGGCCATGCAACAGATGAACATGACATTTATTGAGAGAGCAAGGTACATGAAGTCTAATGCAGTTTTGCCCAAGGATTTTTGGGATGAAGTTATTAACACAACATGTTATTTAGTTAATAATTATCAATCCTCAACTATTTATCTGGAGACAACAAAGAATCGTGTACTAGATCCCCTGCCACATATACTAATTTGATAATATTCGAGTGCTCGACATGCTCATGCAAATAAGGGAAAACATGAGATGAGTGGAAATAAATACATGTTTTTTCCCTTATTTTGAAAACAAGGGAGTGATCGGTATCTTCATGTCAAATCCAAGGACAACAGGGGAGTGCCTCCACAGGTAAAATTATAGATATATTGGTCAATGGGTTAATCCTAATATATAAAATTTGATTTATAAAGTTTGCTTCTTTTTTAGATTGTGTAATTTAGAATATTCAGAATGCATGAGTCTAAACATGTAATTACCCCTTTAGAAGATCACTATAGGCTCTCTGCTAGGTTATCACCCAAGATCGATGAGGAGTTAATCACATGTTACGTATTCCTTATGCCAGTGTTATCGTCAGTTTTATGTATGCATGATCAGCACTTTGTTAGATATTTTAGATGCATTGAGTGTAGTTATGAAATACATGGATACACCTAGGAAGGACCACTGACAAACTATTAAATGGATACTGAGATACTTGAAGAGTAGTACTACTGTTTGTTATAGTGTATGACCAAGGTCATGACACTGCAGGGAATACAGTGGGATATTTTAATTCAGACTATGCTTTCACAATTTGTGTAAGTGTTATTAGCTGGAAATAAAATCTTCACTTTGTCACTGTAGCCACTGTTAAGATTGATCGTTAATAAAGCTTCCAAAACCGATTCACCCCTTGGATTAGGCGAGACCTAGACCGAACCACTTAAATCTTGTGAGATGTGTGTTTTTTCTTGTGTCGGTCTTAGTCCATAATGTGCATTTTTTTTTGTTTTTCTTGCTTATTTTTCTGAACAATACACTTTTTATTTATGCAGGTATAATTGTTTTTTGTAAAAAATTTGTAATAATTATTTTTATTCATGAGTAGTTGTTTATGAAATCAAGTTATGTACTGAGGACATTTAATGGCGAGCTTAGCTCCATCATTCTTTCTTTGTGCAAAATGTGCCATAACTACCTGAACATTCTTCCTCCTCTACAATAATAGATTCAAACTTTGGCATTACTTTTGATTAAAACTTTGACATTACTTTTGATTATCTCATATACTTACTTTGGCAATACTTTTGCTTCAACTTTTCTTTTAAAATTTGTCAAAAAATAAAATCATGTATTTGAATTTGTTCAGTCACGGTCAAACCAAATATATGAGATACGACTCTCAGAGTTTGAAACACCACCCAAAATGAGGGACTAATAGTTGTATTAGTACGTATATAGCAAAAAGTTTTGGTTTAAACATCTGAAGAATAAAATCTTTACAAACAGTTACATTAAACCAGTGGAAACTTTGAGTTGTATTGCCTGTTCGGTGGAATTGAAACCTAAATACAAGTTCTAGTAGTTAAGTTTAATCTTTTTGTGTGGAAGATTTAGTTGTACATGTCCCATACTGAGTAAGTCATCTCTCTCTGTCTCTAAAAAATAGTTGACAAGTTGGAAGGTGCATGGAAAGGAAATTTCACACTTTTATTCTAATCTTTGCTAATTTGATGTATAAATTTTAAAGAAAATCAACTTTGATACTATTATTTAGATACGAATTTACTCACATATTTAACAAAGTTGAGGTTTGATGCTAATTGTCGGACATCTCAACTAGTTTATATTTTAGAAGCCTATGATATTTAAGATTCAGACCATATCAAGTAGGAAACTAAAAAGATTCATCCTCATTTATATTTTGAGTTATATTTATTTGATTTTAGTTGAAGATGTTGCATGCGCTCCAACAACTTGTGATGCATTTATCTAGTAGTAGACATTAAAATTGAAATTTTTGACATTCAATTTCTTTTTTAGAAAGATTAACCTTAAATTTCATTTCATCGCCTAGAAGTTTCTGGATTAATAATTGATTAATTAATTTTTTTAGTAAACTCTAGTCATCAAACTTATGTTATCATACAATAATTTCTCAATCCTAAAGAAGTAGTTCCCTAGGATCAAGGAATCGGGAGTGCAATGAAGATGGGATTCCCTCAAACAATGAAATATTTATAAATTTGTTACTTACAGTGATGCTTATAGTTATAAATAAGAATTACATGATTAACATATGTTTTATTTTTATTAACAATGCTTTTGTTTCCTGCAAATCAATTTTAACATGTCATTGTTATTTATCAACATATACACTTACTTCAATCTATTTGTTCGTCATTGTAGTGCATATGGATGAGGAAGATGATTTTCATTCAAAAAGTCCAGAGGATTTAGAAAATTCATCCAAAAATTCAAGTAATAAACAACAAAAAGTCAGAGGCGTGGTTGTTTTAGAACGAATAAGCAAAAAAGCTTCTTGTGATTGAATACTAGTAACTTACAATAGAAAAGTACAACCAAATAGTGAAACAAGGAAGGATTTCACAAGTTATAGGGGGCTTTTGGGAAGGACAATGGTGCCCATAAGTTATCCAAGTTGGCCCAAAGTCCCAAAGTCATTAAAAGAAAATTTATGGATAGCTATTGAGGAAAATGATAATAATTTATATTGATGTTATTTGAAGTCTACATTGGTATTATTTTAATTCTGTTATGTAATATAATATTCATTAATTACAGGTTAAGTTCAACATGGACCCCAAATCAAAGAAGGGATTTATATCCGCTATTGGTTGTTCGTGGAAGAATTTCAAAGGAGAACTCACCAAGAGTTGTGTGAAGCCATTGAAAGATGACCCGGTAATCTTTACAACCGTCCAATAGTTTAAAAAGTTTATTAATAAGGAGGATTGTGATGCATTTGTAAGCAGAAGACTATCCCCAAAGTTTGAGGTGTATATTAAATTCCTTTTATTATGTAAATGTATAACATTTATATATGGTATGGCTAAATTCTTACATTATCATAAATTCAATGAGTAGAAATTAAGCGATGTACAATGAGAAAGGCGAGCGTAAAATAAGTTCAACCACAAGCTTAGTAAGTTGGGGTATGCAAGTCTTGAGGATATTATGGTATGTGGTTGAATTCTTATATTATTTGTAGAGTGTACAACTATAATTAATTCATTGGGGGATTTTGTGTTGTGTGCTAAATTTCTTATATTTTATTTTATAATTGGGACAGAAAAAGAGACATGGAGATGAATTTGAAGAGGATGATAGGTCTCTAATGTGGATAACCTCCCGAAAATCGAGAAATAGACAATATCAAGACGATGCAATCGAAGAAGTTGGTGAAGAAATTGTGAGTTATGTTCAAAAGTACCTAACACGGACATATATATTATATAATCTTTATAGATATGGATATATACTACATATGAGGATTGAAAAGAATATGATTTAACAACACACTTGATAATTTGCTTTATTATAGGACGCTTTGGAGAAGCAAGTCCATGATGGGAGCTTAGTAACTCAAGGGAATTTAGACGTCTTAACCTTGGCACTTGGTACTCCAGAGTATAGTGGTCGAGTAAGGGGAATGCGAAAAGGAGTCACTCATACAACTTACTTTCATATACCTAGACGGGGATCGAAATAACATGTTGAAGAATTAGAGTTTAGACTTCATCAAGAAGAGGAGAAGGCTAAAGAAAAAGATCGACAACTTTAGGAGGCAATGGAAGAATTGAGGAAGTATCAGAGTAGATCACTTACACCATCGTTAATTGAGAAGATTTCCTCAAATTGTAAGAAAATTGATAATAAAAAATATGAGAAGCGTTCAAATTATGTGAGTGAATAATGTGAAGAGAAGGTAATCATGTAATTGATTATACTTTATTACATTTATATCTCATACTTTACTATACTTATTTTGGAATATTTCATGTGTATATAGGCCCAAATCAATGTGAATAGACAACGTATAATTTCACCGTCAGATCCTAAATCTAATATTGGGAAGGTTTGTAACAACTTTAATTATATTAGTGATATTTATTTTTTTAGAAGTATATATATGTCAGTCATTATTTATTTTGTTTTTTATATAGGGAAAACGATGTTGATTGTCATTGAATTCACATGCGAATGTTGTTGCGTCTGGGGTGTTTTTTGATCATATTTCACCTAATGATACCATCCACAACGTTCGCTTGGGGTATAATTATATACGTGTATCAATAACTGACATTCACTATCCCAAAGCATATATTCCTGTACCTGTACCTTACGCGGACATTTATGTTGTGTAAAACGCACACAATTCACACATTTCTTGGCCTAAAGAGTTTGTGTTGTTGCATGCTGAGGAAACTTCCTTTTTTTTTTTACATTCCATGCCACATTTTGAATTCAGTATCCATGCCACATTCAATAACTTGAGTTCATTGTCAATGATCAAGCGAAGCACTTAAAAGATCAAACAAAATCATTTTGATTGTCCATATATAGAAAATAATAGCATAACTAATGAAGTAGAAATTATAATTAGAAAATAAAATGTAATGGTGCTACGTTTTCAACATAAACCTATTGTAATGACTCAAATGTTTTGATACATCAGATTCACAATAACAATAACACAATATTTCAACTCGGACCTTGAGGAGGACTCTTTTTTTGGTGGGGGAAGGGGGTGGGGTGGGGAGGTGGGTGGAGATTTTACGGTTAGGAGAATAAAAAAATTATGTAGTTCCTTTGAATAAGGATCCTTTTGTGATTATGTATTATTTAATAGTATCATTTTGGGGGTTTCCCCAAATTGAGGCTATAGCTTCGGCTTATTAGGTGAAATGCCTTGAGGACACTTTTAGCTATTTTTAAAAATTGATTAATAAATTGATTTAGCTACTTAGACATTTTGTTGAATCATTACATGCTAATAGTTGATCTTTTTATAATATTGTATCTAGGCCCAAAGCAATGTGAATAGACAACGTATCATTTCACCGCATCATAAATCTAATATTGGGAAGGTTTGTAACAACTTTAATTATATTAGTGATCTTTATTTTTTAGTTGTATATATGTCATTCACTATTCATTTTGTTGTTTTATATAGGGAAAACGATATAAATTGGCATTGAATTCACGTGTGAATGTTGTTGCGTCTGGAGTGTTTATTTTATTTTATTTCACCTAATGATACATCCACAACGTTTGCTTTGGGGATAATTATATACGTGTATCAATAACTGATGTTCACTCTCCCGAAGCAAATTTTCTTGTACCGGTACCTAACGTGGACATGTATATTGTTAAAGACACGCACAATTCACATGTTGCTTGGCCTAAAGAGTTTGTGTTGTCGTGTGTTGAGGCAACTCCCCCCCCCCCCCCCAACACACACATTTTGAATTCATTATCCATGTCACATTCAATAACTAATGTTCATTATCAAATCCATGCCCTATGAGATTTTGATATTTTTTGGAATGATTGAAATGAGCAAGTGGCCATAACATATTTTCAGTTTTGTTATTAAGAATATCTGCATTATAAATGTTGACTGGTGGGTGGTTGTATGGTGTGTATTATTTGACTGAATGAAGGGAATAACAAAAGCAAGTTTACTAAAGCAGCATCAGGAAACTTAATCTAAGGAGATCATCGAGAAACAACAAAACGTGAAGGAACTTAAAGATAATAAGAGAGTACCAGAAGAAAATGTGAGATATTACTATTTTTCTTCCTGTTATGACATTTTCTTAGGCCTGACTTCTTAATGTGGGTGCTATATCACTACACCAAAAATAATAATCTGGCATGGTTTGGTGAAGTGGTGAGATAAAATTTGTAGCGTATTACTTATAACAATTGTGGGGTTGGAAGTTTTCTTGACAGCAAAAACTTGAGGTGATGGAGAGTTGAGAAAAAACTTATCCAATTCACATGCTCTGTTGTTGAGGCGATCAGTTTTCTTTCTCCTCTTAAAAATTTGGCTGGAAATGAAATCGAAGTCATGATCCTCGTCATGGATTCTTCGAAAAATCTTGGCTTAAATTGTTGATTTTATAAGAGATTCATCCTCTTGTTACAATTTCTCTTCTTTCGAGCGCTGCAATGCCGCAATCATATCATCTAAAGTTAAAGTTCCGTTCTTTGATTTCAAGGACTTGACGTTTTCTAGTGTAGAGGCAATGCCCATTTCTCTTTTGGAGTTCAAGGTTGTGTGTTCTAAAGACTTGATTTCATCTTCAGCATCCCTTGCCTACCAAGGTTCAAAATTCTGATAAGCACCAGACTCGACGACATACTCAGAGTTTTAAGGGTCTGTCTTGATGGTAATTTTAGCAGAGAAGTGGTTGTACTTGAAATAGAACCTCAATACTTGAATTCATCCCAAATAATTATCTCTAGTGACTTATTCTTTGTGAGAATTGAATTTTGTATCTCGATATACGAAATGTCCGCATGTGGTGCATCGGAGGGTCATTGGGAGCATCATTCGCACTTTCATCCGTTGATTCCTACCATGTCTCCTCTTTGGTATCTTAGCTAGATCAAAATCATTTGGATAATATATGTTCACCACTTTCCTCTCTACCATTCTCTATTAATAGATAACAAAGTTGATGATCAAGAATGATGAACTGGCTCCAATGGGAATCCACAAAACGATCTTCAAACCTCAAAGCAAAAACTATTATATAGCTATATATAACAACATCAATAATATATATAGATGCTATATTATATAACACGCCAACCACCATAACCATTTCAACCCTCCCACATAGCGTCACCTTATCCAGTCCGAATTATTGTGTTAATAATGTACTTGTTGCCTTGTGGCATCAATGTCTCCATTCCAATGTACCTGCTGCCTTGTGGCATGTGACACTAGACTATCTGGATCAAAATAAGGCTGGCTAGGCTGAATAACAGAGCAGCCCACGTTCTCTACCGAATCAAACTCGATGCTATACAAGTCCTTACCAGTACATCTAAGAAAACAAACACCCTATGGCAAAAAATGACCACATAGATATTGAACTCTGATGTTTATAAGGAGATGAACACCATCCTGGATAATTCCCTTGTCTACCCTGATTGTAATTCTCTCCTCTTCAATTTACACTTTTTAATTTACCCAATATATGTATGCCTATGTCTATATTTATAAGTTTAGACTCTCAAAATGAAATACGTTATAAATTGAATCTTAATGGTTGTAATCAAGGATTTGGGTATAGTTATAAATGCCCACAAGTAATCCCACGTTCATACAATATAAATTTTGTTTTGAGTAGCTGCTGAAATTCATTTTTGAGTCCATGTCAAATACTTTAATAAATAATAATGATGCTCCTAACACATGGCAGAGATCTCACCTAAGAATATCTTCAAGTAATTATGACCTCAAGTTAAAGAATGTTGATGAACTCCATCATGATTAGATTTCTCTTGCATTCAAAAGGATTTTTGACAAACCCATTGTGTATTTATTAACATCACATGCTCAAAGACACACATTGTACATTCGGATCAAGTTCCTCGCCAACTGCTCTTCGATGAATTTTGTCTATTTTGAAAGAGATAATACATACACCTAGTTTATAGTGAACTCCATACTTTGTACTCAACTTGGACTAGTTAATGTGAGCATGACCTTTTGTATTTTGACATTATTTATCAGGTAAAAAGTAAGGAAAAAAAGAAATATTCCGGTGGCAAAGATGGTGCCATTATTGCATTTGGTAATATGCTTGATAACATCATGGCGATAAATACGGTGCATATTCTAGTGGTTGTTTTTTATGATGATCTGCAGATCACCTTGTAACACCCCGCCCACCCGGGGAGAGCGAACGGAGCGTTAATGCGATAAAATAAATCCAAATCCACAAGTGACAAGGTATAGAGCATCTAAATAAACCCACAATAATATAAATCCACTAATCTCAATCTCTTCAATTACAACAAGTCTCTCGAATTAAAATTACAACTATCTAACTCGAATAAAAATACAACTCTCCAAAGCTCTATACATCAAAATAATACAAATCTTTCCCAAACAATCCTCGCTAAAATAAATCTACATAGCACCCCAAAATCCGTGCTAACCTGCCAACTAAAAGAAAATATGGGGAAGTACACAGTACGACAGGAAAGATGCTCAACAAATATATTAACGATGAATAAAGCGTAACAACACGAGTACGAATATTCAAATCAAAATGAAAATCTCAAAGCATTTATCAATATAATTTCTCAACAACACTTTAACCGGGTCACCAGGCCTCACCACATCCGCATATGCTTTATCAAGACATAGCCCGGGAAACAGGAATTTTGGCGGGTGCCCAACCTCCGTGCCATATTAAAATCCCCTGACAACGTGCTCATCAATAATATAATGATACCACA
This sequence comes from Sambucus nigra, assembly GCA_949130495.1. Classification (NCBI taxonomy): domain Eukaryota; kingdom Viridiplantae; phylum Streptophyta; class Magnoliopsida; order Dipsacales; family Adoxaceae; genus Sambucus; species Sambucus nigra. Next base: position 637,335,108 of record OX422208.1, on the reverse strand, counting down.
TGAATCAAAATAATTTCAACAATTATTTTCCAGATTTCAATGAATTTATCAATTCAAATTGAGTTCAATTAAACAAGAATTCAAAGAGAATGACACTCGCGAGATTTAAGGAGCATATTGTGTAAAACCCCATACCTCAAACCATGATGAGAAACCAATGATCACATCCTCAAGATCCACACAAAAGATCTACAAAAGCTCCTCCAAGAACATCCTCAAAAATAGCCCCCCAAGAACACCTCTAATCTAAGGTTGGAACTCACAAATCTCAAGGGCTAATGTGTAACTAAAAAGGAGAGGAATATAAAATATATTTGCTGCCAAAAGTTGTACCAAAAGTAGGTTAAAAGGGTTGCCCACGACTTCCTTTTATAATGCAAATAAATGAAGAGTTGGAATCCAAAAGACTCCTTTAAATAAGGCAAAGAAATGAAGAGTTGGAAGTCAAAACAACTCCAAGAGTTAAAAACATTTTAAAATCCGTTTTAACTCCGTTTTCGAAACCGTTTGAAATTATCGCCTTTAAAAATAGTAACCAACATATTTGAGCAATAAAAATAATTTTATCAAAAACTTTATTTTCCTCCATTAATTAAAATAGCCCAAAAATTACGCGGGTTATTACACTTCCCCACTAAAAATGGAATTTCTCCCTCGAAATTCGCCGAATGCCTAACTCGAAAAAATCAGGCTAACAATGTCCAAAAATAATTTCGTCTCCAAAAATAATTCCTCACCTGTAATCTCGAAACTTATCAAGAATATCACCTAAAATTTTCTATCTCCAAAAATTGCAAACCATGCAATGAACCCAAAACCCAAGACCCGAGGGTTGCCGTATACCTAAGCTCTGATACCATTCTGTAACACCCCGCCCGCCCGGGGAGAGCGAACGGAGCGCTAATGCGATAAAATAAATCCAAATCCACAAGTGACAAGGTATAGAGCATCTAAATAAACCCACAATAATATAAATCCACTAATCTCAATCTCTTCAATTACAACAAGTCTCTCGAATTAAAATTACAACTATCTAACTCGAATAAAAATACAATTCTCCAAAGCTCTATACATCAAAATAATACAAATCTTTCCCAAACAATCCTCGCTAAAATCAATCTCCATAGCACCCCAAAATCCGCGCTAACCTGCCAACTAAAAGAAAATATGTGGAAGTACACAATACGACAGGAAAGATGCTCAACAAATATATTAACGATGAATAAAGCGTAACAACACGAGTACGAATATTCAAATCAAAATGCAAATCTCAAAGCATTTATCAATATAATTTCTCAACACTTTAACCGGGTCACCAGGCCTCACCACATCCGCATATGCTTTATCAAGACATAGCCCGGGAAACAGGAATTTTGGCGGGTGCCCAACCTCCGTGCCATATTAAAATCCCCTGACAACGTGCTCATCAATAATATAATGATACCACATGAATCAAAATAATTTCAACAATTATTTTCCAGATTTCAATGAATTTATCAATTCAAATATGAGTTCAATTAAACAAGAATTCAAAGAGAATGATACTCGCGAGATTTAAGGAGCATATTGTGTAAAACCCCATACCTCAAACCATGATGAGAAACCAATGATCACATCCTCAAGATCCACACAAAAGATCTACAAAAGCTCCTCCAAGAACCTCCTCAAAAATATCCCCCCAAGAACACCTCTAATCTAAGGTTGGAACTCACAAATCTCAAGGGCTAATGTGTAACTAAAAAGGAGAGGAATATAAAATATATTTGCTGCCAAAAGTTGTGCCAAAAGTAGGTTAAAAGGGCTGCCCACGACTTCCTTTTATAATGCAAATAAATGAAGATTTGGAATCCAAAAGACTCCTTTAAATAAGGCAAAGAAATGAAGAGTTGGAAGTCAAAACAACTCCAAGAGTTAAAAACATTTTAAAATCCGTTTTAACTCCGTTTTCGAAACCGTTTGAAATTATCGCCTTTAAAAATAGTAACCAACATATTTGAGCAATAAAAAATAATTTTATCAAAAATTTTATTTTCCTCCATTAATTAAAATAGCCCAAAAACTACGCGGGTTATTACACTTCCCCACTAACAATGGAATTTCACCCTCGAAATTCGTCGAATGCCTAACTCGAAAAAATCAGGCCAACAATCTCCAAAAATAATTTCGTCTATAAAAATAATTCCTCACCTCTAATCTCGAAACTTATCACGAATATCACCTAAACTTTTCTATCTCCAAAAATTGCTAACCACGCAATGAACCCAAAACCCAAGACCCGAGGGTTGCCGTATACCTAAGCTCTGATACCATTCTGTAACACCCCGCCCGCCCGGGGAGAGCGAATGGAGCGCTAATGCGATAAAATAAATCCAAATCCACAAGTGACAAGGTATAGAGCATCTAAATAAACCCACAATAATATAAATCCACTAATCTCAATCTCTTCAATTACAACAAGTCTCTCGAATTAAAATTACGACTATCTAACTCGAATAAAAATACAATTCTCCAAAGCTCTATACATCAAAATAATACAAATCTTTCCCAAACAATCCTCGCTAAAATCAATCTCCATAGCACCCCAAAATCCGCGCTAACCTGCCAACTAAAAGAAAATATGGGGAAGTACACAATACGACAGGAAAGATGCTCAACAAATATATTAACGATGAATAAAGCGTAACAACACGAGTACGAATATTCAAATCAAAATGCAAATCTCAAAGCATTTATCAATATAATTTCTCAACAACACTTTAACCGGGTCACCAGGCCTCACCACATCCGCATATGCTTTATCAAGACATAGCCTGGGAAATAGGAATTTTGGCGGGTACCCAACCTCCGTGCCATATTAAAATCCCCTGACAACGTGCTCATCAACAATATAATGATACCACATGAATCAAAATAATTTCAACAATTATTTTCCAGATTTCAATGAATTTATCAATTCAAATATGAGTTCAATTAAACAAGAATTCAAAGAGAATGACACTCGCGAGATTTAAGGAGCATATTGTGTAAAACCCCATACCTCAAACCATGATGAGAAACCAATGATCACATCCTCAAGATCCACACAAAAGATCTACAAAAGCTCCTCCAAGAACCTCCTCAAAAATAGCCCCCCAAGAACACCTCTAATCTAAGGTTGGAACTCACAAATCTCAAGGGCTAATGTGTAACTAAAAAGGAGAGGAATATAAAATATATTTGCTGCCAAAAGTAGGTTAAAAGGGTTGCCCACGACTTCCTTTTATAATGCAAATAAATGAAGAGTTGGAATCCTAAAGACTCCTTTAAATAAGGCAAAGAAATGAAGAGTTGGAAGTCAAAACAACTCCAAGAGTTAAAAACATTTTAAAATCCGTTTTAACTCCGTTTTTGAAACCGTTTGAAATTAACGCCTTTAAAAATAGTAACCAACATATTTGAGCAATAAAAAATAATTTTATCAAAAATTTTATTTTCCTCCATTAATTAAAATAGCCCAAAAATTACGCGGGTTATTACACTTCCCCACTAACAATGGAATTTCGCCCTCGAAATTCGTCGAATGCCTAACTCGAAAAAATCAGGCCAACAATCTCCAAAAATAATTTCGTCTCCAAAAATAATTCCTCACCTCTAATCTCGAAACTTATCACGAATATCACCTAAAATTTTCTATCTCCAAAAATTGCTAACCACGCAATGAACCCAAAACCCAAGACCCGAGGGTTGCCGTATACCTAAGCTCTGATACCATTCGGTAACACCCCGCCCGCCCGGGGAGAGCGAACAGAGCGCTAATGCGATAAAATAAATCAAAATCCAAAAGTGACAAGGTATAGAGCATTTAAATAAACCCACAATAATATAAATCCACTAATCTCAATCTCTTCAATTACAACAAGTCTCTCGAATTAAAATTACAACTATCTAACTCGAATAAAAATATAATTCTTCAAAGCTCTATACATCAAAATAATACAAATATTTCCCAAACAATCCTCGCTAAAATAAATCTACATAGCACCCCAAAATCCGTGCTAACCTGCCAACTAAAAGAAAATATGGGGAAGTACACAATACGACAGGAAAGATGCTCAACAAATATATTCATGATGAATAAAGCGTAACAACACGAGTACGAATATTCAAATCAAAATGCAAATCTCAAAGCATTTATCAATATAATTTCTCAACAACACTTTAACCGGGTCACCGGGACTCACCACATCCGCATATGCTTTATCAAGATATAGCCTGGGAAATAGGAATTTTGGCGGGTGCCCAACCTCCGTGCCATATTAAAATCCCATGACAACGTGCTCATCAACAATATAATGATACCACATGAATCAAAATAATTTCAACAATTATTTTCCAGATTTCAATGAATTTCTCAATTCAAATATGAGTTCAATTAAACAAGAATTCAAAGAGAATGACACTCGCGAGATTTAAGGAGCATATTGTGTAAAACCCCATACCTCAAACCATGATGAGAAACCAATGTTCACATCCTCAAGATCAACACAAAAGATCTACAAAAGCTCCTCCAAGAACCTCCTCAAAAATAGCCCCAAGAACACCTCTAATCTAAGGTTGGAACTCACAAATCTTAAGGGCCAATGTGTAACTAAAAAGGAGAGGAATATAAAATATATTTGCTGCCAAAAGTTGTGCCAAAAGTAGGTTAAAAGGGTTCTCACGACTTCCTTTTATAATGCAAATAAATGAAGAGTTGGAATCCAAAAAACTCCTTTAAATAAGGCAAAGAAATGAAGAGTTGGAAGTCAAAACAACTCCAAGAGTTAAAAACATTTTAAAATCATTTTAAAATCCGTTTTAACTCCGTTTTCGAAACCGTTTGAAATGATCGCCTTTAAAAATAGTAACCAACATATTTGAGCAATAAAAATAATTTTATCAAAAACTTTATTTTCCTCCATTAATTAAAATAGCCCAAAAATTACGCGGGTTATTACAACTATATTCCAAAAAATGAATTAATACGATTTTGTAAGATGCAAGAACTAGATGAAGTTTGCATTATCACATACATGAGGTTAGATTTAAGTTTTATCATGTTTTATTTAATTCATGAATTCATACATGAGGTTAGATGTAGTTTACATTTTTGCATACATGAATACCCTTCTAACTCATGTGCATTTGGTTTATGTATAGATGCCTATATGATAAATTTGGAAGGAGTTTTGAAGTTATCAGATTAGTAAATACCCTCTCCAATTGGGACGCATTTTCTAAAAACATTGGGCATCAATTTATAACAAAAACTCTATAGAAGGCATTACACAAACAAATATTTGTTATTCCATTCAATACCGGGTAAGTTTGGTAGATATCTAAAAGTTTTTAGCATAATAAATGTGTGCGTGTATAATATTCCAATTCTACAATAATTCTTCATAATATAGGTATTATTGGGTTTTTCTTGTGATCGAATTTATTTCGAATAATGTGTTTTGGGTTGATTCTTTATACGGGGAACCGATCTTGGACCCTAAGCTCAATATAAACCGGCAAGTAGTTTCCTAAATAAATGCTTATAATAAAATTATTGATTTCATTATACATAATTGCAATATAATTATGTGATTATATTTTATATTGAAGTGGAATTAGATCGTTTTGACAATCAAAGGAAAAAGATCATCACTAAATTAGGAGAAAGTTAAGGTATTTGCTCGATAAATTAAATTTAATATTTAAGTATTCACATTTGACATGACTAATATACTAAGTCATTTATTTTCAGGGCCCTAAGCAACAAGGAAAATCATGTGTGTGTGTTTTTGTACTGAAGTTCATGCGAGAGATCTTGGAAAATTCATCGAAGTCTATAAAAATGAAGGTCACATGTTTATTAATATTTTTTACATTCTTTTTTTTAGATGTGATAAAAGATAACTTTAATTTTATTTGTCTTGTTTAGATGAAGGAGTTGGCTGGAAAGTCGTCATATCAAAATCATGAGATCAATGAACTTTAACATGAGTTCATTGAATTTATTCGGCCTTATATGATATGATTTGGAGCACTTTGTCGGTACAATTTCGAGAAAGCCAAAGAAGGACCGAAGCATTTATGAATGATTTTTTTATATTCATTTTTTTGAAGACATTTTTTTGAATGATGTACATAGTAGGTATATCTAGCTATGATACATGTAGTAGGTCATTATTTTTTATTTTTTTATGGATAATTAATTTAGATGGTGGGTATATTTATTTGTACTCCACCAGTTTTTTATATGGAGACATGACTTGGTTTAGTGCATTTTAGGTATACGTGACTTCAAATAAAAAAAAATGCAAGACTTTTTTTATGTTATTATAAATTTTGATGGAATAATAGAAAAATATTTACCCAGCCATATATCCCCCATACGGGCTTGCTAGTGTAGTCCAAGCACAACCTATTGGCATGATAGGGAAGCTTAATCATATCACTACATAGCATAAGATTAACACTTTGATTGGATGAAAGAAATGGGGTTACGGTACTTAGCACTAAGAACTCACATGTGAGGATTATAGAGGACAGGGTATCTCGATAACTTTGAAAAAGCTAAGCAAGATAATGGTATATAAATCAATCTGTTTATGTGTCTAATTTTCTCAACCTTCCTGTCTCTTAATTTTTATTCTGAAAGAAACATAGTGCGAGGTTTCTCATGGACATTGAAATCGCACAATGCGTGAACTATCGACCGGTTCGCCAACCCTTGACAATTAACATATGATCTTCATTCATCTTGGTGAGGTAGCTTGGTAGTTCAAACATATATTTTCATCGACTTAAAGAGGATAGTTTTGGAACTTTTGTACTTCATACTTTTTTATTGGAAGATACCCTGTTTAGATTGGTCTTAAAGATCTTAATGATGAGAATATTTTTTTTCTTTATTTACTTCCTTTGAATGTAACATGGCAACTTCAATTGAAGTAGTTTATGTCTTATGCCCTTTTTATATTTGATATGCAGTCTTGCAAAGAGATTCTTACCACTGCGAATGCTGCTAATAATGCTCAAGCTAACATTGCAATAGCCTTGGGGGATTATGAGTATATTTTTGACATAAGTTGCTCTCAATGTATTGGTTCTTTTAATTGGTCAATAAGGCAATAGTGGTTTGTCTGCTTTGAAATTTTCATTGTTATATGGTAAGTTGGAATTTTTCTTGGGTTTGGGGGAGTTACTTTTTTTTATAATAAATATTTTTTTGTTCTTATTCACTTTTCCCAACTTCTCACTATATCCATCTTATAGAAAAAAAAATCGAGTTCTATTTTTGACAAGTACAAAAATGTGAGTTAGACGTTAACTACATGTTGAGAACATGATCTATAATATTAATCTTATATAGTTAGTCGTTAAACAGTCCACAAAAGTTTTTTTATAATTGGGACAAAAAAAGATACATGGAGATGCATTTGATGAGGATGATAGGTATCTAATGTGGATAATCACCCGACAATCAAGAAATAGATAATATCAAGACAATGCAACTAAGGAAGTTGGTGAAAAATTGTGAGTTTTTTTTTTCAAAAGTTAAGTAAACATAATTTTTTATACAATCTTTATAAATTTGGACATATACTACATAAGAGGATTTAAAAGAATATGCTTTAACAACACTCTTGATAATTTGCTTTATTGTAGGACGCTTTGAAGAAGAAAATCCAGGATGGTAGCTTATTCAGGCTTATATTATATGATTTAGAGCTTTTGAGGTGTCGACACAATTTCGCGAAAGCCAAAGGAAGGCCGACGCCTTTATGTGTGATTTTTGGATGTAAAATTTTTTGAAGATTTTTTTTTGAATGATGTACATATAGTGGGTATATTAACTCATGATACATGTAGTAGGTCATTATTTTTTTATGAATAATGTAGATGGTGGGTATATCTATTTGTGTCCCACTATTTTTTTGATATGGACAAATGACTTGGTTTGGTGCATTTTAGATTATATGTGACTTTGAATACAAAAAATCTCAAGGTTGTTTTTATATTACAATGAATTTTGATTTGTGCTTAAATTTATTTGTCAACTATGACATTAATATTGGTTATTATATATTTTTATTATATGTTTAATTTATGACTATATATATCAAACTCTCATGTGATGAAATATTTTATATGACCGTTTTAAATATTTGAAAATCGTTTATCATGACGCTTTTTAAATCAGATATGACAGCTTGTAGAGTATATTATGACCCTTTTTTGTAGAAGATATGATAGTTTTGAAAAAAAAAAGTCATATAGAACTGTTACCTAATAAGAAACTTTTTATGGATATCAATTGTGACACCCAAACTTATGACGCTTTTTAATAAAAAATAAAGTGTCATAAAATTCTTTTTATGACACTTAAAAACGTCATAAAAATGCTTTTTTCTTGTAGTGCATGCATGCGATAACAATATGTACTTGAGTTTGAAAATGATAAGGTGGCATTATATGAAATATCGTGAATCTATTCTCTAAAACAACGAATGTCCTTTTAATCACATTTCTTAATCTAGCATGCCCATGGTTGTATTTAACCTTTTTATCTCTAGCTTGACCATCACGGCTAAAATCCAACAACAAGTATCTTGTGTTTTTATAGGGGTACATAAATCCTCTAGTGTGGGTGTATGCAACATCACACAAATAATACATATCTATAACAATTAAATATGCAAACAAGACAAATATTAATAAACAAATATAATAGTTGTAGAACAAATAATAATAATAGCAAATATCACCTTCAAGGGGTAATGGAAATTTGTTGCTTGGATGACGTAAAGTCTCATTCAACACTCGTGAATCGTGCACTATCTCCTCCTATCCATCCATAACATATATAAATTCCATATTAAAATAACATACATCGATAACATTTTGAAAACATTCCTTTCCCCCTCTGAAAGGGATTTTTGTATCCACGAGAATATGTGCATTAATTAGTGTACCATAAAGGGCTCCAATAGACCCTTTGAATGGTCCTTCCCTAAGACATCGATGTGATCGAATTTCCCTATTAGATTCATCAAATGCATGAGGTACTATAATCTCTTCGAAAAAATGAAGCATTACCCACAAAACTTCATGAAAATACTTATAGTTTGTCCAAAATGTTAGAATCGGTATTTTATTGCTCGATTTCGATGATTGTTACCAATAATGCCTGAAAAAAGGCCACTTTCTCTTCAACTTCTATATGCTTACTATCAATAAGCCGCCCTCTTTTCATAGAAGTTATCACATAGCACAAGAGAAGCATTTTTGTCTCATCCTATATAAATCAAACATTTGTGTGGGAAATCCATCTAAAAGCTCTTATAAATACGCCCTTCCCGAAAGCAGTGATGTACACAACTTTTGTCTCATAGGTTTACACTGTTTCATAAGTTTAAACATTATAATTATAGCAACAACGCATACCAACAACCTTTTCTTTGTAGTCATTTTACTGCATCACAAAAAATTATAAACTGTAAAATAATAATTGGGAGATAACTCAATCAATATGTAAAAAGGAACATTAATGACTTAGAAGTAAACAACTAAAAATAACCAAACTCATCAAATAACACAACTAGTCAATCGCTTTAAATGCCATCCAAAGATAAAAAAACAAATGATTGATTTAATATCTCAAACAACCTAACTACTCAATTATCTTTCATTAAACTATTAAGAAAGCACACTTTATGATCATTATTTTCCATCATCAAAAATAACTTTCTATACTCCACATTGCCCCCAAACATTTTAATGGCCGCAATATAAAGATTGGTATCAAGTAAACCTAAGACCATCAATTCCTTCATAGATGTGACATAATCATCTAAGATTTTTTCTTCGTCACCACGATCACTCTTGATGATATCAATATGATCATCAACTTTTTCATGAAGGGGCCATCAATATTCTCTCTTCTCGTACACTTTTTTGATTGGCGTGAGAATTATACATCATTTTTTCCTCCTTGTTTTGGGTCTATAGATTTTCATTCTTCCTATTCTGAAGTAGCATTTGTACGTACATTCTGAAAGGTATAATCACTAAAATAGGTATCATAAATTAGTTGGTCTCCTTGAATATCAAATGTTTCGTTCTTTTCAAAAACGTCAACATCATCATCTTCAAGAGAATGTTGATTACGGGGGTTCTCTCGAGGTAAAGAATGCATAGGGATAAATACCTCATCCCGAGTTTCCATAGTTGCCTTGTGGACATCCCAGATCCTCACCGCGATGGGGCGGGCGCGCGAAGGGAGAGGATCCTTCGGGCCCCTGCATCCCTCTCGGGAGCGCTTCGACCGGCGTCCTTTTTGAGATGAGGTGTAAAAATGTAGAGAGATTTAGAGTCGCCGGTCTATTTTACTCAAAATAGACAAAAGAAAAAAGGGAAGCCATCTTGAACGATGGCATCCAAAGACATACTGGTGCATACGAAACCAAAGTGATTCGAGAAGGGTTCGGAGGCTTAGTTACGAAATGGGAAGGTGTTAGGCACCCATTCCGCCCTTTTGGTCCCTCATGGATATTTGCTATTTTCCTTTATATTTCCCCCCATGATATGTGTGCATGTGTATATATATAATGGAGGTAGTAATCCTCGACTTGTATCATGGAAAAGATAAAGAGAGTCATCCGTATGAAGATAAAAGAATAAAATTTATAAAATAAGATTTACACGATTACCCCCACGTTGATCGTTATAATGGAACGATAACGCGTATGGAGCAATGCGTCACTAAGGGTAAGTATATAGAATATGGGAAGATTAGATTTAGAGAAAATAGGAAGTAAAAGAAAAGGTCAGAAAGAGGACTCGAGTCTCGGGTTTTACCCCGAGACGCCTACGTAGCCTATAAAGGCATCAAAGTCCACATAGTTCGCATACAAAATGAGGGGTGGGGTTTATCCCATAAATCCAAATGGGGGATCTCTTATTTGTAAGTGTGTGTGTGTGTGTGTGTAGAAAAAGTGTTTTAGTTGTGAGAAAAGTATGAGAATCCCTATTTGGAATTTATGAGCAAACCCTCTTTTTCTTATTTTTTGGGTTGTATTTATATGAAAATAAGAGATGTGCAATAATACTAAATAAAAAAGTATATTAGGATGTGTGAGATGAGATAACAAAAGTGCTAAGTAATAAAACAAGTTATTGAAAGTTTAAGAGAATTTAAGAGAAAGTAGAGAAAGTTGGACCTTCTTGAAGATCTTAAGCTTGATCTTGAATGTTGGAGAGCAGTCCTTGCACTTGGATGATGATGGAGAGTCCTTATTAACCAAGTTTGATGAAAAGTGGAAGTAAAAAAGGAATTTGGGGGTTGAAATCACGCTGCCTTCGAGAGAGGTTTTTAAGATTCGTTGAGAGTGACTTTTATTAGATCTGGCCCCCCTTTGCCAATGAGGTGAATGTAACACCCCGTATTTTTGTGCATTTAATATTTAATTAATTCGGGAATTTTAAATTACTTGTGTGTTGTAATTTTAATTGAATTAATTATGACAATAGATTTATTTAAATATTAATCGGGGAGTAAATGGTTAATGTTTAGAGAAATTTATTTACTAAGTGAATAGTAATAATTTAATTACGTCATTTCGGGTATTAATGATGGGGTATGCACTTATCCCAGTCGGGAGTCGGTATAGACTTAATGGGGTGTGAGATAAGGATTTTTATAAATTAATTCGGATGTCAATTCTGACTGCGCGGTTGAGTCCGGATGGGTCGAGATAGTCAGAAAGTGTACCCGGGGTTAGTAATTGGGTCTCGGGGTATTTTTGGGCATAGCCGAGCCCACACGGGGTGAGTTGGGCCACTTTAATTATGCCCATTAGGTGAAAAACGGGATTAAGGGTTTTTAACCTAATGGGTAGATTAGGAAATCAGCAGCCATCAAATCTAAGCCTAGGGCTTGAGAGGGAAATTGGGGGAAAACTTAGCAAAAGCCAAATTGAGGATTTTGGAGCCAAATCGAGGGACTACACCAACGGAATCAGACACTACGAACACTTTCAGGAAAGTGGTTAACTGTTTTGATTCGTAAAGCATGATAATCAATTCATATCATAGTGATGTGGGTATGAAAATTCATTTTTTGGGGATAAATGGGTACCAAATGGGATTTTTGTTCATGAAACTATTGAATGAAATTCATAGTAAAAATTGTTGTGTTGAACATATCTGAGTATAGATATTTGATTGGAATGAGAATTCGGAATATAAACCAGGGAAAAATTTGAATTTGGAAATTGGTTGTAGAACAAGATTGATGGATTTTAATGGGAAAACCCATCTTTAAATATAGTGAGATATTGTATGAATCAAGAATGCTAAAACAGTTATAGATGATTGAGACTGGTTTTGGGAGTAATTAATTGGTTAAAATCATCATTTAAGGTTGGAAAATGGAGAGGTAAAACTTTGGAAATTCGGCCATGGCTGAAACAGCAAGCCGAGGAAGACAATGACCTGTTCGATCGATCGATCGACCCGAGGGCTCGATCGATCGAGGGTCTCAGGAATCTGGAAATTCGGCCAGTTTGTTTACAATAAGGATTTTAATTAAGTTTTAATTCCTTACTTTTATTTGGTGATAAATTTATATGGGACACATATTTCCTTAAAAATTATTGGGTGATATAATTGAGTTTAGGAGGGTATGAACGGTATGTCATGAGATGAATGAATTTGGAGAAATAATTCAATTACTGATATTAGCTCGAGGAATGACATTCGGGTATTGTAGTTGGGTGACACTACATTATTAAAGGAGTTTAGGTGATATATGTAATTATGGACCAAGTGGGTGTGTCCGGGTATGTTGGTAATTATAGGTAAATATAATTGGGAAATTTTAGAAATAAATGTGTGACACATTGTGGGCGAAAAATGTGGGACAAGAAATTATGAGATGTAAAAATGGACCAAGTGAGTGAGTCCGGGTATGTTGGTTATGTGACACCAAAGTATTAATTTAATTATTGAGAGAGAGTAATTAATTTGGAGTCGGAACATAGACTCGGGAAATATTAAGTTACGGGCCAAGTAAGTGAGTCCGGGGATAATGGTTGGGTGACACCAAGTTATTAAATTAATAAGTGTGATAATTAATTTAATTAGAGTCGGATTATAGACTCGGGTAGAATTAAATTAATAAATGTGATAATTAATTTAATTAGAGTCGGATTATAGACTCGAGTAGGATTAAATTAATAAATGTGATAATTAATTTAATTAGAGTCAGATTGTGGACTCAGGTAAGATTTGTGTTGATTAATTAATGTGTAAATTATTTAAAAAGAGTTGGATTGCAGACTAGGGTAAGTATTAAATTAATAAGGGTGTTAATTAATTTAATTAGAGTCGGATGATAGACTTGGGAAGGTATTAAATTAATAAGCGTGTCGATTAATTTAATTGGAGTCGGACCATAGACTTGGGGAAAATATTATATAAATTAAAGAGTGAGTTAAATACATTTGAGTCAGACCATAGACTCCGGAAGACGATGAATTATTAAGTGAGAAAATTAACTACATTAGGTCGGGTGACAGACTCAGGAAATTTTCAGGCAGTGTACGGGACTTAGAGTACACGGTAGAGCCGGGGGTTATATTATATATATACGGTATAGTGATAGTATATATATATATATATATATATATATATATATATACGTGTGCATATTGTGTGTGAAATTAAATTATAGGCAGTGTACGGGATTTTGAGTACACGGTAAAGGTGGGGTTTATATTATATATATACGGTGTCGTAATAGTATATATATACGTGTATTTATTGTGCGTGATACTAAATATCAGTGATTAGATATTTATTAAATTTATATACTCTAATGCTATCAAGGGAGGTTGCGCGATGTGGGTGAATCCCCTAGCTTGAGGATTAGGGTGAGTATATCCCCAGGTTATAGCGTCCGGTACATATGGGTGAGGGATTTATCTCACTTTCAGGGAAGGAATATGATCGCCTCCACTTCGTTTATATTTTGGTCCAAGTTGGTGAGAGATTCCAACTCGGGAAAACTAGGTTTTGTGAGCACGCCTAGTGTGATAGCATTTTAGAGGGAATCATCCGGTTTGGGTAAACTCGGAAGGATGGATATACGTATGATATATGTGTGGTTGTTAGTAAAGGTACGTATAATATGGTAGTAAATATTATATGTAGGTGAATAATACAGTGTGTGATGTATTTACCTTATATAACTTGTGAGAAGGTTATATGCTACTATTGAAGAGGAATTAATTAAGTAAATTGTGATATAACTTATAATTCAAGAAATTATTATACTCGGGTTAGAATAATATGGTAAGGGAAGGTTATATCAGGACTAGTTGGACGGGGTAGTACAACTAGGTGGGGTTAAGGTAACCGGTAGGTGTGCACAATAGTGGAGGGGTGAGAATGTCCACAAGGGAGTGCGACACTAACTTAAATATGAAGCGCATTCATGAATTTTAAATTACTGCAGTTAATTCACTTGCTAAATATTTTCAAAATGTTTTGGGTTCTAACCCTTGCTATAAAACTATTTTCAAAACCTTTTAGGTGTCCAGCCACAGGGACGCTAGGAATGATATTCTATTCCAGTGACACGAAGCTGCGGCATATGTGGATGCTAGCAGGAGTTTGGATTAGACGCATCATTCATTCATTCCTAGAGTAGGAATCTTGTATCAGTTTCAGTTTTATTTGGGACTTATAGCCCAGACTTCTCGGTACAGTTTTCAAGTGTAATTTATTCAGGTGTTGAATATTTGTATTTGGATTATTTATTTGGTGGCCGGTGATTTATTCGGCAAGTTGTGTAATTATTATTCTATTTACTTTCATTCAGTTGTGTGAATGGTTTATACTTTAATTCCGCATGTACAGTTTTGGTTTAATTAAAAAGTTAAAATTGGCACCAGTTTTTTGAATCCTAGGTGGTTAGTAAGCTTTAAAAAGTTTTCGACAGTGATGCTAAGGATGATCCAACTGGGATTCCTGTTTTAATTTGGTATAGGACTGATCACCCGGTATTTTATTAGGCGGGGTGTCACTAATGGTATCAGAGCATCAGGTTCTAGTGTCCTTAGGATCTGTGCGGCTTTTCACGTTTCAGCTTAGCAATCTTTGATATAGAGATATATCATAGGATTGTTGTATTCTCATACGTATCCATATATACGTTCTTCTGCGAAATTTATATTTGAGAGTGAACTCATACAATTCGATTCTCATTCCAGATGACGCCCAGGATGGAGAGAACAGTTAGGGCAGTAGGGGGAGATGAGACGGGGGAGGCTCGTTGGGAGCAAGAGCTACCACAGCAACGGCCATAGATGATTTTGGCAGCATAGGTCACTGAAATAGTGGCACAGGCAGTTGGAGCAACGGTGGTCACAACGGCAAGGTACTTTCCACGGAATCAGCCACAAGTGTTAGTGGCGTCGGATGTTCAGACTCACGCGGAGTCGTCAGGGTGGAAGCAAGAAAGAGAAGTTATTTTTAGTGGGAACCCACCAGAATTGTGAGGGGTTCAGATGTAGTTCTAGCGTGTCAAGGAAGAGAGATATCCAGTGTTACCTACGCATAGGAGATTGCGATGAGGTACGGAAGCAAATGCTAACCACTTTTAGTTTAGTGGGAGAAGCACTACAGTGGTGGGAGTCGATCACCACAGTTGAGGAAAGGGACACACTAGCTACTGCAGAGTTTTGGGTGCGATTCGACCGCAAGCATTTTTCCTCCAGTGGTTGAGACCGAAGCGAGGAGAAAATTTTAGGAGGTGACTCAAAGGGACCGTTAAGTGGCCGATTACGAGGAAGAATTCACTCGTTGGCAAAATTTCGTACCGGATGAGGTAAGCAAGGAAAAGAGAAAGAAAGAAAAGTTTATGGATGGGTTAGTTTGGAGAATCAGACAACAATTAATTGATAATTCCGCATTAGTAGATTATACTGATGTCATTAACGCAACACTCCGGCACTGTTGGGAATATCGCTTCCACGCGAAAGGAAGCAGGAAGGGAGTGGGGATTAACCAGTCGGATGAGGCAGAAGGGAACAATACCAATGGGGTATCCCAGCAGAAGACTGGGGGAGATCAGGGGAAGGATTTCCGGTAAGGAAATCATGCCAAACGATCTAGAACTGGAGGCTATCGGCGGGATGGCCAGGAATTCCAACAAGGTTGGCATGGAAGGGATCAGTGGCAGGGTGAACATGTTAAAAAGTGTTTCATTTGTGGGAAAAGCGAGACACATGAAGAGATATTAACTTAAGTGAGGCAGGGGTCAACTACAGGACGAGGTCATGGATGTACAGCCACTAAAGCAAGAGGCGGGTGCATTCGGGCAGGGAGAAACTCCTCTGGAACCCGAGAACCAGCCGCTGCAGCTGAGGTATAGAGGTAAGTATTTTTACCCTGGGGGCATGGGGTATATTTTTAAGTGACAAAGAGAATGTCATAATAAGAATTAATTTTTCACTAGGGTTCGCAAGCGAGTCGAACTTAGTGGGTGCGTTGGCGGTAGCAGCCATAGCATGTGGGTAAACTTTCCGTAGGGTAGCGGAGTTCCTTAGTGTTCTTCACGGGAGAGTGGAGGTGTAAACTGAGTGATTGGTTGAATTATGCGAGGAATGACTACTTTTGTGAATAATGGGAGTAGGGTTGATAATACTTTTTAAAAATCGGCAGGATAGCGATGGAATTTAACTATTGTGGATAGTGGAGTTAAATTTTGGTGTTCGCGACACCAGGGTATGTTGGTACTAGGTATCACCGGAGAGGGCGTATAGCCTATATATATGTGGATATATATGTTGTATTGCGTGGTGCGATGGCACATTGTGAGGTTTTGTGTTCTCACATTTTATCCCGGTAAGTGGGGATGTTTACTGAAGTGAATCAGGGTGGTTAAATTTATTTTCGAGCAAAGAGAGATAGCTCGGGGCTTATTTTGTGCAAGGACTAGTGGTAGTAAGGGCGCGGTATTATGTTGTCTTTGGTAGCATAAGGGTAAGCGTATATTCTTTTGTGTTGAGAGATAAGTATTTACGGGGAGATGTTTAGACGTAGCACATGGGTTGAGTACCCGGGCAGTAGATATATATGTATGTATATATATATATGTAATATGACTACGGGTTCGAAGTTATATTACGGGTTACGACTAGCATAGTCGGGTAACTTTCGTGCGATAGAGTGCGGGGATAGGGTGTATGGGCACCCGGGTTAATTAAGACAATTTTTTTGATGTTAAGCATGGGTATAGGGTGTATGGGCGCCCTGACAAGGTTTAAATGCATGCTTGTGTAACGTATGGTTAGAAGCGGATGTGATAGATATAGCGGGCTTGGAGGCACTTAACTAGTGAGTAATATGTGAATACTGGAACACTAGGTTTATCTTAATTTCGAGGACGAAATTCCTTTGTAAGGGGGAAAGTATGTAACACCCCGTATTTTTGTGGATTTAATATTTAATTAATTCGAGAATTTTAAATTACTTGTGTGTTGTAATTTTAATTGAATTAATTATCACAATATATTTATTTAAATATTAATCGGGGAGTAAATGGTTAATGTTTAGAGAAATTTATTTACTAAGTGAATAGTAATAATTTAATTACGTCATTTCGGGTATTAATGACGGGGTATGCACTTATCCCAGCCGAGAGTCGGTATAGACTTAATGGGGTGTGAGATAAGGATTTTTATAAATTAATTCGGATGTCAATTCTGACTGCGCGGTTGAGTCCGGATGGGTCGATATAGTCAGAAAAGAGTACCCGGGGGTAGTAATTGGGTCTCGGGGTATTTTTGGGCATAGCCGGGCACACACGGGCTGAGTTGGGACACTTTAATTAAGCCCATTAGGTGCAAAACGGGATTAAGGGTTTTTAACCTAATGGGGAGATTAGGAAATCAGCAGCCATCAAATCTAAGCCTAGGGCTTGAGACGGAAATTGGGGGAAAACTTAGCAAAAGGCAAATTGAGGATTTTGGAGCCAAATCGAGGGACTACACCAATGGAATCAGACACTACGAACAGTTTCAGGCAAGTGGTTAACTGTTTTGATTCGTAAAGCATGATAATCAATTCATATCATTGTGATGTGGGTATGAAAATTCATTTTTTTGGGATAAATGGGTACCAAATGGGGTTTTTGTTCATGAAACTATTGAATGAAATTCATAGTAAAAATTGTTGTGTTGAACATATCTGAGTATAGATATTTGATTGGAATGAGAATTCGGAATATAAACTGGGGAAAAATCTGAATTTGGAAATTAGTTGTAGAACAAGATTGATGGATTTTAATGGGAAAACCCATCTTTAAATATAGTGAGATATTGTATGAATCAAGAATGCTAAAACAGTTATAGATGATTGAGACTGGTTTTGGGAGTAATTAATTGGTTAAAATCATCATTTAAGGTTGGAAAATGGAGAAGTAAAACCTTGGAAATTCGGCCATGGCTGAAACAGCAAGCCGAGGAAGACAATGACATGTTCGATCGATCGATCGACCTGGGGGCTCGATCGATCGAGGGTCTCAGGAATCTTGCAATTCGGCCAGTTTGTTTACAATAAGGATTCTAATTAAGTTTTAATTCCTTACTTTTATTTGGTGATAAATTTATATGGGACACATATTTCCTTAAAAATTATTGGGTGATATAATTGAGTTTAGGAGGGTATGAACGGTATGTCATGAGATGAATGAATTTGGAGAAACAATTCAATTAATGATATTAGGCCGAGGAATGACATTCGGGTATTGTAGTTGGGTGACACTACATTATTAAAGGAATTTAGGTAATATATGTAATTATGGACCAAGTGGGTGTGTCCGGGTATGTTGGTAATTATAGGTAAATATAATTGGGAAATTTTAGAAATAAATGTGTGACACATTGTGGGCGAAAAATGTGGGACAAGAAATTATGAGATGTAAAAATGGACCAAGTGAGTGAGTCCGGGTATGTTGGTTATGTGACACCAAAGTATTAATTTAATTATTGAGAGAGGGTAATTAATTTGGAGTCGGAACATAGACTCGGGAAATATTAAGTTACGGGCCAAGTAAGTGAGTCCGGGGATAATGGTTGGGTGACACCAAGTTATTAAATTAATAAGTGTGATAATTAATTTAATTAGAGTCGGATTATAGACTCGGGTAGAATTAAATTAATAAATGTGATAATTAATTTAATTAGAGTCGGATTATAGACTTGGGTAGGATTAAATTAATAAATGTGATAATTAATTTAATTAGAGTCAGATTGTGGACTTGGGTTGGATTTGTGTTGATTAATTAATGTGTAAATTAATTAAAAAGAGTCGGATTGCAGACTCGGGTAAGTATTAAATTAATAAGGGTGTTAATTAATTTAATTAGAGTCGGATGATAGACTTGGGAAGGTATTAAATTAATAAGCGTGTCGATTAATTTAATTGTAGTCGGACCATAGACTCGGGGAAAATATTATATAAATTAAAGAGTGAGTTAAATATATTTGAGTCAGACCATAGACTCGGGAAGACGATGAATTATTAAGTGAGAAAATTAACTACATTGAGTCGGGTGATAGACTCAGGAAACGGTAGAGCCGGGGGTTATATTATATATATACGGTATAGTGATAGTATATATATATACGTTTGCATATTGTGTGTGAAATTAAATTACAAGCAGTGTACGGGATTTTGAGTACACGGTAAAGCCGGGGTTTATATTATATATATACGGTGTCGTGATAGTATAAATATACGTGTATTTATTGTGCGTGATACTAAATATCAGTGATTAGATATTTATTAAATTTATATACTCTAATGCTATAAAGGGAGGTTGCGCGATGTGGGTGAATCCCCTAGCTTGAGGAGTAGGGTGAGTATATCCCGAGGTCATAGCGTCCGGTATATATGGGTGAGGGATTTATCTCACTTTCAGGGAAGTAATATGACCACCTCCACTTCGTTTATATTTTGGTCCAAGTTGGTGAGCGATTCCAACTCGGGAAAACTAGGTTTTGTGAGCACACCTAGTGAGATAGCATTTTAGAGGGAATCATCCGGTGAGGGTAAACTCGGAGGGATGGATATACGTATGATATATGTGTGGTTGTTAGTAAAGGTACGTATAATATGGTAGTAAATATTATATGTAGGTGAATAATACAGTGTGTGATGTATTTACCTTATATAACTCGGGTTACAGTTATATGTTGTTAATTAATGAGAAATTAATTAAGTTATTCATTTGTGGGAATAATACAGTGCGTGATGTATTTACTTTATATAACTTGTGAGACGGTTATATGCTACTATTGAAGAGGAATAAATTAAGTAAATTGTGAGATAACTTATAATTCAAGAAATTATTATACTCGGGTTAGAGTAATATGGTAAGGGAAGGTTATATCAGGACTAGTTGGACGGGGTAGTACAACTAGGTGGGGTTAAGGTAATCGGTAGGTGAGCACAATAGTTGATGGGTGAGGATGTCCACAAGTGAGTGCGACACTAACTTAAATATGAAGCGCATTCATGAATTTTAAATTACTGCAGTTAATTCACTTGCTAAATATTTTGAAAATGTTTTGGGTTCTAACCCTTGCTATAAAACTATTTTCAAAACCTTTTAGGTGTCCAGCCACAGGGACGCCAGGATTGATATTCTATTCCAGGGACACGGAGCTGCGGCATATGTGGATGCTAGCAGGAGTTTGGATTAGACGCATCATTCATTCATTCCTAGAGTAGGAATCTTGTATCAGTTTCAATTTTATTTGGGGATTGTAGCCCAGAATTCTCGGTACAGTTTTCAGGTGTAATTTATTCAGGTGTTGAATATTTGTATTTGGATTATTTATTTGGTGGCCGGTGATTTATTCGGCAAGTTGTGTAATTATTATTCTATTTACTTTCATTCAGTTGTGTGAATGGTTTATACTTTAATTCCGCATGTACAGTTTTGGTTTAGTTAAAAAGTTAAAATTGGCACGAGTTTTTTGAATACTAGGTGGGTAGTAAGCTTTAAAAAGTTTTCGACAGTGATGCTAAGGATGATCCAACTGGGATTCCTGTTTTAATTTGGTATAGGACTGATCACCCGGTATTTTATTAGGCGGGGTGTCACAGATGGTATCAGAGCATCAGGTTCTAGTGTCCTTAGGATCTGTGCGGCTTTTCACGTTTCAGCTTAGCAATCTTTGATATAGAGCCCTATCATAGGATTGTTGTATTCTCATATGTATGCGCATATACGTTCCTCTGCGAAATTTATATTTGAGAGTGAACTCATACAATTCGATTCTCATTCCAGATGACGCCCAGGAGGGAGAGAACAGTTAGGGTAGCAGGTGGAGATGAGACGGGTGAGGCTCATTGGGAGCAAGAGCTACCACAACAACGGCCATGGATGATTTTGTCAGCATAGGTCACTGAAATAGTGTCGCAGGCAGTTGGAGCAACGGTGGTCACAACGGCAAGGTACTTTCCACGAAATCAGCCATAAGTGTTAGTGGCGTCGGATGTTCAGACTCACGCGGAGTCGTCAGGGTGGAAGCAAGAAAGAGAAGTTATTTTTAGTGGGAACCCACCAGAATTGTGAGGGATTCAGATGTAGTTCTAGCGTGTCAAGAAAAAGAGATATCCAGCGTTACCTACGCATAGGAGATTGCGATGAGGTACGGAAGCAAATGCTAACCACTTTTTGTTTAGTGGGAGAAGCACTAAAGTGGTGGGAGTCGATCACCACAATTGAGGAAAGGGACACACTAGCTACTGTAGAGTTTTTGGTGCGGTTCGACCCCAAGCATTTTTCCTCCAGCGGTTGAGATCGAAGCGAGGAGAAAATTTGTGAGGTGACTCAAAGGGGACCGTTAAGTGGCCGATTACGAGGAAGAATTCACTCGTTGGCAAAATTTCGTATCGGATGAGGTAAGCGAGGAAAAGAGAAAGAAAGCAAAGTTTATGGATGGTTTAGTCTGGAGAATCAGGCAATAATTAATTGATAATTTCGCATTAGTAGATTATACTGATGTCATTAACGCAACACTCCGACACTGTTGGGAATATCGCTTCCACGCGAAAGGAAGCGGGAAGGGAGTGGGGATTAACCAGTCGGATGAGGCAGAAGGGAACAATACCAGTGGGGTATCCCAGCAGCAGACTGGGGGAGATCAGGGGCAGGACTTCTGACAAGGAAATCATGCCAAACGATCTAGAACTGGAGGCTATCGGCAGGATGGCCAGAAATTCCAACAAGGTTGTCATGGAAGGGATCAGTGGCAGGGTGAACATGTTAGAAAGTGTTTCGTTTATGGGAAAAGTGAGACACATGAAGAGATATTACCTTAAGCGAGGCAGGGGTCAACTACAGGACGAGGTCCTAGATGTACAACCACTAAAGCAAGACGCGGGTGCATTCGGGCAAGGAGAAACTCCTCCAGAACCCGAGAACCAACCGCTGCAGCTGGGGTATAGAGGTAAGTATTTTTACCCTAGGGGCATGGGGTATATTTTTTAGTGACAAAGAGAATGTCATAATAAGACTTATTTTTTTCACAAGGGTTCGCAGGCAAGTCGAACTTAGTGGGTGCGTTGGCGGTAGCAGCCATAGCATGTGGGTAAACTTTCCGTAGGGTAGCGGAGTTCCTTAGTGTTCTTCACGGGAGAGTGGAGGTGTACACTTAGTGATTGGTTGAATTATGCGAGGAATGACTGCTTTCGTGAATAATGGGAGTAGGGTTTATAATACTTTTTAAACATCGGCTGGATAGCGATGGAATTTAACTATTGTGGATAGTGGAGTTAAATTTTGGTGTCCGCGACACCAGGGTATGGTTGGTACTAAGTATCACCGGAGAGGGCGTATAGCCTATATATATGTGGATATATATGTTGTATTGCGTGGTGCGATGTCACATTGTGAGGTTTTGTGTTCTCACATTTTATCCCGGTAAGTGGGGATGTTTACTGAAGTGAATTAGGCTGGTTAAATTGATTTTCGAGCAAAGAGAGATAGCTCGGGGCTTATTTTGTGCAAGGACTAGTGGTAGTAAGGGCGCGGTATTATGTTGTCATTGGTAGCATAAGGGTAAGCGTATATTCTTTTGTGTTGAGAGATAAGTATTTACGGGGAGATGTTTAGACGTAGCACATGGGTTAAGTACCCGGGCAGTAGATATATATATATATATATATATATATATATGTAATATGACTATGGGTTCGAAGTTATATTACGGGTTACGACTAGCATAGTCGGGTAACTTTCGTGCGATAGAGTGCGGGGATAGGGTGTATGGGCACCCGGGTTAATTAAGACAAATTTTGTGCGGTTAAGCACGGGTATAGGGTGTATGGGCGCCCTGACAAGGTTTAAATGTATGCTTGTGTAGCGTTTGGTTAGAAGCGGATGTGATAGATATAGCGGGCTTAGAGGCACTTGACTAGTGAGTAATATGTGAATACTGGAACACTAGGTTTATCTTAATTTCGAGGACGAAATTCCTTTGTAAGGGGGGAAGTATGTAACACCCCGTATTTTTGTGCATTTAATATTTAATTAATTCGGGAATTTTAAATTACTTGTGTGTTGTAATTTGAATTGAATTAATTATGACAATATATTTATTTAAATATTAATCGGGGAGTAAATGGTTAATGTTTAGAGAAATTTATTTATAAAGTGAATAGTAATAATTTAATTACGTCATTTCGGGTATTAATGACGGGGTATGCACTTATCCCAGCCGGGAGTCGGTATAGACTTAATGGGGTGTGAGATAAGAATTTTTATAAATTAATTCGGATGTCAATTCTGACTGTACGGTTGAGTACGGATGGGTCGAGATAGTCAGAAAAGAGTACCCGGGGGTAGTAATTGGGTCTCGGGGTATTTTTGGGCATAGCCGGGCCCATACGGGGTGAGTTGGGCCACTTTAATTAAGCCCATTAGGTGAAAAACGGGATTAAGGGTTTTAACCTAATGGGGAGATTAGGAAATCAGCAGCCATCAAATCTAAGCCTAGGGCTTGAGACGGAAATTGGGGGAAAACTTAGCAAAAGGCAAATTGAGGATTTTCGAGCCAAATCGAGGGACTACACCAACAGAAACAGACACTACGAACACTTCCAGGCAAGTGGTTAACTGTTTTGATTCGTAAAGCATGATAATCAATTCATATCATAGTGATGTGGGTATGAAAATTCCTTTTTTGGGGATAAATGGGTACCAAAAGGGGTTTTTGTTCATGAAACTATTGAATGATATTCATAGTAAAAAAATTTGCGTTGAACATATCTGAGTATAGATATTTGATTGGAATGAGAATTCGGAATATAAACTGGGGAAAAATCTGAATTTGGAAATTGGTTGTAGAACAAGATTGATGGATTTTAATGGGAAAACCCATCTTTAAATATAGTGAGTTATTGTATGAATCAATAATGCTAAAACAGTTATAGATGATTGAGACTGGTTTTGGGAGTAATTAATTGGTTAAAATCATCATTTAAGGTTGGAAAATGGAGAAGTAAAACTTTGGAAATTCGGCCATGGCTGAAACAGCAAGCCGAGGAAGACAATTACCTGTTCGATCGATCGATCGACCCGGGGGCTCGATCGATCGAGGGTCTCAGGAATCTGGCAATTCGGCCAGTTTGTTTACAATAAGGATTTTAATTAAGTTTTAATTCCTTACATTTATTTGGTGATAAATTTATATGGGACACATATTCCCTTAAAAATTATTAGGTGATATAATTGAGTTTAGGAGGGTATGAACGGTATGTCATGAGATGAATGAATTTGGAGAAATAATTCAATTAATGATATTAGGCCGAGGAATGACATTCAGGTATTGTAGTTGGGTGACACTGCATTATTAAAGGAATTTAGGTGATATATGGAATTATGGACCAAGTGGGTGTGTCCGGGTATGTTGGTAATTATAGGTAAATATAATTGGAAAATTTTAGAAATAAATGTGTGACACATTGTGGGCGAAAAATGTGGGACAAGAAATTATGAGATGTAAAAATGGACCAAGTGAGTGAGTCCGGGTATGTTGGTTATGTGACACCAAAGTATTAATTTAATTATTGAAAGAGAGTAATTAATTTGGAGTCGGAACATAGACTCGGGAAATATTAAGTTACGGGCCAAGTAAGTGAGTCCGGGGATAATGGTTGGGTGACACCAAGTTTTTAAATTAATAAGTGTGAAAATTAATTTAATTAGAGTCGGATTATAGACTCGGGTAGGATTAAATTAATAAATGTGATAATTAATTTAATTAGAGTCGGATTATAGACTCGGGTAGGATTAAATTAATAAATGTGACAATTAATTTAATTAGAGTCAGATTGTGGACTCAGGTAGGATTTGTGTTGATTAATTAATGTGTAAATTAATTAAAAAGAGTCGGATTGCAGACTCGGGTAAGTATTAAATTAATAAGGGTGTTAATTAATTTAATTAGAGTCGGATGATAGACTCGGGAAGGTATTAAATTAATAAGCGTGTCGATTAATTTAATTGGAGTCGGACCATAGACTCGGGGAAAATATTATATAAATTAAAGAGTGAGTTAAATATATTTGAGTCAGACCATAGACTCGGGAAGACGATGAATTATTAAGTGAGAAAATTAACTACATTGAGTCGGGTGACAGACTCAGGAAATTTTCAGGCAGTGTACGGGACTTAGAGTACACGGTAGAGCCGGGGGTTATATTATATATATACGATATAGTGATAGTATATGTATATATATATATATATATATATATATACGTGTGCATATTGTGTGTGAAATTAAATTACAAGCAGTGTACGGGATTTTGAGTACACGGTAAAGCCGGGGTTTATATTATATATATACGGTGTCGTGATAGTATATATACACGTCTCTTTATTGTGCATGATACTAAATATCAGTGATTAGATATTTATTAAATTTATATACTCTAATGCTATAAAGGGAGGTTGCGCGATGTGGGTGAATCCCCTAGCTTGAGGAGTAGGGTGAGTATATCCCCAGGTCGTAGCGTCCGGTATATATGGGTGAGGGATTTATCTCACTTTCAGGGAAGGAATATGACCGCCTCCACTTCGTTTATATTTTGGTCCAAGTTGGTGAGCGATTCCAACTCGGAAAAACTAGATTTTGTGAGCACACCTAGTGAGATAGCATTTTAGAGTGAATCATCCGGTGAGGGTAAACTCGGAAGGATGGATATACGTATGATATATGTGTGGTTGTTAGTAAAGGTACATATAATATGGTAGTAAATATTATATGTAGGTGAATAATACAGTGTGTGATGTATTTACCTTATATAACTCGGGTTACAGTTATATGTTGTTAATTAATGAGAAATTAATTAAGTTATTCATTGGTGGGAATAATACAGTGCGTGATGTATTTACTTTATATAACTTGTGAGACGGTTATATGCTACTATCCAAGAGGAATTAATTAAATAAATTGTGAGATAACTTATAATTCAAGAAATTATTATATTCGGGTTAGAGTAATATGGTAAGGGAATGTTATATCAGGACTAGTTGGACGGGGTAGTACAACTAGGTGGGGTTAAGGTAACTGGTAGGTGTGCAAAATAGTGGAGGGGTGAGAATGTCCACAAGGGAGTGCGACACTAACTTAAATATGAAGCGCATTCATGCATTTTAAATTACTGCAGTTAATTCACTTGCTAAATATTTTCAAAATGTTTTGGGTTCTAACCCTTGCTATAAAACTATTTTCAAAACCTTTTAGGTGTCCAGCCACAGGGACGCCAGGATTGATATTCTATTCCAGGGACACAGAGCTGGGCATATGTGAATGCTAGCAGGAGTTTGGATTACACGCATCATTCATTCATTCCTAGAGTAGGAATCTTGTATCAGCTTCAGTTTTATTTGGGGCTTGTAGCCCAGACTTCTCGGTACAGTCTTCAGGTGTAATTTATTTAGGTGTTGAATATTTGTATTTGGATTATTTATTTGGTGGTCGGTGATTTTTTTGGCAAGTTGTGTATTTATTATTCTATTTACTTTCATTCAGTTGTGTGAATGGTTTATACTTTAATTCCGCATGTACAGTTTTGGTTTAATTAAAAAGTTAAAATTGGCACCAGTTTTTGGAATACTAGGTTGTTAGTAAGCTTTAAAAAGTTTTTGACAGTGATGCTAAGGATGATCCAACTGGGATTCCTGTTTTAATTTGGTATAGGACTGATCACCTGGTATTTTATTAGGCGGGGTGTCATAGTGAAGGCCTCCTTTTATAGGCCCAGGTCACTGCCGATTGGCATATACATGTTCCTGCCGATAGGCAGGGTCTGGAACCTGCCATTTGGTAGTGCGTTTTAGGTTTTTTAAAAAAATTGACTGTCAAGGACAAACCGTTGGTCAGAATCACACACGGGGCATACCATTGGAAAGGTAATTCAGATACCTTCGAAAGTCCTTTGGGCTGCTCCTGAGTTCAAGAGCTGACTTTGGGTCAAATATGGATTGGAAGTATTTGTCGGTCTATTGGATGGGGAATCGTTCGGACGCAAACGGATCGTTCGTCCACATGGTAAGTCCAAATTGTGCATGGGGCAGATCGGTGGAAAGTTTAGGAGATTTAATTAGACATTACAAAGATTTTGACCCAGTTTGGAGTGTTGACTTTGGTCAACCGGACCCGAGAAGCATTCGGTGACCTCTTGGAGTCAAACAGATCGTTCGTCCGCATGGAAAGTCAAAATCATGCACGGGATGGACCATTGGAAAGGGTATTCAGTGCCCTTAAAAGATTCATTCAGCCTTGGTTGAGCTGAAGAGTTTACTTTGGTTAAATAGAGCCCGAGAGCACTTGGTGGCCTTTGGGTCAAGTTTCAGATGCAAATGGATCGTTCGTCCGCATGGTAAGTCAGAATCGCGCACGAGATGAACCGTTGGAAAGAGAATTCAGTGCCCTTCGAAGATTCATTGAGTCTCGGTCGAGACAAAAAGTTTGACTTTTTGGTCAAACTGAGCCGAGAAGTGCCCGATGGCTTCTAGGTCAGTACTCAGGACATGACCTCGGTTTGTAGTGATGGAGGGAGGTACTAGGGACCTAAGGAGAGTTAGGGAGTAACATAATGGGGTGTCTACAGAGCCCCTCGACGGGTGAGTTTGGAACAAATGATGACCGTCGAATAGACACCACATGATGCTTTTAAGGGAGTATTACCGATTCAGAGGGTGGAGGCCGATTCTGAGGACCTAAGGAGTGTGCTGGGGATGGAATGATGATCGAAGGTTTAGGTTGATTCTGAGGACCTGAAGTGGTGTTGGGGGGGTGACCAATTCTGCGGGTTAAAGCCAAATCTGCGGGCCTAGGGTGAAGATCTAATAATCGAGGTCAATTATGACCTAAGATTGGTGACGACCGAGGACCGGGGTTAATTCTGACCCAACTCAGGGGACGATCCAAGACCGAGGTCAATTCTGACCTAAAGAGTGGTGGCGACCGAGTACCGGGGTCAATTCTGATCCAAACCAGGTTATGATCCAAGACCGAGGTCAATTCTGACCTAAAGAGTGGTGACGACCGAGGACCGAGGTCAATTCTGAACCAACTCAAGTGACGATCCAAGACCGAGGTCAATTCTGACCTAAGAGTGGTAATGACTAAGGATTGGGGTCAATTCTGACCCAACTCAGGTGACGATCCAAGACCGAGGTCAATTCTGACCTAAAGAGTGGTGACGACCGAGGACTGGGATCAATTCTGACCCAACTCAGGTGACACTCCAAGATTGAGGTCAATTCTGACCTAAGAGTGGTGACAACCGAGGATCGGGGTTAACTTTGACCCAACTCATGTGATGATCCAAGATTGAGGTCAATTTTGAACTAAGAGTGGTGACGACCGATGACCGGGGTTAATTCTGACCCAACTCAGGTGTCGATCCAAGACCGAGGTCAATTCTGACCTAATATTGGTGATGACCGAGGACAGGGATCAATTCTGACCTAACTCAGGTGACGACCAAGACTGGGGTCAATTCTGACCTAAAGAGTGGTGACGACCGAGGATCGGGGTCAATTCTGACCCAACTCACGTGACGATCCAGGATCGAGGTCAATTCTGACCTAGTATTGGTGACGATCGAGGACTGGGATCAATTCTGACCCAACTCACATGACGATCCAAGATCGAGGTCAATTTTGACCTAAAAAATGGTGACGATCGAGGATCGGGGTTAATTCTGACTCAACTCAAGTGACGATCCAAGACCAAGGTCAATTCTAACCTAAAAAGTGGTGACGACTGAGGATCGGGGTCAATTCTGACCCAACTCAGGTGATGATCCAAGATGGAGGTCAATTCTGATGTAAGAGTGGTGACGACCGAGGACCATGGTCAATTCTGACCTAACTCAGGTGACAATCCAAGATCGAGGTCAATTCGGACCTAAAGAGTGGTGACGACCAAGGAGTGGGGTCAATTCTGACCCAACTCAGGTTACGATCCAAGACCGAGGTCAATTCTGACCTAAGAGTGGTGACGACCGAGGACCGGGGTCAATTCTGACCCAACTGAGGTGACAATCTAAGATCGGGTCAATTCTGACCTAAAGAGTTATGACGACCGAGGACCGGGATCAATTATATCCCAACTCAGGTGACGATCCAAGACCGAGGTCAATTCTGACCTAAGAGTGGTGACGACCGAGGATCGGGGTCAATTTTGACCTAACTCAGGTGACGATCCAAGACTGAGGTCAATTCTGACCTAAGAGTGGTGACGACCGAGGACCGGTGTCAATTCTGACCCAACTCAGGTGATGATCCAAGACCGAGGTCAATTCTGACCTAAAGAGTGGATGAAGATTGGATTTTGATTTTAGTGGGGAAAGTGCTTTGTGATTTTGATTTGAGCTGGGGAGCTGATAGCTGAGGAAGCTTTTGTTTCATTAGGAGACCTTGCGAGGGGAACAACCTATTTTGGGTGTTGTAAGAGAATTCCGCTGGGGAAGTGATCAGGTGATCCTTAGAGATCCTCCGGAGCTTTGTCGGGAGGAGTTTTCACTTGGCTTTTGAGGATTTTTCTGGGAAAGAGGGGTTTCGCTCGAGGGAACGCGGAGTTTTCTTGGTGAAAAGGCTTTAAATCCTTCCTGGGATTTTTAGGAATTTTTTGGGGATTTTTCGAGGCTTTCTGGTATTTTCTGGGAATTTTTATACGAAATTTAAGGGGGGTGCCAATCGGCATAGTATGAAGGGTGCCATTCGGCAGTGGCACGGACTTTTGGGCTACCTCGGGAAGGTAAGGGGTCAGTGCCGATCTGTATGGTAAGGGGAGGTGCCGATCGGAATGGCGCTTGGCATCCTATATAAAGGGGGCGAATCCCTTCATTTTTTCACAGCTTCTTTGCTTTCTTTCTGTCCGCGATTCTTCTGCAAATCGTTCTAGCATTCCGATCTTTAAGAAATGGTCGCTTTTGTGAGCACTGCAGTCCACTGGGAGTGGTTGACTGTTGATGACTGGGAGAATGTGGAGTGGAGGGCTAGGGCGCCTCTTGATTTGGGGAGTGGGAACTCCTTTGATGCATTTGATCCTGTTATGGATGAGCGGACCTTGCTGTGGGAGCCATCGCACTTCGAGAGTGAGTTTCGGTGGTTATGTAAGTAACCCGACCTTTGGCATTCTTCTCTTTTTGGTGATTTTTCTTTCTTTCTTGACTTTTGATGAGACTTTTCCTTTTTTCCTGTCTGATATTTCTTTGAAGAACATGCATCCCCGTGGGACAACGGGGCTCAGGGATGTCTGGGAGCATCTTCCACCTGTGGTGTGTTGGATGGTATCATCAGTGGGTTTTGGGCAGTTGGCATCGGTGCTGGATGAGATGCCTCATTCGACAGCGGTCTTGTGCGCTTTGGGAGAGAGGTGGTGGGATACTACCCACACCTTCCATTAAAGCTTCAGGGAGATGACTGTGACTCCCACAGACGTGCAGTAGCTACTGGGGTGGATTGTGATGGAGAGAAGATAGAGGTGGATCGCTCTTTACGGGTGAGACCGGAGGCAATGCATGCGGCACTTGGTGATCTAGGGAGGATAGTTTCTGGGGATTCTATCCGGCTGTCCCTGCTGAATGATGTTCTGCTGAGCAGGGTGATTGATGTGGAGGATGGGATATAAGTGAGGCAGATGGCCCGATTATTCATTTTGCTGGTATTGGGAGGTTTCATGGTGGCATCGAGCGGCGACGTCATTCATTTGTGTTTCTTGCCATACCTGAGGATGTTTTCGAACATCCCCTTCTATGATTGGGGGAGTCTGACTTTGGTGACCCTTTATTCTTCTCTGGATGCATTCAGCCGGTGCTGCCAACAAAATTTTACTGGGGCCACGTACCTTCTTGAGGTATTCTTCAGTTTGTGCATTTATTTTCATGCATTCGTATTTTCCTTATGCGTCGCTTTTTGCTTATGAATTCAGACGTGGTTCTATGAAGTGATTGGGTGCAATACCCCGCTGATCTCTTTGAAGGACGACACTATTGGGGACTTGTGTCGATTATATCGATGGCGTAATGCAAATCGGTAGTCAAAGGGATCTCTCTCTTTGGAGACGGTGCGTCAGGTCTTGAATGACCTGACTAGTGGTAGGGTAAGACTCTTTCCATTTCAGTCTTGGTTTTTTCACCTTCTTATCTTGTATTGATTTATGCTCGCTTGGAGATTCTTAGGTGACCTTTTATCCCTGGGGGGCAACCATTCAGTATGCGGGGGCGACTGGGGTGAATGTGCGGATGAGGCATTTATTGGCGCATGAGTTTGGCCATTCCTGGTACCTCGGGGAGTGGGTGGTTTGTCAGATTGCTGAGGAAGAGGTGGTGGTGCCACCCATGTAGCCTCTTACGTCTATGAGGTGGGAGAGACTGCTGTCGGAGGATGAGAGGATCGCGGCAATGATCGGCGAGTCCTACTTTTTGTACACCGATACGGTTGCGCCGTATGATTATATGGACTTTGTGATGAGCTGGTTGATGGCGCCCAGTATATATGATTCCATTCCTTTCCTTCCTGCGAGTTTGAGTTGGGCGTTGGGTTCTTCCCACAGCGGCGCTGGTCCGTCGGCATCTACGGTGGCGATGACCTTGGAGGTTCCTTTTGTGTGGTTGCATACCCCTTCGTACAACATCTGGCGAGCTGATGGAGGGATGGTGCTTATGTTGCACCGTCCTCATGCAATGGATCCGAAGGAGTTGGTTTGACAGAGGAGGTCCTTCGACCTACAGTATACTTTTCTATTCCTCTCTTTCTTTCTTTTCTGTTTTGGTCATTTTTTCTTTGATACTGATTTGTCCTTTCCTTGCAGTAAGTTTGGGTGTCGACCACTTGGCTAAGGGACATCGGAGACTGGATATCTTCGGCGACTACTCATATTTGGGATGCGGTTCCTCTTCCTTCTTGCTTGGTGCCATCTTCCTCGTCCGGAGAGGACTCGAGCTCTGTTAGTGGGGGCGCATCGTCTCGTCGTAGGGGGAAGAGAACACGTTGTAGGGGTGGAAGCTCTTAGTGAAAGAGAAAGAATGTGGGTTCGGGCTGAGTCCCGTTGTTTTTGCTTTTTCTTTTTATTTACTACAAAATTGATGTAACAAAAAACACAATTTGATGCTATGCAATGGAGTTTTTTTTATTATCTTTTATGTAATGATGAATGCATGCACATGCACTTTTTACTTTGCTGCTGAGACTGTAAAAAGGAATTTTTTTGGAATTTGTTTTCTGTTTTTTTTTTGAAGTAAAGTTTTTTATTAAAGAGGGGGAAATTTTATATGGAGAAAAGGGGATTTTTAAATTCTGTTGAGAATATCAATTTATTTTTATTGAGTTTTCTGATTTGACAAAAAGGAAAATAGGGAAATTTCTAAAAATGGGGGGTTGCCGATCGGCAAGCACCCTGACCTGCCTATCGATAGTTCAGTCCAGTCCCATCAATTCAAAGTTTGATTGGTACCCTTGTCAGCCTTTGGTACCTTGTGGGGTAGGATTCCCTCCAATTTCTACAGGGATTGTGTCTCTTGTGAGGGTTCTCAAGTATAAAAAGGGGTAAGGGTGGAGTGTTTTCATCACACCTTTGCATTTTTACTTATTTGCCCACTATATCTTAGCCTTGAAAGATGGATCTCCCTGGTAGCATTGAGTTTTTCAACTACCTCGAATCCTCAGAATCAATGTGCTCTTATAATGTCGACTACAATGCTTTTAATATGAGTCGAGTCTCCCTGTGGCGCAATCGGCCTTTTGAGTGGAACGTGCTGATGGCGGCGGTACAATTCTGTTACCCCGAAGACCATGTATTCCGCTTTGGGTTGGATGAAGTTTGTCCTACCTATGAGGAGTTTTCTACCATGCTGGGTGTAAATCCCAGTGTTGCTGTGGCTTTGCCCAAATTTTCCTGCCCTCCCAGGGATTTATTGATCAGGCTTCTCCATATTTCGCCTTCGGCAGCTAGATCATTAGTCGCTGGAGGAATGATCTCCCTCCCGGCGGTGCTGCAGTCCATGCATTTGTGGGAAGTAGGTGATGCTGGTTATGTTGGATCCGTTGTTCTGTGTCTAGTTTCCAAATTACTGCTGGTGACTAGGGAAGTGCAGGTGGACCCACAACTTGCAGCCATTACTTCATCAATGACATATCATCGCAATCCTGCGACGGTGATACTGGCGGAGACTCTGAATGGCCTGGATGCCTAGAGATAAGATCGTTCGGACTTTTTGAGGGTTAGCCATATGATGCTGTTCATGTGGTTGTCTGAAAGATTCCGCTTGGTGACTCCTCTAGAGTATCCCTTGTCGGTTGTACCTAACTTCTTTTCATGCTACTTCATCAGCATTGGCCTGTATGTTGAGAACTAGGAGCATTGGCTTGTGGAGTATGGGGCTCGTGGGCTATATTGGTCAGTGCCTTGGTGGGGACAGTTACAGCCTATTCTGGAGCTAGGAGAGTATTCATATGTGCGGCTGGTTGGTCTTAGACATACCTCTTTTTATTTCCCTTGGCAGCTTCTGCGCCAATTTGGCTGGGCACAGATCGTGCCTCCTCGGACCTCAAATTTCTTTTCGGCAGAATATTTGACTGAGCGCCTGTATCTATTGCTTGGGTCTCTGTGGGAAAATCGGGGTTCGTCGACCCGTCCTTCCCAATCTGTCAGAAAAGTTATGCATGTCCCTGGGGATTATATGAAGTGGTTGTGGAGGAAAGCAGTCAGCAAGATATTGGCAGTGGAGACTGGACAAAGATGGTTTGTTTTATCTAACACCATGTAAGGGGGTGTTGTGGTCCTTTCAAAGATGGTTAAGGCTCATCGATCCATGGAATGTTTATGGCACACTATTCAGGTAGGGGAAACTTGGGGACCTCCGGATGTAGATGATGAGGGTGCTGGCTCCTCTGGTGGATGTGGGTAGGACTCCTGAGGAGTTTATTTATGTAATAGATGTGGGTATTTTATTTTTCTTTTATGGTAGTAAGGGGAAGGGGGTTATCCGTTCCTTTTTATTATGTAATCCGTGCTGAATTTTCTTATTAATGAAATAAATAAGTTTCTGATCATCCAGTTGTGCCTTTCGATGAATTTTGTAATTTTGAATTATCTACACCGATCACTAAGGCATACATAATCCTTTTGTTCAAGAATTTTTATAATGAACCTCCATTCTCGGAGGTAAGAAAAGAATAGTATTTTATGAGAAAGAAAAGGCCGCACTCATGTGAGGTGTATGAGCTGCCTACGTACCTCTCGGGTTTTTGAAATGTTTTTTTTATCTGTTTGAAAATAGTTTTTGCAGAGGATCAGGCCCATGTAGTTCTGGGTAGAGTTAAATGAAGAGTTTTTTTTTATAATGGAAGGGGGATGAGAAGAGTCATAGCGCGCCGAGATTTTGAACTAGGGGTAGAATTTTTGAGATGATCCAGATTGACTGGACGATCCATCTATTCCCCATCTAGGCCAGTGAGCATGGAGGCACCGCCGGATAAGATTTTCTTCACAATGTAGGAGCCGCTCCAATTGGGCTTGAATTTCCCTCTGGGGTCCCAGATGGGTTCTATTATCTCCTTGAGGGCTAATTCTCCCTCTCGGACATCGCGATCCTTGACACTCTTGTTGAATGACCGCGCTATTCGACGATGGTACCCCTGTATATGGTAAAGATCTTTTAATCTTCTTTCATCTAGGAGGGCTAGCTCATCAAGACGGCTTTGGCACTAATCTTCTTCACTAACTTTGCTTTCGAGCATGACGCATAGCGAGGGTATTACCAGCTCCACAGGTAGGACTGCTTCCATGCCGTAGACCAGGGAGTAAGGGGTAGCCCCAGTAGAGGTTCGGATTGAGGTTCGATAACCCCAGAGGGCGTACGAGATCCGGTCGGCCCAATCCCTACAACTTTCAGTCATCTTGCTGATGATATCTTTGAGGTTTTTATTGGCACCTTCCACTGCACCATTGGTCTGAGGTCGATAGGGAGAAGATTTGTGTCTCTGAATCCCGTACTCGTTGACTACTTCTGTGACTTCTACTTCGAAATGCAGCCCGTTATCTGACACCTGGTCGTGCGGGACCCCATATCGACAGATGATATTTTTCTTGAGGAATTTGGCCACTTTCTTGGCATTTAACACTACGTATGACTCAGGTTTGACCCATTTGGTGAAGTAATCGATGGCGACTAGGATGAACTCATGTCCGTTTGAAGACTCTGGTATAACCTTTCCTATGATGTCAACACCCCATGTGGAGAACGGCCAGCGAGAGGTCATGTTGTATAATTCTCACGGAGGCAGGTGTTGAAGATTGGAGAATTATTGGCATTTGAGGCATCTCCGGACATAAGCGGTGCAACCCTGGGTCATGGTGGTCCAGTAGTAGCCCTATCGGATGATCTTCTTGGCGAGCATGTGGCCATTCATGTGGGGTCCCCATTCCCCGTTGTGGATTTTCTGCATTATCCTCTCAATCTCGACCCCTGATATGCAGTGTAGATAAGTTCCATCGAAGTTCCTCTTGAATAGGGCTTTATGATAGATGATGTACAGGGCGGCCAGTCTTCGGAGGGTTATTCAGTCTTTCTTGTTGGAACCCTCAGGATACCTACCGTGTTTGAGGAGGCACCAGATATCATAGTACCAGCAATCGACTCGTTTGGGATCTTCGGTGGAGACAAGCTCAATATGGTAGCAATGGGTCGATTTGTCTTGCTTTTGAACTAGGAAGGGGGTCATTATTATTCCCTCGGGCACGTCGACCATGGAGGCCAAGGTAGTGAGAGCATAGACTAGGTTATTCTTTGCTCGGGGTAGGTAATGGAAGGTGATATCTCGAAATTGAGAGGTTAGCTCTTCTAACTGGGCATGAAAAGGTTGGAGTTTTTCGTCCTTGACTTTCCACTTTCTGAGCACTTGACCGATGATAAGGGCAGAATCCCCG
The DNA here is from genome assembly GCA_949130495.1 of Sambucus nigra. NCBI lineage: Eukaryota > Viridiplantae > Streptophyta > Magnoliopsida > Dipsacales > Adoxaceae > Sambucus > Sambucus nigra. The sequence goes on along the minus strand of OX422208.1, from coordinate 637,298,569 downwards.
TAGACATCAAGGTATTGAATACCTTTCTTGAGAGCAACTTTGAGTCCCACTGTCCATGCCTCATATTTTGTCGTGTTATTGGTGCAAGGGAAATCCAATTTAATGGCGATGGGAGTATGGGAGTCATCTGGGGAGATCAGAAGTATGCCAATGCCATATTCCTTTTTGTTGGCAGTTCTGTCAAAGAACATTTTCCATCGAAGGTGGTCTTGAGTGGTGCAGAGGATATTTTCATCTGGGAATTCGGAGATTCGGACATCTGCTTTGTCTATGGGGTAATCGGCGAGGTAGTCAGAGATAGCTCTTCCTTTAAGGGAGTCCTCAAGGTATTGGGCTAGCAAAGCCCAAACTGCATTGTCGGTTATGGTTAGGTATAGGAGCAAAGGGAGACCAGACTGCGGTGGCATGAGCACTGGAGGTTGGGTCAAGTATTGTTTGATTCGATCAAAGGCTTCTTGGCAGGCCTCATTCCAAACCTTGGTTGAATCCTTTCGGAGGAGCTTGAAGACCGATTCACCGATGGAGGTTAACTGGATGATGAACCGGCTGATATATTGCAATTTCCTAAGAATACCTCAGACTTTTTTCTCTATTCGGGGTGGTGCCATATCAAGTATGGCCTTCAGCTTTGCAGGATCTGCTTCTATCCCCTTTTAGCTGACCATGAATCCCAAGAGTTTTCCCTTTGTAACGCCGAAGACACACTTGTGTGGATTAAGTCGCATCTGATACCGTCGCAGTCATTCGAAGTACTTTTGGAGAGCGAGAATATGACCCTCTCTAGTTTTGGACTTGATAATCATATCATCCACATAAACCTCGACCTCCTTGTGAATCAGATCGTGCAGGATGGTTGTGGCACCCCTTTGCTAAGTAGCCCCAACATTCTTGAGACCGAATGGCATAACGGTGTAGCAAAAGGTTCCCCATGGGGTGATGAATGCAGTTTTTTCTTGGTGGTCTGGGTGCATCTTGATTTGGTTATATCCAGCAAACCCTTCGACGAATGACTTGAGAGCATGACTGGTTGTGTTTTCCACGATCATGTCGATATTAGGTAGCGAATAATCATCCTTTGGAGAAGCTTTGTTTAAATCTCGGTAGTCCACACACATTTGAACCTTCCCTCCTAATTTTGGCACAGGTACAATGTTGGCTAGCCATGTGGGATATTCGATCACTTGAATGAAATCCATGTTCAACTCTTTGAACACCTCTTCTTTGACCTTGAGCAACCATTCGGTGCAGAGTTTTCACAATTTTTGTTTAACCGGCTTGTGATCTGGGAGAGTGGGGATCTCGTGCTGAGCTATTTCAGGATCAATGTCGGACATATCATCATAGGACCATGCGAAGACATCCATTGTCGCGCCCCGAATTAATTTTGTTAAACTCATCCTTTAATTTAGAGATAAATTGCCTTAAACAATGCTTTAATTTAAATCTCTGAGGAAAATAGCATAAGATTTTTTTTTTCCAAAAGTATGTGTAGATGAAAACATAACTGCCTTTACTTATAACTTATAAGTACTACATAACTTTACATAACCAAGATCCTTAGTTTAATAATTACACAAAAGGAATCTTGATATTTAAACCATACTAAATATCCGTCACTCCCCCGTTTTAAGGTCCTAACTTGACAGTGAACTCTAATTTATAAGCATACCTGAAACAAAACATTACAGGAGTGTAAGTTATAAAGGCTTAGTGAATGACAACATACCACACATATAACCAATTTGAATAACCATTTTTATTTTGTTCTAATGCTATAACCCAACAGGAATTGTGAAACTCTCGCAAGCCTGGACCCGCCACAGTCCAATTAACCCACCACAGTAATTAGGGACCACCACATCCCTTTATTAGGACCGAGTACACAAACCTTTAAGTTGGATTAACAAGACCACCACATCCCGTAGGACCCACCACAGTCCTTAACATTAGATAAACGACTCACTAGTCCATATCATCATATAACATCGCTTAACATTTTTAATCATATGCATATGTTTCATAAATACAACATTACTCCCATAAACATTTTCACACATGTGTTTAACTACACATTTCCATATGAAATTATAAGCATTTATATTTCATAAGGAAGGTCACTCACCTTGGATTTAGTGCTAATATTAACACCAACTACTTCCTTGGTATGGTAGTATTAGCTGCTTCCCCACCTAACAAGTCAATGTCGTTAGTATTTGAATACACTGATTAACATCAAATCCTGTAACACATCACATAATTTGGTCAATCAGAAATAACTAAGAAGTAATTACATATGAAACTTCACATTTATATAACACCCAATTAATTAGGGTTCTAACACAATTTACATAATTAAATTACGAATTTGCTAGACAAAGTTATGCCCATTTTATTACAGCCTTTTCCAAATCGTTTCTCAAGAAAAACAACAACACAACTTCAACTTCCTGGAATTCTCATAATTTTTTTACAACATAACTTTTCATGATATTCCACCCAATATCAGTAAACACATTGAATAATAAAAATTTAATGTTTCATAATTTCTAGGGCTCATTTTCTATGTCGAGCAAAACGTCAAACACTTGGTATGCATTCTTGCTCCTTTAGGGAAGATTTTAAACCACGACTTCAAACTATCACCAAGGGTTCATTCCTTGGTATTTTTACACAATTTTCGGATATGTTATACATGTATGAGTTTATTTTACCCTCCAACTTGAATCACTCAATTCTAATAAGTATTCCATTATTTATACCATTTTTAGCATAACTAGGTCAAAATACAACATTAAGGCATAACTTAACAATTTTAAGCATACATAACCTTGACCTTGAGTATAATTCATGGAAACATATAATAAACATGTTTTAGAAGAAATATACATCATAATCATGGATTTTCTAAATCAAAATGCTTTACGAAAAGATGTTGTAAATTTAGGACTTTAAAGTATGCATTTACGATCCTAGCTTTGGTTCTAACCTATGTTCTTAACCCATCCTTGTTCCAACACAATTCAGCAATATGGGTATCATTAAAATATATATCCAAATCAGAAATAAAAACATGCCAAGTATATAACTCATCCATGTGACAAACTTTAATAAAGATGTAATTACCTCACGAGAATTCCTCGATTTATGGTTAATTTTCAAAGAAATTCTTCCTTAACTTTGTTTTTCTCTCTCCATAAGCATATTTTTCTCAAGCTTGTAATAGGAAATGAAAAGGATGATAAGTTCTGCCTTATAAGCTTAAAAACGTGGCTATGTGACCACTTTAAGGTGGTATTACGCGATTCATTGGGCAATATTCCGTTAATGACAGATTTGTCCTGCCTCGTAAAATCACCATAACTCACTATTTCGGGCCCCGATTTACTCTCACTTTGTGTCTATGAGTATATAACTTAAACATATACAACTTTCATGTTTTGTGTTTTCCCAAAATCATAAACCTAGTACACCTAATTTGGGCTCGAACAGAAGAGTAATTATTTACTCAGAATTTCATAACTTTCACATTTGGCGACCAAATATCGCCACTTTCGCACCAACACTCTAACTTAATTTTTATAAACATAATGATGCATTTAGAAACATATTTTCATGATGCATTTAACCACATAACCAATTTATAACTTATAACTCATAACTTATACTTAATCGTATAATTAACCTTACTAATCGTGTTTTAGGGCCTTACAATTCTACCCCTCTTATAAAAATTTCGTCCTCGAAATTTAACACATAAGAAACTTACCAAACAATTGAGGATATTTCTTCTTCATGTTATCCTCCCCTTCCCAGTTGGCATACTCCGCATTCTGACTTCTCCACATCACCTTAACTAGTGAAATGGTTTTACTACGTAACACTTGCTCCTTTCGATCTACAATAGCAATTGGTTCCTCCACGTAGGTTAGGTCCTCTTGAAGCTCTATCGGTTGTGAAGTAAATACATGTGAAGGATCAGACACATACTTACATAACATTGATATATGAAAAACATCGTGTATTCGGGAAAATTCTGGTGGTAACGCCAATTTATAAGCTACAGCTCCAACCCGTTTCATTATCTCATAAGGGCCAATGTACCTGGGACTTAACTTTCCCTTCTTCCCGAATCTCATAACCCCTCTCCAAGGAGAAACACATAGGAATACTCGATCACCTTCCTCAAATTTCAATTCTTTCCTTCGGTTGTCTCCATAACTTTTCTGTCTGCTTTGCGCCACCTTCAAGTGATTATGGATAAGATTTATCTTTTCAGTAGTCTGTTGTACGATTTCTGGCCCAAGTAGTTTTCGTTCTCCTACTTCAGTCCAACACACTGGAGTTCTGCATTTTCTCCCATACAAAGCTTCATAAGGAGCCATCTCAATACTCGAATGATAGCTATTATTATAAGCAAACTCTATTAGTGGCAAGTGTTCATCCCAACTCCCCTTGAACTCCAACACACAGATTCGTAACATGTCTTCAAGTGTTTGGATCCTTCTTTCTGACTGCCCATCAGGTTGAGGATGAAAAGCTTTACTAAATTTCAATTTAGTCCCCAAAGCTTCTTGTAAACTAGGCCAAAAGTGAGAAGTAAACTTAGGATCTCGATCAGAAATAATAGAAACAGGTGCACCATGCAATCTGATAATCTCATCCACATATAATTTGGCATATCTATCCATGGAGTAAGTAGTTTTAACAGGAAGAAAATTTGCAGACTTAGTCAACCTATCAACGACAACCCAAATAGAATCAAACCCTCGTGATGATTTTGGTAAACCTATAACAAAATCTGTAGTAACATGCTCCCATTTCCACTCAGGAATAGGTAAGGGCTATAGTAAACCACTTGGCTTCTGATGCTCCACCTTCACCTGTTGGCAAAACTAGACATCTAGCAACAAATTCTGCAATGTCGTGTTTCATTCCCGGCCACCAATAACATTGTTTCAAATCTCTATACAGTTTCGTGCTCCCTGGATGCATAGCATATAAAGAACAATGCGCTTCCTCTAAAATTGTTCTTCTTAAGTCAGGCACATTAGGTACACACAAACGGTCTCCGTACATAACAATGTCATCATCCTGAATAGAAAATTCATTTGCTTTACCCTTTTTCATATTATCTCTAACTTTCTCCAATTCTGCATCTCCTGCCTGTGCTTGTTTTATCCAGTCTATCAACGTGGGTCTAACATTTAAATGTGCCACTATTCCATAAGACTCATTCAAAGTTAATTCCACCCCCATTAAAGCTAACTCTCTCAGCAGGCCAACTCGAATACAATAAATACAAGAAACTATGCCTAGAGATTTTCTACTCAAAGCATCAGCAACAACATTATCTTTACCCGGATGGTGATGTATCGTGCAATCATAATCTTTTATAAGTTCCATCCACCTTCTTTGCCTCAAGTTCAAGTCTTTTTGTGTAAACAAGTATTTTAAGCTTTGATGGTCAGTAAAAATTTCACAACTAACACCATATAAGTAGTGTCTCCAGATTTTTAATGCAAAAACTACTGCAGCCAACTCAAGATCGTGTGTAGGGTAGTTGCGTTCATGTATCTTTAACTGTCGAGAAGCAAAAGCAATTACCTTTCCATGCTACATTAACACACAACCGAGTCCTTGATACGAGGCATCACTATAAATAACTAAACCTTCTGTACCCGTTGGGATAGTCAATACTGGAGCTGATGTCAACTTACCCTTTAAACTTTCAAAGCTTTTATCACAATCGCCACTCCACACAAACTTGTTCTCCTTTCTGGTAATCTTAGTTAATGGAAATGCAATAGAAGAAAGCCCCGGTATAAACCTCCTGTAATAGCCCGCCAATCCCAAAAAGCTACGCACCTCTGTCACACTAGTTGGTCTTTACCAATTCATTACTGCTTCAACCTTTTTGGGATCTACACAAATACCATCAGCAGAAATAACATGCCCCAAAAATACTACCTTGTCTAGCTAAAATTCACATTTAGAAAATTTAGCATACAACTGCTTCTCTCGCAAGGTCTGTAAAATAATACGCAGGTGGCATTCATGCTCATCCCTACTACGAGAATATATCAAAATATCATCGATGAAGACAATAACAAAAGAATCCACATATGGGTGAAATATACGGTTCATCAAATCCATGAATACGGCCGGTGCATTTGTTAACCCAAATGGCATGACAAGAAATTCATAATGTCCATACGTGGAACGAAAAGCAGTTTTAGAAATGTCACAAGCTCTTACTTTCAATTGATGATATCCGGATCTGAGATCAATATTAGAAAACACTTTGGCTCCTTGCAACTGATTGAACAAGTCATCAATGCGAGGTAGTGGGTATTTGTTACGGATAGTCACCTTATTCAATTGACGATAATCGATGCACAGCCTCATGGTTCCATCTTTCTTCTTCACAAACAATACTGGGGCTCCCCACGGTGATACACTAGGCCTTATAAAACCACGATCTAACAAATCTTGCAACTGTGTCTTTAGCTCTTTTAATTCTGCAGGGGCCATACAATATGGTGCAATAGATATTGGTGCAGTTCCTGGTACTAACTCAATCGAAAATTCCACCTCACGGTCTGGTGCTAACCCTGGGAGTTCTTCTGGGAAGACATCTGCAAACTCATTAACTACTCGTATATCTGATAATTTTCCAGCCTCTTGTCGTATGTCCACCACATGGGCAAGATAACCCTCACATCCTTTCCTTAGCAGTTCATAACATTTTGTAGCAGAAATCAAACAAGTTGGAGTGACATTTCGTTCCCCAATAAATTTAAATTCAGGTTCACCCGGTAACTGAAACACTACCTCCTTTTTAAAGCAATCCAAACATACATGATATGAGGCTAACCAATCCATACCCAGTATCACATCAAAGTCACGCATATCGAGAGGTAATAAGTCAACTAGTAATTCTTTTTCACCCACTCGTACCACACACTCCCTATATACCCTCTCAATAAAAACCAACCCCCCCACTGGAGTAACAATAGCTAAACCAGAATCTAATGATGATAATGGTTTATTAAGATGCAACAGATAAAGCAAAAACACAAAAGAATGTGTAGAACCAGGATCTGTTAACACATAAGCATCTTTATCACCAATAGGAAGTGTACCTGTCACTACGTTAGGCATAGCTTGTGCATCTTGTTGCGTCAGTGCAAACACTCTGCCTTGGCCTTGGTTTTGAGACACGCCTCCTCTACCTCCCCTGTGTACTTTTGGTGTAGAAATCCTATCTCCTACTGTCACACTCCCAACTGAAGTTGTAGCTCCCATCGCTGGACAATTCTTTCGTAAGTGCCCCGGTTGATGACAATGGAAACATAAAGGTGTCGTCTCAGCTATTGTACACTCCCGAGACATGTACCCTTGACCACCACATCTATAACAAAATATGGCCCTCGATCCCATCACAGATGCATTTTCTGACCGATTCATCCCAGTCCTTCCACCTCGAGCTTGAAATCTTCCACGTGCATTTCTATTATTTTTAAACTCTTGGCCCTTAGGCACTCCTCGTGCTACACTCTGAGTTGAGGTTCCCGCCTCCCATCCATATGATCTTATACTATCATGTCTATCTTTCTTTGAGTGTTCAACTTGCATTTCTTTTATTGACTTTTCTGACACCATGGCCCTATCCACCAAGTCCACATAATCCGTTATCTTCATATTAGCAACCATGCTTTTTATATCTACACTCAGCCCGGTTTGAAACCGATCACATTTACTTTCTTCCGTCCTCACCAAGTCAGGTGCAAATCTAGATAAGGATATAAATAAAGCTTCATACTCTGCCACTGTTCGATTCCCCTGTTTCAACGTGATAAATTCTTCCTCTTTCTCCTTCCTATAAAGCCTTGGGAAATATTTTTCAAAGAACACTTTCACAAACCTCTCCCATGTAATTCGTGGAGGATTTATTGGCACCACTCCCCCCATTGTAGTAAGTAACCTTTCTGTTGCATCCCACCATAACTTTGCATCAGCCTCTAACCTAAAGGTTGCTAATAAAACCTTTTGTTCATCTCTCACTTCCATCACCTTGAATATTGTTTCCATCTTTCTAAACCACCCCTCTGCCACTAACGGATCCGTGGTCCCAGTAAATGCAGGCGGATTTAACTTCATGAACCTCTCATGTAATTTGTCCCTATTCCCACCATGTTCTCCACCTCTTTCTTGTTCCATAAGTTGTGCCACAGCACGTAATATTCTTCCCACGTCATCAATAGGTTGTTGTTGCACCTCTGGTTCATCCACTTCAATAGGTCTATGTCCTTGCAGACTATTAGGTACATAGGATGCCTCACCCTCTGCTCTATCATGCGGCTCATGTGGATCCATCACTCACTGCAATATAATTAACTTAAACAAAATATAATAGCAACAGTTTAATATTAACATTGTTAGTCAAAATCCAGATACATAACAAACTCACTTTCTGGTGTCCACTGCCAATCTAGACCCTCACACCCTATCCAGAACCTAATGAACACGCTCTAATACCAAGTTGTCGCGCCCCGAATTAATTTTGTTAAACTCATCCTTTAATTTAGAGATAAATTGCCTTCAACAAGGCTTTAATTTAAATCTCTGAGGAAAATAGCATAAGATTTTTTTTTTCCAAAAGTATGTGTAGATGAAAACATAACTGCCTTTACTTATAACTTATAAGTACTACATAACTTTACATAACCAAGATCCTTAGTTTAATAATTACACAAAAGGAATCTTGATATTTAAACCATACTAAATATCCGTCACTCCCCCGTTTTAAGGTCCTAACTTGTCAGTGAACTCTAATTTATAAGCATACCTGAAACAAAACATTACAGGAGTGTAAGCTATAAAGGATTAGTGAATGACAACATACCACACATATAACCAATTTGAATAACCATTTTTATTTTGTTCTAATGCTATAACCCAATAGGAATTGTGAAACTCTCGCAAGCCTGGACCCGCCACAGTCCAATTAACCCACCACAGTAATTAGGGACCACCACATCCCTTTATTAGGCCCGAGTACACAAACCTTTAAGTTGGATTAACAGGACCACCACATCCCATAGGACCCACCACAGTCCTTAACATTAGATAAAGGAATCACTAGTCCATATCATCATATAACATCGCTTAACATTTTTAATCATATGCATATGTTTCATAAATACAACATTACTCCCATAAACATTTTCACACATGTGTTTAACTACACATTTCCATATGAAATTATAAGCATTTATATTTCATAAGGAAGTCCACTCACCTTGGATTTAGTTCTAAGATTAATACCAACTACTTCCTTGGTATGGTAGTATTAGCTGCTTCCCCACCTAACAAGTCAATGTCGTTAGTATTTGAATACACCGATTAACATCAAACCCAGTAACACATCACATAATTTGGTCAATCAGAAATAACTAAGGAGTAATTACATATGACACTTCACATTTATATAACACCCAATTAATTAGGGTTCTAACACAATTTACAGAATTAAATTACGAATTTGCTAGACAAAGTTATGCCCATTTTATTACAGCCTTTTCCAAATCGTTTCTCAAGAAAAACAACAACACAACTTCAACTTCCTGGAATTCTCATAATTTTTTTACAACATAACTTTTCATGATATTCCACCCAATATCAGTAAACACATTGAATAATACAAATTTAATGTTTCATAATTTCTAGGGCTCATTTTCTATGTCGAGCAAAACGTCAAACACTTGGTATGCATTCTTGCTCCTTTAGGGAAGATTTTAAACCACAACTTCAAACTATCACCAAGGGTTCATTCCTTGGTATGTTTACACAATTTTCGGATATGTTATACATGTATGAGTTTATTTTACCCTCCAACTTGAATAACTCAATTCCAATAAGTATTCCATGATTTATACCATTTTTAGCATAACTAGGTCAACATACAACATTAAGGCATAACTTAACAATTTTAAGCATACATAACCTTGACCTTGAGTATAATTCATGGAAACATATAATAAACATGTTTTAGCATAAATATACATCATAATCATGGATTTTCTAAATCAAAATGCTTTACGAAAAGATGATGTAAATTTAGGACTTTAAAGTATGCATTTACGATCCTAGCTTTGGTTCTAACCTATGTTCTTAACCCATCCTTGTTCCAACACAGTTCAGCAATATGGGTATCATTAAAATATATATCCAAATCAGAAATAAAAACATGCCAAGTATATAACTCATCCATGTGACAAACTTTAATAAAGATGTAATTACCTCACGAGAATTCCTCGATTTATGGTGAATTTTCAAAGAAATTCTTCCTTAACTTTGTTTTTCTCTCTCCATAAGCATATTTTTCTCAAGCTTGTAATAGGAAATGAAAAGGATGATAAGTTCTGCCTTATAAGCTTAAAAACGTGGCTATGTGACCACTTTAAGGTGGTATTACGCGATTCGTTGGGCAAGGGGTCCAATAGGACAATTCCGTTAATGACAGATTTGTCCTGCCTCGTAAAATCACCATAACTCACTATTTCGGGCCCCGATTTACTCTCACTTTTTGTGTATGAGTATATAACTTAAACATATACAACTTTCATGTTTTGTGTTTTCCCAAAATCATAAAACTAGTACACCTAATTTGGGCTCGAACAGAAGAGTAATTATTTACTCAGAATTTCATAACTTTCACATTTGGCGACCAAACATCGCCACTTTCGCACCAACACTCTAACTTAATTTTTATAAACATAATGATGCATTTAGAAACATATTTTCATTATGCATTTAACCACATAACCAATTTATAACTTATAACTCATAACTTATACTTAATCGTATAATTAACCTTACTAATCGTGTTTTAGGGCCTTACATCCATGAACTCCTTCAGTAATTCTTCGAGTTGTGAACACTCATGCTCGTCAAAGGTGGACCCTATCCTAATCTCAAACAGTTGGTTACTAGAACCGAGATTAATAACAACAATATTTTCTTCATTAACTTGAACGCGGTTATGTTATTTACTATTAACCTTATTTAGATCAGTTAAGAATTATTCATTTGCAAAATCATCATCATCAAAAGTTCAATTAGAATCTAAACAATTAATGTAAGGCACAACAAGATACTCAAAATCTTCATTTACTTCATTGATAGGAAAGACAGTATTGAGAACCTCATCAAAAGAGGTCTCGATTACATTTGAACAAGGATAGACAGTAGGAGAAGAAATAAAGTAAACATTGGGGTTAGGGGGATTTCAAGAGGTAGAACTGGTGCAGCATGCCAGTTGAGGATAGGTGTATCAACAACATTAATCAGACGGGGTGGGTCCATTGATGTAGTGCCTGAATAAACCATGAAGAGTACCATCCCCAGTATCTGTAAGTTGAAGGAATATTTAGAATCACTTTCCTCAGTCTCTTCGGTATCTTTGATGAGCGGTTGTACTCGGTGTTGGAAACTTTTGGCCCATGGGTAGCTGTCTTTGAAAAAGATCTCCATTCACGGCTTCATCTTCTTGTTTGTGTGGGCATACCATAGTTCTGGAAAACCATAAAAGGAGAAGTCTTCGCCTTCTTTGATGAATTTTCCATTCAAGGAGTCTCCTTGTATAGTTTGGATGCAGTCTAATCTTTTCTTTGATCCAGACTCATGGATCATTCTGAGCTCCTATTCTGATGGTTGATACCCCAAGCCACAGGGAGGAAAAGCTTTCTTTAGTTTGATGGGATCAAGTATCCCTTACTGCCTTTGCCCTAGTCCCAGTACGGGTATGAAGTGCATGTTTCTGAACATCTGAATCACATTGGCATTGCCATGAGGGTCATATTCTGGACAAACCCTTTCTTTGAAACCGTCCCCTACTAGGAGTAGGATTGGATCAACCCGAAATCCTAATAGGAGCATATCATTTGACCCGTGATGTATCTCAAGGATTGGACCGCTGGTGCATGCGACCTCGACAATTCCATCATTGCCCAAAATGGTGATGACTCACCCGTCGGTGAAGAACTTTAATTTATGATCGAGTGAGGAAGACACACCCTTGATATTGTGGAGCCAGGGGCGTCCGAGCAATATGTTGAAATAAGTTGGGATGTCTATGACTTGGAATTCAACGACAGGGTTTATAGGGCCGACCCCTATTACAAGTTTTATGGATCCCATAACCTCACGACGGGTATTATCATAGGCACGTACAACGGCGGAGGTTGGAGCGAGGTGGATTTTTTTCAGGCCTAAACACTTGAAGGCTCTCAGAGGGCAAACATTCAAGGCGAATCCATTATCGACAAGGGAGAGTGGCACAGCCTTCCTCATAACTTCGACATATATATTAAGTGCATGATTGTGATTCGGCCCAATTCTAGGAATTTCTTCTTCAGATAATGATAACATTCGGGTAGAAGTTAAGGATCTGACCAGATTTATCGCTTCTTCTGGTGTGGTAGAAGGAGGAACTATGGGTCCAGTGAGCAGCTTGATTAAAGCATTTTTGTGCAGCTGGGAAGACATGAAAAGCCCCCATAGAGTGATGTTAGCTTAAGTTTTCTTTAGTTGATCGAGGATCTTGCTCTCCTCAATGGTCATCTCTGGCATAGGAAGGTTTTCAACGCCCTTCCCCTTGTCATTTGTTTGTAGTGATCTTGGAAACTGGTAATGTCTTCCTGATCTGGTCACGTGATTTACTAAAGAAGGAAAGAACATGAATCATATTTCTTCATCAATCTCAGGTTATTCTGACACCCTATTTTTTTCTTCGAGGAGTTCTTCAAATGATATCATCCCACATATGTCGGCTACTGGGCCAGTTCTTCCTTAAGCTTGTTCTTCACTCGAATCTTCGAATTCTTCCCCCCATCCGGTGGTAACAATTATGTCTTTCCATGTAAAGTCGATGCATTCCAAAACTTCAACGGCTTCTTTATACAAGTTCTCCCATTCTGTGAGGATATGTGTGATTGAAGGGACCAAATGCCCTTGTAGCTTCAAAGTGTCAAGTAACTCGGTGATACTGCAAATGCTGTTGGTTTGCCCGAATAATTCTGCCATAGTCTGGACAACATCATCTAGGCTGACTTCGTCGATTGGTAACACCCACTTATCTAAATCTCGAGCCCACTTTCGTTCCTCCAAGTTCAGCGAGGATAGTAGGGTGTAGGATGAAATATGGTCAAGTTTGAAGAGGTTTAGGAGAGTAGATGGGTGTGATTAGAGTTGAGGGATCGAAATCCGGGTTTTCTTCTAAGAAGATTGCATTGGCATGATTCGGAAGTGGATTGTGAGTAGTGTTTGTCTTAGGATTGGCTGGTGGGGCGATGGTACCCCGGTCAATGAGATCTTGGATTATGTTCCGAAGGTGAAAGCATTGGTCGGTGGTATGGCTAGTGGTTTGGTGAAAGGCGCAATGAGCATCGATCTTGAAATTTCTTGGGAGTGGATTTGGAAACGGACGTGGATCCAAGGGTTTGATGAGGTTTTGGCTTAACAAGGCTTGGTAAACTTTGGAGAGGGGATCATGGATCTCAGTGTATTCCCTTCGGATGGGGGCATGGCAGATTTTTGGTGCCCATGATGTGGCTAGTTGAGAGATGTTGTTGATGGTTGAAACTGTAGCGCTAGTAGGCTTGTCATACTTTCTAGGGGTGAACTATCCGGACACCTTCTTCGGTTCAACCTCTATTTTAATGAGGCTTTCCTCGATTTCCACTCTAGCCTCTCTGAGAGATCGGAAGTGTGGATAGTATTGTCCTCCCATCCTGGCTCGGACATGGGGCAAGAAGTTCTTATTCACTATGTTGACCTGTTCTTCTTCAAATGGCCGATTAGTCATGGTAGCTGCTTGCTCCCTCTATAGGGTTATGAAGTTACTGACTGATTCCCCAGGATTCTATTTGAGCAGCTCTAAATCATGACGTATGACCTCAAGCTATTCGTTGTATTTATATTTCGACATGAATTTTCGGGCTACATCCTCCCAGCTACGGATTCTAGATTCCTCAAGAGATAAAAACGATCAGAGGGCACTATCCTTCAAAGTTTACTGAAATAATTGGTCCATCACTTCTTCAAAAGACCCTAGTAGAGTTATGGAACGATTATAAGTGTGAAAAAGCTGTGCGAGCTATTCTATTATAATCAAAGTTATAATTTCCTTTGATGCGGAAGCGTAAAACGTGATGGTTCAACTTTTAAACAAAACAACGAATTTTAAATCATTAAACCAATTAATTCAATTCAAGTCTTAGAATTTTGCCTAAGTCATATTTATCGATATTAGCAAACAAGGCGAAACCAAATTTTATCAAATGAATTGAATTAAATAAACATTACCCAATAGTTAATTTAGTCCCAATTAAATTGAGTGTGATGATTTAAACCGAATTTTATCTTGAATTATCCTAAGCATGCGTTCTAAATTATTTATGCAAGATAAAATAAACCAATCACACTACGCCGCGATGTACGAGGAAAAACCCAAGACGGGAAACAACCTCGGACGGCCCTAGCCACAAATCCACTAGATACGGAATTATAATTACAAGACAGATAGACTTACAACACACGACTCGATCCCTCTCAAGCCCCGATGCTTCTTCTTGTAGACACCTCTTCCTAACGGATAACCTTGGAATACCACCGCGGTCTCGGAATCCACCGATAGGACTTTATATGGTCACCGTCACCCGATCATGGAGCCTTTCTCCGTGTGGGTAAATTAACATAGAAACACTTCTTCTTTCTTTATGGGTGGTGGAAGCAAAACCCAAAACTTCTCTTCAATTCGGTGTAGAGAAAATCGGTGCCAAACTCCAAGCAATTGATAAGTATATAAGAACTTGGAATAAACTCAATTGGGTGTAAACACTAGAGTGATGGAAATTTTTCTCTAAAAATCTCACTCAAAACATGAACATTTTCCTTAAGACAATTTGCTCTCAAACTCTCTCTAAGAGATGAAAATGGAATGGAAAAGTTAAGTTGGAAAATGTTGTTCCCGCACATAATAAAGTCTGAAAAAGTTGGTTAAAAATCAAGTGGGGAAGTGGGTGCAAAACTGCCAAAAAACTGCCAAAAATTGTTCCCGTCTGGTATTTCGTTCGAACGACATTTCGTTCGAACGAAATCTCGTTCGAACGAGACTTCTAACGACGTTCCAGATTGAACTCGTTAGATTCTCGTTGGATACCTCATTCGAACAGAAGGTTCGTTCGAACGATATATCGAATGACAAGTCAGTGGCCTAATATGGGAACTCGTTGGCAGGTTCGTTCGAACGACATTTTCGTTCTAACGACAATCTCATTCGAACGACTCTATCGAACGAAAAACCAGAAAGTTTGGAAAATACGATTTTAGCCCAGAAAACTTTATAAACTTATTTTAAAGTTTTATTTAATTCTTTCTGAAAAATAAAACACAGTTTTTACAAAACCTAACACCCAATAAACTTTGTTCCAAGCTCCTATAAATATATAATTGCATTCATACCTTGGGAGCATGGAACCATAGTTGATGACGTAGAAACGAGGCACACAAACCGGCATATTTGATGAAGCTTTATACTCTTTGTCGCTACGTCTTCAACAAACACTTCATAGGCTTGAGAATATTACAATTAAATACTATCCTATGAATAAATATTTTTGTCCGGAATTGAGCCAAAACTATATATGCACGCAATTGGAAATTTGTGTCCTTACAAATCTCCCCCTTTGGCTATTCCGTGACAAAAACCGCTCTACTAGACTCAAAACATAACCCACCCAAACTTGACTCAACCCAAGGATCAAACGCTTTGCCGTTTAAACAATGCCGCTTTAGAAGAAATCCTGCACACTTAAGAAAACTCATCAAATGCATAGGGAATATCAAAGTATTAAATGGAATTTTAATTAATTACTCCCCCTAAATTAATTCTCCCCTTTATCAAACACATGACCTACCTAGATAATAATAGGATTAGATACCATTTCTCCCCCTATCATCATTCTCCCCCTTTTTGTTCAGGAATAGGCAAAGGATAAAGAACGAATAAACACGTTGAAGCTTAAAGTGTTAAGACATTAAAGCATATGGGCAATAAAAGCAAGGCAAAGACAAACAAATATCATATATATATATATATATATATATATATATATATATATACACCAATGAAGTACTTGCATATATATATATATATATATATAGACACACATATAACACAAAAGACAATAAGTTTGCACACTCGTATGGAAAAAATGTGTCATATGGAAACGGAAGTGTTGGGGTGTGAACTAGTAACGATTAAATTTAGACCCAAACAATTAATAAACATTCACGGAGTTCTCATTTGATTGCAAACTTTATCACATTTAAATATAACCTCATGTGACAATATGAAGATTGAACTCAATGAACAAACAAACACAATGCATACAAGCCTAGCATGCTGATGACTCTACAAACCAAATAGAGTCATGACATTAAAGACAACTAGGATAAATGGACATTGTCAAAACCGTTGATATACCATCCAATTCTCCCTCAATAAGCATATATATTCTTTTGCTTTTGAATGAATATATCAAACAAACATAGGCCTTGGCAATTGTTTTCTTTTTAATGCCAAATATTCTGTTTTTAGGCCTTTGGATCACGTATTTCTTTTAAATCCAATAAACGGTGGCTTACTATCGCAAAGGATTTAATTCATCCTTTCGAAGCCCTTCCCCGTGCACATTTATATTTATCATGTTTTCATTTTTCACACAGATCTCACATGCAACAGATTTTGACATGCACTAGTCCTCCTAGGTCATAGATATGTAGATGACTAGATTGGTAGGAGAACACCTCAAAAATATCAAATATAACATGTGACATTAATATTTCAAAAGAGCTCGTGCATGTGTGAAAAGAGGCACATAAAAATAGAATCCATTTAAACAATACAAAATCCAACTACTCCATATAAAACATGGTAAAGAACATTTGAAGGATTGAAAATCTAAACCAAAAGTTCTAGCCACGAGGGACCGTAAAAGATGGAATTCAAACACGAATATATGCCACATAAAGTGTGCCAAACAAAAATTCACAGAAAAAAAATCTTTTTGAGTTTTTAACATTTTTTACCAAAAATAAATATATACTCAAAAGAATAAACAAAAATCATTTGTATTTTTCATTAAGCTTAAATCAAATAAATAAAACACAAATGATAAACAAAAATATTTTAATATTTTTAAATTAATTTAAACACAAAATACAATACAAAAAGATAAACAAGTCATAATTTCTAGCATGTGATATGAAATAAGGCAATGACTAGAAAATGAATAAACAAGCATACATTTAGCATGTCAATATAGCATGAAGTACAAAAGCTAAATTATGCAAACACTAACACATTCATCCTTTAGATTTAGCAAGGGCGGAAGCATGTGAAAGTAAATGACAATCAAAAACCCTATTTTGTAAGGCAACCAAGTCGGATTTCCTAACCCAAATTAATGAAGAATGACTATCTTGGGGTGTTGGATCTTTAACTACCGTGGTTACTTTACTATGGGATTTTCTAGGAATTCGTTTAAGACCAAAACAAAATTTCCTAAGATGACCTTCTCGACCACAATGTGTACAAGCAAAAATATGTCGAAAAGATTTACCTAAGGAGTGGTCTTTAAATGCATTCCTATTAGATTCTACTAAAACATTGGTCTTGGCTTTATGAGTAGATTCATTACAAGTATTGAAGCCTAAACCACAAGTGTCATTTTTAATTTGGACCGTTCCTAACATTTTATCTAGTTTTTCCGAATGACACTCCAAATCAAATTTGACATTACTAGAGTCTTTTAATTTTTTTTGCAATTCTAAAATGTTAGACTCTAATAAAAAGTTTCTCTCTTCAAATGCAAGAAGCTCCTTTTTCAAGGATTCCATTAAACCCCTAAGTCTATCTCTTTCCCCTTCTACATATTCTAGCTTCTCTTGAAGAGTCCTCTCACGTGTCCTAAGGTCTTCTATTAAAGCATTTTCATCAACGACCTTGACACTTTCTCTTAAACTAGATTCTAACTTCAAATTAGCTCTTTTCAATTTAATAGATTCTTTATAAAGCTCTTGAAAAGCATTTTGAAGTTCACTCACATTAACCTCTTCTTCATTTTCACTCTCTCTTTCTTCTCCACTCTCACTATCATCATAAACAAGAGAATCATAAACAATGACCTTGGAAGTGTCATGAGTTAAAGTTTCATCAATCGATGAATTCTCGCTATCACTCACATGACTAGCCATAAAAGCCACAAAAATTTTCTTAGTGGGGGAATCGGGCTTTTCTTCCTTATCACTATCACTAAGGGTCGCATTATATGAAATGGGTCGCTTACCCTCTTTCCTTAGTTTAGTGGGTCACTCAAATGCCCTATGGCCATAACCTTCACAACCAAAACACTTATTAGACTCGTCCCTATCTAAATTTTCATTACTAGGTTTAGGGATCTTTTCGGCTTTGGGCATCTTCTCCGCTTTAGAAATCTTCTCATTCTTGTCATGCTTAGAAGATTCAAATTTCTTAAAATCATTTTTAAATTTATCTTTGTTAATTTTGAGAAATTTTCTAAATTTGCGAGCAAATAAAGCCATGTCTTCCGAGTCACTATCAATATCGCTCTCTACTACTTGTTTGACCTCTTTTCGGGCTTTTAAAGCAACGCCCTTTTCGATTTTCTTTTCAGTTTTAGAGGGAAACATATCCAGTTCATAGGTTTGTAAATCACCTACAAGCTCTTCTAATTTCGTAGAGGCTAAAGTGGGTAAAGAATTTAAAACGGTCACCTTTGGAATAAATCTATCGGGTACGGACCTTAAAATTTTCTTTACAACACAGTTATCAGGTATTTTCTCTCCCAAGTTAAACGATGAATTAACAATATCGGAAAGTCTAGCATAAAATTCATCAAATGTTTCTTTTTCATTCATTTTGATAGTTTCAAATTTAGTGGTGAGGTTTTGGAGTTTTGAAGCTTTAACGACACCAGTTCCTTCATGAGTTAATTGTAAAATATCCCAAGCTTCTTTAGCGATTTCACACGTCATAATACGACGAAATTCATCCGGTGTGACAGTGCTAAATAAGGCATTTAAATCACGGGAATTGAAATTAGCAAGTTTAAACTCATTTTCAGTCCATCTATCGGCGAGTTTGATAACACGTTCATTTTCAACTAAATAAGTTGGTGGGGACCACCCGTTAACAACAGACATCCAAACTCTCTCGTAGATAGATTTTAGTGCCGATCTCATACGCGCTTTCCAATATGCGTAGTTTGAACCGTCGAAAATAGGAAAATTTGAAAATGGAGAAAAATCCATTTTAGCCAAAAATTTAAAGGATCTTAACGAAATAATTTATCGTTTTTGGCTTTGATACCAATTTGAAAAAGTTGTGCGAGCTTTTCTACTAAAATCAAAGTTATAATTTCCTTTGATGCGGAAGCGTAAAACGTGATGGTTCAACTTTTAAACAAAACAACGAATTTTAAATCATTAAACCAATTAATTCAATTCAAGTCCTAGAATTTTGCTTAAGTCATATTTATCGATATTAGCAAATAAGGCGAAACCAAATTTTATCAAATGACTTGAATTAAATAAACATTACCCAATAGTTAATTTAGTCCCAATTAAATTGAGTGTGATGATTTAAACCGAATTTTATCTTGAATTATCCTAAGCATGCGTTCTAAATTATTTATGCAAGATAAAATAAACCAATCACACTACGCCGCGATGTACGAGGAAAAACCCAAGACGGGAAACAACCTCGGACGGCCCTAGACACAAATCCACTAGATATGGAATTACAATTAGAAGAAAGATAGACTTACAACACACGACTCGATCCCTCTCAAGCCCCGATGCTTCTTCTTGTAGACACCTCTTCCTAGCGGATAACCTTGGAATACCACCGCGGTCTCGGAATCAACTGATAGGAATTTATATGGTCACCGTCACCCGAGCATGGAGCCTTTCTCCGTGTGGGTAAATTAACATAGAAACACTTCTTCTTTCTTTGTGGGTGGTGGAAGCAAAACCCAAAACTTCTCTTCAATTCGTTGTAGAGAAAACCGGTGCCAAACTCCAAGCAATTGATAAGTATATAAGAACTTAGAATAAACTCAATTGGGTGTAAACACTAGAGTGATGGAATTTTTTCTCTAAAAATCTCACTCAAAACATGAACATTTTCCTTAAGACAATTTTCTCTCAAACTCTCTCTAAGAGATGAAAATGGAATGGAAAAGTTAAGTTGGAAAATGTTGTTCCCGCACATAATAAAGTCTGAAAAAGTTGGTTAAAAACCAAGTGGGGAAGTGGGTGCAAAACTGTTCCCGCCTGGCATCTCGTTCGAACGACATTTCGTTCGAACGAAATCTCGTTCGAACGAGACTTCTAACGACGTTCCAGAATGAACTCGTTAGAATCTCGTTGGATACCTCGTTCGAACAGAAGGTTCGTTCGAACGACATATCGAATGACAAGTCAGTGGCCTAATATGGGAACTCGTTGGTAGGTTCGTTCGAACGACATTTTCGTTCGAACGACAATCTCGTTCGAACAACTCTATCGAACGAAAAACCAGAAAGTTTGGAAAATACGATTTTAGCCCAGAAAACTTTATAAACTTATTTTAAAGTTTTATTTATTTCTTTCTGAAAAATAAAACACAGTTTTTTCAAAACCTAACACCCAATAAACTTTGTTCCAAGCTCCTATATATATAATTGCATTCATACGTTGGGAGCATGGAACCATAGTTGATGACGTAGAAACGAGGCACACAAACCGGCATATTTGATGAAGCTTTATACTCTTTGCCGCTACGTCTTCAACAAACACTTCATAGGATTGAGAATATTACAATTAAATACTATCCTATGAATAAATGTTTTTATCCGGAATTGAGACAAAACTATATATGGACTAAATTGGAAATTTGTGTCCTTACAAAGTGTGAAGATGAACAATTGGGGGTCCACTCCCTCCGAACTTCTCGATACTTGGCATCTTAAACTTCTCGGGCAACCTCGCTTTAGGATAAGGAGACATGTGGGTGTATTCCATGTAATTCCCAGAGATCCTGACTTGGTCAAACTTCTTGGTGAGAATCTTGAGATCCTCTTTGACTTTATTCAACTCCTCCTCCTTTGGATCAACGACCACAGGCAGGTTAGACATAAGTTGGTCAATGTTTGGCATTGGAAGTTGGGCAGGCGGTGGCCCATTGATAAGAGGGGCACGTAGAGCATGCTGATATTGTTTCGGAACCCAGATAGGCTCGGGTGGACCCATAGCACGAGGTAATAGGGCCTCGGTCTCTTGAGGAATTGGAACCTAGTTTTGTTGCATCTCTCGAACCTCAGTTTAGAGGTTGTCAATCATGGACACGAGATGAGCTAGGACTGTCATCAGATCTGGCTGTATGGCTGGTGCTTGATCTGTATTCTCCATGGAAAGTGGATGGATTTTGGACTCGAAAAAATTAGTAGAGGAACGGACGAAACTATCGAGTGATTTGACTGAAGACCGAAGTCAATAGGGAGCCAGGCCAAGGGCTTGCAATCGACCTGAGAAGGCATAGGATGAGATTTATTTTTGGAAAAAGAGAAGAAACTGTTTTTGGATTTTTGATAAAGAAGGGAGAAATGTTTTTGGATTTTTGATAAAAAAGAGAGATATCTTTTCAGAGACGGAAGTCAGCATGATTATTATAATTATTATGTTCTCACTTGTATTTAATTCTTCTAAATACAATACCGGACGGGACCCGAGCCTAGAAAAGTGGGGTTTTTAATATATGCACAGCTACGACTTGGACTTATAACTAGGCTCGCGGACAGGGTCTCGTTTTAAAAATGCACGAAAATTGGGCGGCAGATCGACCCAAAATTTTGGCAGAGTTTCGAGTTGAAACCGATAATCTAAAGTGCGTGTCCTAGGTTTGACACCTATATGCGGGTATGCAATTAGTTGGGTGAATCAGCATGGGTTCCCCCCTTTAACGTGACTTCCACGATGTACATCTTGCTCTTACGGCCAATCGATACGTGTGGACAAGCCATTTGATATACCTGAGTGTATGTGAATTGCCTCTCCATATACCTCGCGGGGCCGGTATGTGTGAGAGAGAATTCGATATACTCGGCATACGTGAACGAATTCCCTACGATATACCTCCCATCATGACTTCGGTCAAGCGGTACGATGCGGGGGAACCATTCGATATACATCGAAGGTACTTGGCCAATGGAAGGTGAGAGTCATATCGCTTAGGCTAACTGCGACCTGCCGGACCAGCGCCCATCACGAAGTGACCCTCTAGTTACTGGGTAAAATTTGGTCAATAACAATGCTCTTTTGTGATGTCATGTGAATCAATGCATGATTCTCTTATTATTATCTTATGATGAGAATGCCTTTCTTGATTATGCCAGACAGGGAGTAAGGTATAAGTACCCAGAAAGGGTACACCAAGTATGGATGGGTGATGCGTGCAACATGGGGATATATGTGATCCTAGGTGCACGTGGTGTGAAGTGAACATGGAGAATTTTCTACAAGTGTGTGAACATAAGCATAAGCATGGTATACACATGGAAAAAAGGGGAACATGCAGATATGGGGGGAACATAAACAAATATAACATCCATGTAAATAGAGTCAAGCCCTCAAAACACACACAAGTCCCCAGCAGAGTCGTCACTGTGGCCATCCCCGATCCCCGCCGCGCTGGGGCGAGCGCGCGAAGGGAGATGATCCTTCGGGTCTCGCGCATCCCTCTCGGGAGCGCTTCGGCCAGCGTCCTTTTGAGATGAGGTGCAAAAATGTAGAGAGATTTAGAGTCGCCAGTTTATTTTACTCAAAACAGACAAAAGAAAAAAGGGAAGCCATCCTGAAGGATGGCATCCAAAGACATACTAGTGCATGTGAAACCAAAATGATTCGAGAAGGGTTCGGAGACTTAGTTACGAAATGGGAAGGTGTTAGGCACCCATTCTGCCCTTTCAGTCTCTCATAGATATTTGCTATTTTCCTTTATATTTCCCCCCGTGATATGTGTGCATGTGTGTATATATAATGGAGGTAGGAATCCTCGACTTGTATCATGGAAAATATAAAGCGAGTCATCCGTAGGAAGATATAAGAATAATATTAGAAAAATAAGATTTACGCGATTACACCTACATTGATCGTTATAATGGAACGATAACGCGTATGGAGCAATACGTCACTAAGGGAAAGTATATAGAATATAGGAATATTAGATTTAGAGAAAATAGGAAGTAAAAGAAAAGGTGAGAGAGAGGACTCGAGTCTCGAGTTTTACCCCGAGACGCCTACTGTAATACCCCGTATTTTTGTGATATTTATTTATGGGATTAATTGAATTAAATGCGTATTAATTGGAAATTAATCCGGATTAAAATACTAGCAAGATGTGAGTTGGTATTTGATTATAATGTGCATATATGATTATATATGAATACTGAATTATGAAATTTGTCGTGAGATTAAAATGCGGCAATTTGGAAATTTTGTTGAGACGCGTGTGACAGTCGTGTCCGAAATATATTTATTTTAATTAAAAAGTGAATTTTAATTCTATTAACTGTATGGTCGTTTTGAGTGCGCCAACGCGTCCGGAAGGGTCGAAATAGTCAGAAAACACTAGCCGGGGGTTTGGTTTGGGTCTCGGGGCATTTTTAGGCCACACCGGCAACGTATAAGGGTAGTTTCGTAATTTTGGATTTTTGGGAATTAAAACCTACGAAAATTGGGAATTAAAAAGCTGACTTGGTAATTGCCCACTAAACCCACTAATAACCAAATAGGCTATGGGGGTTATTAGAATTAATCCCAAAAAGTTCCTAAGGCAAACCCTAGCCACCATTAACATCTCGGAGAAGAAAGCTTGGAGAGAGAGAGAGAAGGAATTCTGCAGAGAGAGAGAGAGAACACTCCATCAATTCGTCATCAAAATCAGAGATACACATAAGGCAATTGGTTTAATTACATATTTTGCAAAGAATGCTTCTTCCATGCGTAGGAAATTGACAAAATTTCATTGTTCTTGGAGAATGATAAAAACCCATTGAATTGGATGTAGAGATTTATAATTTTATGAGGAGATTGCATGTAGAACAATGTTAGGATGATTAGTCAGTGAAAAATACATCTTTTATACCATAAAAACGGATTTATTTATGTCTATGGATGAATTTAATTTCTAGGGTTCATGTTCTTGAGATTGGGGAAGAAGATGTGGAGATTTAATATTTGGATGAGATTTAGGATGAATTAATCCCACTAAATACGTTAATATATGACCTAAGTATATTTAGGATTGATTAGAACCCAAGTACAATTGTTGGTTTGATGTTTAGAGGAGATTAGAGGTGTAGAGAAATTGGAAAAACGAGTTAAGTAATTTATGGGCTCGAAACTGGTCCCTCGTTAGAAGACCTACCCAGGTCGTTCGAACGAGCTCGTTCGAACGAGCTTCTAACGAGTGGACAGTTTGCCTTCTAACGAGTTGAATGTTCGTTCGATGCCTTTCGTTCGAACGAGATCTCGTTAGATACCCAGTTCGTTCGAACGAACTCTCGTTCGAACATCCTCGTTCGAACGAGACTTCTAACGAGTTGACAGTTTAGGCTTTTTAGCCTGTTTTGATTTTGCGTGTCCCGTAAACTTATTTAATGGTAGAGATAACCTTCCCTTGATGATAAATTGTTATAGTAGGTACATTTGATATATATAGAGGAGTAAAACCTAGAAGTGTGATTCGAACCAAATGGAAATTATGGATTAGGACGTGAGTGTCTATTTCAACGTGAGAACAATTTAAGGCTTGTATAATTGTATCATCCGGGAATATGTAAATTGTGTAACATTATACGTAGGTACGAGAATGAGAAGTGTACCACATATAAATTATGGTGATTACTAAGATGTGTGCTTACTTAGTATATGTATTGATTTTATGTGTATGACATACCTACCATACTTGCTATCACGGGAGGTTTGCGTTCGCTTAGGGCCCTCTATTTAATTGATAATGTTAGAATGTAATATGGGAATCGAGTAGTAAGGGGTAGAACTTATTACGGTTTGGTTATATATGTATGTTATTTAGATGGGTACGGTATGTTAGGAGTGCACATGTAGTCGAGAGGTGAGAATTTCATGTGAGTGTACGTCCTAACATGTATTTTGCATTTAATGTTTTAATGTTATTAAAACACTTGTTGTTTTTAAAATGATTTCCACTTTCGGGCTCTGACCCATTTTCTTTCAAATCTATTTTTGTAAAAACCATTTTAGGTGCCCAGCCACAAGGACACCATGCTTAGGATCCTCATTCAGGTGACGAGCTTTAGCTATTTGTGGAAGTTATAGGACTTTGCTTGTAGACGCTTCATCTATCTTGTCTTTATACTCAGCATTTATCGGTTTTAGGGCATGTCGCCCATCCCTTTTAGAGACTTTTATTTATTTCAGTTATTCACACTACGGGCATGTAATTAATTCAGGATTCAGACTTGTCTTATTATTTTCAGTTGTTGGATTGTTGTGAGGAGTTTTCCTCCGGTTTCTTATTATTATTTGTTAGTTATTTCATTACTTCGTTATGGTGAATGGATTATGTTGTTATTCCATTATTCTTTTATTGCATGTTAATCAGACTTAATTTAAAATTTTGTAACTTACTTTTTAAATACTAGGTGGTTAGTAACTATTAAAATGTTTTCGACAGTGATGCTATTAACTGAACCAACTTGGCATTTTGTATTGATTTAATAAAGGAGTAGCTACCCGGTATTTCATTAGTCGGGGTGTCACACCTACGTAGCCTATAAAGGCATCAAAGTCCACGTAGTTCGCATACAAAACGAGGGGTGGGGTTAATCCCATAAATCCAAATGGGGGATATCTTATTTGTAAGTGTGTGTGTGTGTAGAAAAAGTGTTTTAGTTGTGAGAAAAGTGTGAGAAAAAGTATGAGAATCCCTATTTTGAATTTATGAGAAAACCCTCTTTTTCTTGTTTTTTGGGTTTTATTTATATGAAAATAAGAGATGTGCAATAATACTAAATAAAAACGTATATTAGGATGTGTGAGATGAGATAATAAAAGTGCTAAGTAATAAAATAAGTTATTGAGAGTTTAAGAGAATTTAAGAGAAAATAGAGAAAGTTGGACCTTCTTGAAGATCTTAAGCTTGATCTTGAATGTTGGAGAGCAGTCCTTGCACTTGGATGATGATGGAGAGTGACTAATTCACCAAGTTTGATGAAAAGGATGATGAAAAGTGGAAGTAAAAAAGGGATTTGGGGGTTGAAATCACGCTACCTTCGAGAAAGGTTTTTTGGATTCGTTGAGAGTGAATTTTATCAGATCTGGGCCCTCTTTGTAAATGAGGTAAAGGCCTCCTTTTATAGGCTCAGGTTACTGCCGATCGGCATATACCTGTTCCTACCTATCGGCACCTACCGATAGGTAGGGTCTGGAACCTGCCATTTGGCAATGCGTTTCAAGCTTTTTTGGAAAATCGTCTGTCGAGGGAAAACCATTGGTCAGAATTGCGCACGGGGCATACCGTTGGAAAAGTAATTCAGAGACATTCGAAAGTCCTTTGGACCGCTCCGAGTTCGGGAGTTGAATTTGGGTTAAATATGGATCGGAAGCATTTATTGGTCCATTAGACGGGGAATCGTTCGGACGCAAACGGATCGTTCATCCACATGGTAAGTCCAAATTG
Organism: Sambucus nigra; assembly: GCA_949130495.1. NCBI lineage: Eukaryota > Viridiplantae > Streptophyta > Magnoliopsida > Dipsacales > Adoxaceae > Sambucus > Sambucus nigra. The sequence goes on along the minus strand of OX422208.1, from coordinate 637,271,721 downwards.
TGCACGAGGAGGGCCGTTGGAAAGGTTAGGAGATGTAATTCGACATTCCAAAGCGTTTGACCCAGTTTGGAGAGTTGAATTTGGTCAACCGGGCCCGGGAAGCTTTCGGTGACCTCTTAGAGTCAAACGGATCGTTCGTCAGCATGGAAAGTCAAAATCGCGCGCGGGATGGACCATTGGAAAGGGTATTCACTATCGTTCAAAGATTCATTCAGTCTTGGTTGAGCTAAAGAGTTAAATTAGGTCAAATAGAGCCCGGTAGCGCCCGGTGGCCTCTGGGTCAGGTTTCTGACGCAAACGGATCGTTTGTCCGCATGGTAAGTCAGAATCACGCACGGGACGGACCGTTGGAAAGGGGATTCAGTGCCCTTCAAATATTCATTAATTCTTAGTCAAGACGAAGTGTTTGACTTTGTTGTCAAATTGAGCCGAGGAGTGCCCGATGGCTTCTAGGTCAGTACTAGGGACATAAGCTGGGTTTGTAGTGATGGAGGGAGGTACTAAGGACCTAAGGAGAGTTAGGGGGTAACATAATGTGGTGTCTACAGGCCTCAAATAACATCTTAAGAAAATCTCTATCTTTCAGAGGCCTGTTTCTAAACTTTTTTTATGTCAGGGTACTTCTATTGAATACAATCAAATTAAGAAAAAAATGTTAGACTAATATCTAGGTTATGATAAATTACTATATAAACAAAACAAATGTTTAATTCTTGCCTTTATAATATCATGCCAAATGCCATCTAGCCTATCGAAAATCCCTGCTTCTGCATTGTACCCATGACCAATTCTATTCACAAGCACGCTCTAATCTGAATAAGATTTTCGAAGATAGTCCCACTGGTTCTTTTATTGTTAGTGCACGCAAATTCTGACCACAGAATTGCCTTCGATTCTTTTGGAGCCATATCAAACCTATTACATAAGCAGCAAAAAAATAATTTTTTAATATATATATATAACTAATATAATCGTTCAACACTTATGAGTCATATTACAAAAAAATATAGTCGTTGTTTTTATTTTTTTAATGTTTTATCTTTTAGAATAAACAATGAAAATTTGATTACTGTTTCCAAAAAATAACGTTCAGCAATTATGAGTCGATTTATTTGAGAAGACCGAATTTGGACCGATTTAATCGGTTTAGCCTATTTATTCGGTCTAGGCAATTTTCAATCAGGTTCGGTTAATAATCGATCCACATTTACATTTATTTACTTTTTTTTCAATAAAAACTTGTAAGTTTTTTGTTGTTTGTACAATTTAGAGGCTGTTTTCTACCTTTTGGTTATTTTAGAAAGAAAAAAATATATCATTTGTTTCAAACCATGAAAAAAAATATTTGAAACCAAACGAAAAATTCGAGGAGTTATAAAAATCACAACCAATCAGTATAGTGTATTATTTTGGTGAACACCAGTTCAGTGTATTTTTTCGGAAACTATTTCTTTGGTGAGCACCAGTTCAGTTCAGTGTAGTTTTTTATTTTCTTTTAATTCTTTGTTAAATAAATAAAAAATTGTGGGTTTGTTGAGTTCAGTTCCTAAAATCATTTGATATTCAGTTCCCATTTCAAGAAACTGTATATATGGAGTTTTAAAAATCGAAAACTGTTTCAAGAAGACCTCGACTACAGTGACATGGTTGTTGAACTTAAATATCCTACTTAATGACGTGGCACTTGCCACATCATTAAGATGCACAGTTTTTTTATTTTGTCACCCTATAAATTATTTTTTTTTGCCCAAATATATTTTTTAAGTTAAAAAAATAGTCCAATTAAATATATATATATATATATATATATATATATGTGTGTGTGTGTGTGTGTGTGTGTGTGTGTGTGTGTTAAAATACAACAAGACAAGACACGAAATCGTATTTCTTTACTTACCAAAAATCAATTGAAAAATTACATGAGGTGATTATGAATCTTTTATTTTTTAACTAACAGGATCACGATCCAAAAAAACGCGACGTGGCATGGAATCGTATTTTTTTTCATGCCGCTCGCGCGGACCATTTTTTCTAAATAGTAAAAGATTCTTTTTAAAATAGTAAAAAATGGTCCGCACCAGCGGCATGAAAAAAAAATACGCCTCCATGACACGTCACATTTTTTTGGATTGTGATCCTGTTAGTTAAAAAACAAAAGATTCATAATCGCTTTGTGTAAGTTTTTAATTGATTTGTGATAAGTAAAAACGTACGATTTCGTGTCTTGTCTTGTTGTATTTTTACACATATAATTTTGACACACACACACACATATAGTTTTAACTTAAAAAGTATATTTTGGGAAAAAAATAAATTTCTAGGGTAACAAAATAAAAAAGTGTGTATCTTAATGATGTGGAAAGTGACACATCATTAAATAGGATTTTTATGTCCCAAAGCCCAGTTGCTATACTATTTTTCTTTCAAGAAATCATAATATAAATCACAACAGTTAGTAACCTGGGTTTCATACGTTAGTAGAACCAAAAAATCAAAATAAAAGTCAAGAAAAAAACAACAAATAGTTAAGTATTCTTATGATGTATAACAATATCGTGACTCAACATTTTTGGCAAGCTAGTCTACATTGAAATTATATTGTCCTTTAAAACATACCTAATTGATTGAATGAACCCTTGGCATATAATTCATGCCTTCTCAAGGGAACTCAAATAATAATATAAATGAGAAATAATTAGATTGAGTGATCTAGGATCACAAACGAGCCACGTGACGATGCAGAGTAGAAGCATTTCCTTCCTAAAACCCTTTTTTGATGCTCTGGAACCACTCAAGTAAAAGGACAACAAAATCATTAAATGGGAAAAGACAGGACACTCTCAATATTAATAAGACAGTCAGCAAACAATTCAATTTACCAACAACTATTCATTAGCTTGAGCAGTTTTCTCATCTCAGTACTTCCAAAAAAAAAATTCTTCATTTAACTCCCCGACTCTATAAAAGAACGTAAAAACCTACAACTATACATTAGCTCCAACAGTTTTCTCATCTCAGTACTTCAAAAAAATTCTTCATTTACCAACAAAGGAAGTTTGAATGGGAGCTACATTAATAACGATCAAGCAAGCACCTTTATTGTAACACCCCGTATTTATGTGCATGTAATATTTAATTAATTCGAGAATTTTAAATTACTTGTGTGTCGTAATTTAATTGAATTATTTATGGTAATATTTATTTAAATATTAATCGGAGAGTGAATGGTTAATATTTAAGGAAATTTAATTACTAAGTGAATAGTAATAATTTATTTATGTCATAAGGTGTATTAGTGACGTGGCATTTATTTATCTCAGTCGGGGTCAGTATAGACTAATTTGGATGTGAGATAAGAATTTTTGAAAATTAATTCGGATGACAATTTTTAGTGCACGGTTGAGTCCGGATGGGCCGAGATAGTCGAAAAAGTGTACCCGGGGGTAGCAAATGGGTCACGGGGCGTTTTTAGGCATAACTGGGCCCACACGGGGTTATTTGGGTCACTTGGGCTTGGCCCATTAGGCTAAAAACGGGATTTAGCTTTGATACCTAATTGGAAGAAAATGGAAACGATAGAAAACACAAATCTAAATCCTAAGTTTTGAGAGAAAACTATAAGGAGCAGTTAGAGTGCATTGGGGACCCTTTTGGAGACAAGACTGGGAACGAATTTGGGGGATTCATCATCAGCCTTGCGAATTTTACACTCGGATCCGACCCTACGAACCCATAAGGTAATTGGTTAACTTGCTGTAGAATTTATTTATATTTTCAATTCATAATTGTGTGATGTGGAAATAAAAAATTCGTTTAGGGTATAAACGGGTAAAAAAATGGGATTTTTGTAATTGGAAAACCAAAAGGAGAATTGGTGTAGGAATTTATTGTGTTACACAATTCTGAGTAGATAGTCAACTTGATTGATGAACGAAATTGGGATAAATGGATGAAAGCGGGACTGAACAAAGAAAGTCCAGAAATTTCCCAATTTTTGAATAAGTAGAGATTTGTGGGAATTAAGTCATGTTTGAGGTTTTAGGGGAGGTTCTAATCATGTTCCCATGTGTTAAAAATATTGTCTACATTTGGGTTGAACCATAGAAGAGGTTGGAGTTGGGAGAAATTCGTTAATGACTAAAACAGCGATGCACAAAATGAAGATCTATTCGATCGATCGATCGATGGCTGGGATCGATCGATCGATGGTCCAAGATTTTTACAGGTCGACTAGTTTTGTTATATAAGAGAAATTAATTTAAAATTCGATTCCCATACATTTTTTAGTGAGAAATAAATATGGAACATAATTTCCTAACAATTATAAGGGAAAGTAATTGGGATTGGGAGGGATTTATATGTGACATACTATGGTTAATTTTTGGGAAAAAATATTCCAAAAGAATTAAATACGGATCGAGTGGGAGAGTCTGGGTATATTGGTTGAGCGATGCCAAGGTATTAAATTAATTAAGATTGAAAGCTAATTAATTCGGAGTCAGGGATTTAGACTCGGGTATTATTTTATTCTCGGGCCATGAGAGTGATTCCGAATATATTGGTTGGGTGACACCAATAATAATTTAATTAATTAATGTGAAAATTAATTAATAATCAGAGTTGGAGCATAAACTCGAGATGCTAAGTATAGGCTAGTGTTACAAACTCAGTACACGGTAAAGCCGAGATATTTTATATTTATATATATACAGGGAGCGATAGTATATATATGGTGTGTGCATAAAAATATCAGTGATTAGATATTATTAATATATATACTCTAGTGCTATCGGAGGAGGTTATGCGATGTGAGTGAATCTCCTAGATTGAGGAGTAGGGTGAGTATATCCATAGGTCATAGAGTTCGTTATATGGGTGAGGGGTTTATCTCACTTTCAGGGAAGGAATATGACCGCCTCCATTATGTTTATGGTTTTGGCCAAGTTAGTGAGCGATTCTGTCTTGGGGGTAACTAGGTTATGCGAGTACCTCTAGTGTGATAGCACTTTAGAGAATACATCCGGTGACTTATTACTCAAGATTATGGGGTTCTAAGTATATAATGGGATAAATAGTTATATCCGGGTCATTAAATATATATAGTGAATTGTATTAATTATATATGTGTTATATTCACATTCAACATGTGTGATTGTTGTAAGATAACTATACGTACATAATGGGTGAATAATTATATATGGAAAGTTTAAATACATGGAGAAAAGTGTATTAATTATATAACTAGTAAATGTATATGGCTTTTAAGGAGAGACAATTAACTAAGTTAAGGCGATAAGTAACTTATAAGTCATACATTAAAATACTCGGGATTGAGTAGGGCGGTTGACATGAGTTATATTAAGTATTTAGTTTCGGGGCAGAGGACTAGGTGGGATATAAAGAAGACGTTAGGTATGAACATTAGTTTATGGGTGAGTCTGTCCTCAAGGGAGTGCGACACTAACTAAAATATGAAGCGCGTTCATGCATATTTTATTACTGCAAGTTAATCATTTGCTAAATATTTTCAAAATATTTTGGGTTCTAACCCTTGCTATAAAATATTTTCAAAACTTTTTAGGTGTCCAACCACAGGGACGCCAAGCTTGATTCATTCCAGGGATTCGCTACTACAGCATATGTAGATGTTGCAGGATTTGGATAAGTGCCTTTATTCCTTCGATTCCTAGTTAGGAATTTTCTATCAGATATCCGAGCATGTTGCTCACGGTTTTATTTAGTATTTATTTCAGATACTTGAGATCCATTATTATCTGTATTTACATTTGTGTTGGATTTTAGCCGATGGTTTATTCGAACAGTTTTTTATTTATATGTGATGGTTGGTTTCAGTTAACTTGTGATTATTAATGATTTATTTCCGCATGAGTATTTCTTTGAATTAATGAAAGATAAAACTTGGCACCAGTCTAATTTCACTTAGGTGGTTAGTAATTAAAAAGTTTCGATAGTGATGCTAAGAATGAACCAATTGAGAAACCTGTTCTAAAATAATTTAGGACTGATCACCCGGGGTTTAATTAGGCGGGGTGTCACATTTATCGATCTTTTACATCTTTGCTGGTTAGTAAAAATCTTAGGTGTTCATTATCTTTAATCGCTATAAAAATGGGAGTTGAAGGCAACGTTCAGATTTGAGGTTTGTTTTTAATTTTTTTTACAGTTACAGAAACTTTAAAAAAAAATCTTTCGAAGAAGAAGAAGAAAAAGAAGAAGAGAGATATCTGTTGAACTTTGTTTTCCAAGATTTTGGAGGTGTGAAACTATTCTAAGGATTTTTTATGTATTTTTGTGTCTATATATAGACTTTGTTAAAGAGAGTTGTGTTGTCTCTAGAACTCTTCATTATTTTTTATTTTGAAACAAATCTGATATGCGTTATCCACATTGTAGAAAGAGATATGTTGTCCATAGAACTCTTTATTATCTTTTATTTTAAAATGATTATGATATGGTTTGTCTATACTATTGTGATTTGAAAGAAATGATAAGGGTATTATTGTAAACCAATTTTACTTCACATTTATGTCTCCAGATTCAGAGGGTTTTGAACCTCTGAATCATTAATATAACACACCGCCTAATAAAATACCAGGGGGGATCTCATCTGGTTCCTTCTTAGCATCACTGTCAAAAACTTTTTAAAACTTACTAGCCACCTAGTGTTCAAAAGCTGATGTCAAAATTTTAATATTTTTATTTAACAACAACAACCATATAAATATCAATACAAACCATACACATAAACCATGAATCTAAAGCAATATTGAATAAATCAATAAATGACCGGCCGAATAAACCATCGGTAGAAAACCAACACCCACTAATATAATCCCACAAAGAATAGTAACCAGTACAAAGTTTGACTAAAATGAAAATAGCTGGGGCAACATGAACGAAAGAAATACCAATCTGCATCCTACTCTAGGAATGAAATGACTGAAGCATCTTCGTCCAAATCCTACAACATCCACACCTATTACAGCTACGCATCCCTAGAATATTGGCATCCCTGTGGCTGGATACCTAAAAGGTTTTGAAAATATTTTGCAAGCACGGATCAGAGCCCAATGTCCTTTTGAAAATATTTTGCAAGTGAACTAAAATGCAACAATTAAAATGTATGAATGCTCTTCATAATTAAGTTAGTGTCGCACTCCCTTCAGATACATCTCACCCCTCCTCTAAAGTGCACACCTAACGCTTTCTTCCTGACCCTCCTATTTACACTACCCCGTCTAAATAGCCTTGTAATGAACTCCTTGAACTCTACTCTAACCCGAGTAATTTGTATCTTTACTTCGTAAGTTATTAATCGCATTAACTTAATTAATCATTTTCTTAAAATACATATAACATTCACTAGTTATATAAGTAATACAAATTCTCTTCATGTATTTAATTATCCGTATATAATTATCTACTCAATATATACGTAGAACTATATTCCACAATTATACACTTGTAGAATATAAATTAAACCGCTCTTAAAAACCATATAACATTCACTAGTTATATAAGTAATACAATTTCTCTGCATGTATTTAATTACCCGTATATAATTATCTACTCCATTATATACGTAGAACTGTATTCCACAATCACATATATGTTGAATATAGTTCAAACCACCCTTCCGAGTAATAACCTCACCGGTTACATTCGCTAAAGTGTTATCATCCCAGGTCTACTCCGTCCCACCTGGATTTCTGAGACAACTAGCCACCACCGAATCAGAACATAGAAATATAAACATATTGGAGGCGGTCATATTTCCCCGAATATGAAGACAATCATCGCAATGCCCACCTCTATTTGGACTCTATGACATGGGGATATAATCGCCCTACTCCTCAAGCTAGGGGATTCACCCACAATGCGAAACCTCCCCCGATAACACTAGAGCATATAATTCCAAGTAAATACCTAGCCACTGGTATTTATGAGCACACACACAATATATATATATATATATATATATATATATATATATATATATATATATATATATATATATATATATATATATATATATATATATATATATTAATCCCGGCTTTACCGCGTACAAAGTCCGTAACACTAGCCAACATATTCCCGAGTCTATGGTCCGACTCCAATTTAATTAATATACCCATTAATTAACTTAATATCTCCATGAGTCTATGGTCCGACTCTAATTTAATTAATATGCCCATTAATTAACTTATTATCTCCCCGAGTCTATGGTCCGACTCTATTTTAATTAATATACTCATTAATTAATTTAATATCTCCCTGGTGTCATATAACGAATGTACCCGGACTCGATCACCTGACCTGAATTTCGATCTCTTAAAAGGTACTCCTCAAAATTCCATTATAAAGAGAACGCTCCTAATTAAATAATATTTAACAATTTATTATATCATCATATAATAAATTATTCCAGCTATAAGTTTTAATTAATTAATCCCCCATTAATTAATCTATTATCATGGCGTCACTCAACCAAAATATCTGGACAGCCCCTTGGTCCATAATACAATATCCCCAATTAATTATTTAAAATTCTCCTCAATAAATTTTGCCCAATTATTAATATGAGGTTTTCAATTTACTCAACCTGTCCAAATTTTTAAAATGCCGTTTTGGAGCATTTTGGGGCCGTTTTGGAAAAAACGTATTAGATAACAAAAGTTATAAAATGCCATTTTCTATAGTGCATCGCGGACATAATCGCTATTAACAGCTTCTGTGAAGCTTTGTACCCAGAATTTACATAGTAGTTCTTACGAATCAACACAAGTCCATATATCTTAATTCCCAATTTCTATCTCCAATTAATAATAAAGATATGAGTACATACGATTGTTCCCCAACTTCCAATCAATAAAGTTCTCTAATTAACTTATAATTTCTTCACAGCATAGAATTCATAAGCCCGTATCATAACAGTCCCAAAAACTTGATTCGTAACTTCCCCAAATCAAAACCCAATTTTTACTAACCCAATCTAAAAATCATTTGTATAACACCTACAGTGATATGAATTGAATATCACTAATTTACATTGAAGCGGTTTAACTACTTGCCTTATAAATTCGTAGAGTCTGAATCCTTTGATGAAGATGATAGGTTTAACACAAGCACCCAAATCTTCCTTCAAATTAGCTCCCCAAAAGCTCCTCAAATTATCCCTTTTCTCCCCTCTACAAATTTAGGTATTATAAATTGAGTTATGTTTTCCCCCAACTCTCACTTTTAGGTTATAAAGTGCTAATCCCGTTTTTCCTCTTATCGGCCTAATTAAAATAGCCCAAATACTCCTGTGTGAGCCCGGTCTTGCATAAAAATACCCCGTGACCCATTTACCACCCCCGGGTATACTTTTCCGACTATAACGACCTATCCGGACTCAACCGTGTACTCAAAATTGACATCTGAAATACTTTATAACATTCTCTAATTTAAACCTCAAAATGCAACACATGCAAAATTCAAAGATGCTCCGAATTAATTAAATGTCAATTCACCAATTTAAATAATTCCCCCGACTTAAATAAATTATCCAATTCATAAATTTGTTCTCCAAATTAATTAAGTTCTATTTCTTTCAAAAATAATTAAATTCTAAGTCCTCATAATTACTCGGTGTTAGGATCGGTGCGTCTTTTTACGTTTCGGCGTAGCACTGTTTGATGTAGAGCCTTATTATAGGATTATTGTATTCCTTTACGTACATGCATTTATGTTCTCCTACGATTAAGTATAGTTAATGTGATTCATATACGAGTTCGGATAGGCTTTGTACACCAAACATTCTTTGGGACAACCAACGAGGGCCGTAAGATGATTACAGGAGGATAGGCTCTGCAGAAGACATGGAGTATTATTGAAATGGTGATCGTGTTAGGAGTCACCATGATATTTTTTAGACAAGTGATGATAGAATAATCACTCAGGAGTGATAGTTTTCCAAAACACTGTTGTAGATAACGGTGGTGCAATTTCAGACTCACCCGGCATAGTCACCAAGGGGTGGGGAAATTTGTAAGGACCCTTTTGGAAGGGCCATCTACAGGGATTCGAGTGGCAGAGGATGTGATAAGCCAATGGAAGGAGATAACCCAAAGGAAATTGTGTAGGGTGGCATGGAGCGGCACCCAAGACTAAATTTCTGGCAAAATTTTTGGCTCAACGGGGCGGTGTTGTAGTGGTAGGAGTTAGTCACCACAACTATGGAGAGATACCATGAATAATAAGGAATTTGGGGTGTGGTTTGACCGCTAATCTTCTCATCCGCTGATTAACCAGAGAGGAAAAGGATATTTCAATACTTGTTTTGAAAATCAAGGGGCCACCAAGTGGTCGATCATGAAAGAGAGCTGACGTGTTTAGCGAACTTGGTACCTGATAAAGGGGTACGAAGAATCAAGAAGATCTGTAAGTTAATGACGGACTCATAGGTAATATACAAGCATGGATGGGAAATTCGTCTAGAATGACTAGTGGTATAGTCATCAAGGTCGTATAGTTATGATTTGAGATCAATACTTCTATGATAAGGAAGCCAAGAGGGGTGGATAATTTGACCGAAAGACAAGATCGTATTTAGAAGTGCAAGTGAGGCATCACAAGGGGGGATACCTATTCAAGAAAACCATTTATATGATTTAGATCAGTGAAATTCCTACCGAGTGATGGTGGATTCAATCAGGGTCGTCGAGGCTAGCAATAAGTCCCATGGGGCTAGCGAAGCCAAAGGGACAACAGGGGTAGCAATCAGGGTAAAGTCTACCAAGTACGTGAGAAGGACAACCCCGATATGGCCAGTGGGGATAGAGGCAGGGGATTGACATAAGGAAGTGTCTTGTGTGTGTAAAGTAGTACCAAAATAATTGATTATGTCCATAGTGAGTCAGGGGGTAAGAGAGAGATTGCCAGTAGGGACAACAGTTAGGAAGTTTTTGCTTCGGTTTGGATGAGAATATTATCTCCAGGAACCATTTGGGACGCCAGTGTAGGCAAATAGAAGTATGAGTTTTTATCCTCGAATAGATGGAAGGAATTTTGTATGACATGAGTGGTCACAATATTCTTTCTAACACTATATTCGCATGGGAGACGATTTAGTGAATGTATCATAGTGTTACTATGGTGTGTATATATATATATATATATATATATATATATATATATATATATATATATATATATATATATATATATATATATATATATATATATATATATATATCACGGGGAAACGGGGATCTCTTTATTTTTATCTGCATGGAGGGTGTATTTTACAAGGGTAACTCATTTTGAGAGGTGTTATGAGAGTATGATTTTCCTGGATACAGACTGGTTAGCGCTGGTGGGCGATTACAACAAGACTATCGTATTCGCGGTTCTAGGGCAGGATGCAAATTCTTTTGCGATGACTCACCTGAAAAAGGGTCGAGTTCACGTATATATTATTCATTAAGTAGACTCGAGAGGTTAAAGTGGTCTAGGGATATTGGATCCCGATGCATAGGAACCTTTACGGATGTTATTCCAGGATTGTCGAGTTTACCGTGGAGAGGAGAGATTTAGATCATTGTTGTTTATATCCTGAGAACTTAGTGATAGTTATAGCATTGTATCATATGATGCCTTAAAGGACATCGGCATAGGTGATTTGATTTATGTGTCGGGAGACAAAATATGTGATAGCTTAGTGTGTGTTTATCTTAGTATCTGTTATGGACACACGAATTTCGATGATCGACAATGCTAGGGAATAGTGCATTAGGGACCCTTCTTTTGAGCTTAGTTAATAAACTTTGAAAGTAGTGAGATGTTGTGGGATGGGAGTGCATCAGTTTTAAATGTTAAATTATTGGACGTGTAGAGAAAACACTTTAAAATGAGTGATATTTCAATATAGGGCTAATGGAGCTGGGGTGTGCCGTGACAGAAGCACAGAAAGAACTTATGTACGACAAGTTAATAGGTGGGGTAGTATCGAGAAGAATTAAATTGAAAATTATAGGGTAATCGAGAATACCTGTATTATATAGTCACGCCGAGAGTGCGGAGCTGAATTTGAGATAAGTATTGTTATGTACTAAACGTTAGCGATATTATCCTATGGTGTTTGCATTACTTGAGATACTTATACTTTTGAGAGTTATAAGGTTAGAGTGGGACATTTTCCAAGTTTCGATTGGTTAGCGATGGTTTGGAGCTATAGTGGATAGTTATAGTAAGAATTTGTGTTCGTTGTACCATGTATGGATTATATTGGCTAGGTATCACCTAAGATTGGGTCTAGTTTATATATACGAGTATGTATGTTAAATGTGGCATGATAGGCTTATGATGATATTCTTATGTTGTTAATTCGATCCCGTGGAGTAGGGACGGTTACTAATGTGATTCAGGGTGGATAGACGTATTTGCGAGCAGGGAGTTATAGCTCGGGATTAATTTTGTGCAAGGAAGTTAGTGATAGTAAGGGAACGATATTCTTATGTTGTCTTTTGTATCATAAGAGTGGGCATGTATACTTTTATGCCAAGAGGCGGGTATTTGAGGGTACGTTCTATGGACTGGGGGCTGAATGGATCTAATTAATCGACAATGTTAGGTAGTAGTGTATCGAGGGGGGTTCCCTGATTGGATTTCGCATTGCGAGACATCCCACGCATGAAGCTTATCCCAACGTTGGAAGTGGGGAGATATTTGGTCATTTGTACATGGGTTGGGTACCTCGGTTATTTTAGATGTATGTAGTTATATCTGCAATTTGGAAGTTATATTACGGATTAAGGCTAGTATAGCCGAGTAACAATTGTGCGGTTAAGCTTGGGTACAGGGTGTATAGGCACCTTAGTTAACTAAAGTTGTTTTAGCATAGTTCATGATCAGATGTGGGAGTAATAGATGTAGACATATTAGAGGGATGGGATTTGAGAGATATTCGTACCTTCGAGCACTAATCTTATCTTAATTTCGTAGACGAAATTCCTTTGTAAGGGGGGAAGTATGTAACACCTCATAATTCGAAGGACTTAGAATTTAATTATTTTCGGGAGAAATAGAACTTAATTAATTTGGAGAACAAATTTATGAATTGGAGAATTTATTTAAGTCGGAGGAATTATTTAAATTGGTGAATTGACATTTAATTAATTCGGAGCATCTTTGAATTTTACATGTGTCGCATTTTGAGGTTTAAATTAGAGAGTGTTATAAAGTATTTCAGATGTCAATTTTGAGTGCAGGGTTAAGTTTGGACTGGTCGAGATAGTCGGAAAAGTATAACCGGGGTGGTAAATGGGTCACTGAGTACTTTTATGCAAGACCAGACTCACACGAGAGTATTTTGGCAATTTTAATTAGGCCGATAAGAGGAAAAACAGGATTAGAACTTTATAACCTAAAAGTGAGAGTTGGGGGAAGCCATAACTCATTTTAGAATACCTAAATTTGTATAGGGGAGAAAAAGGATAATTCGAGGAGCTTTTGGGGAGCCAATTTGGAGGAAGATTTGGGTGCTTGTGTTAAGCCTATCATCTTCATCAAAGGATTCAGACTCGACGAATTTATAAGGCAAGTGGTTAAATTGCTTCAATGAAAATTGGTGATATTCAATTCATATCATAGTAGGTGTTATACAAATGATTTTTGAATTGAGTTAATACAAATTGGGTTATGATTTGGGAAAGTTACGAATCAAGTTTTTGGGACTGTTATTAAGGGCTTATGAATTCTATGCTGTGAAGTAATTATAAGTTAATTAGAGAAATTTATTGATTGCATGTTGGGGAACAATCGTATGTATTCATATCTTTATTATCAATTGGAGATAGTAATTGAGAATTAAGATACTGGGACTTGTTTTGATTCGTAAGAATTACTGTATAAATTCTGGGTAAAAAGCTTCACAGAAGCTGTTAATAGTGATTCTGTCCACGTGGCCCTTTGGAAAATGGCATTTTCTAACTTTTGTTATCTAATACGTTTTTTTCAAAACGACCCCAAAATGCCCCAAAACGGCATTTTAAAAATCTGGGCAGATTGAGTAAATTGAAAACCTCACATTAATAATTATGCAAAATTTATTGAGGAGAATTTTGAATAATTAATTGGGGATATTGTATTATGGACCAAGGGGGTATCCGGATATTTTGGTTGAGTGACGCCATTATAATAGATTAATTAATGGGGGATTAATTAATTAAAGCTTATAGCTGGAATAATTTATCATAAGATTATATAATAAATTATTAAATATTATTTGATTAGGAATGTTCTCTTGATATTCGAAGTTTGAGGAGTACATTCTAAGAGATGGAAATTCGGGCCAGGTGATCGAGTCCAGGTACATTGGTTGTGTGGCACTGGAGACATATTAAATTAATTAATGAGTATATTAATTAAAATAAAGTCGGACCATAGACTCGGGGAGATAATAAGTTAATCAATGGGCATATTAATTAAATTAGAGTTTGGCCATAGACTCGGGAAGATATTAAGTTAATTAATGGACATATTAATTAAATTAGAGTCGGACCATAGACTCGGAGAGATATTAAATTGATTAATGGGTAAACTAATTAAATTAGAGTCGGACCATAGACTCGGGAATATGTTGGCTAGTGTTACGGACTTTGTACACGGTAAAGCCGGGATTAAAATTTATATATATATATATATATATATATATATATATATATATATATATATATATATATATATATATATATATATATATATATTGTGTGCTCATAAATACCCGCGGCTAGGTATTTATATAGAATTATATGCTCTAATGCTATCGAGGGAGGTTGGGCGATGTGGGTGAATCCCCTAGCCTGAGGAGTAGGGCGAGTATATCCCCAAGTCATAGCGTCCAAATAGAGGTGCGCATTGAGATGATTGTCTTCACAGTCAAGGGAATATGACCACCTCCAATACGTTTAAATTTCTATGTTCTAATTCGGCGGTGGCTAGCTGTGTCAGAAATCCAGGTGGGACTGTGTAGACCTGGGATGATAGCACTTTAGAGAAATCATCCGGTGAGGTATTACTCGGAAGGATAGTTTTTACTATATTCAACATATGTGTGATTGTGAATATAGTTCTACGTATGTAATGGAGTAGATAAATATATACGAGTAATTAAATACATGAAGAGAATTTGTATTACTTATATAACTAGTGAATATTATATGGTTTTTAAGAGCGGTTTTATTTATATTCAACATATGTATAATTGTGGAATATAGTTCTATGTATATAATGGATTAGATAATTATATACGGGTAATTAAATACATGAAGGGAATTTGTATTACTTATATAACTAGTGAATGTTATATGAATTTTAAGAAAATGATTAATTAAGTTAATGCGATAAATAACTTACGAAGTAAAGATAAAAATTACTTGGGTTAGAGTAGAGTTAAAGGAGTTTCATGACAAGGCTAGTTAGACGGGGTAGTGTAACTAGGAGGGTCAGGAAGAAAGCGTTAGGTGTGCACTTTAGAGGAGGGGTGAGATGTATCTCAAGGGAGTGCGACACTAACTTAAATATGAGGAGCATTGATACATTTTAATTCACTTGCAAAATATTTTCAAAAGGGCTTTGGGCTCTAACCCTTACTTGAAAAATATTTGCAAAACCTTTTAGGTATCATACCACAGGGATGCCAATTTGTTCCAGGGATGCGTAGCTGCAACAGTTGTGGATGTTGAAGGATTTGGACAAAGGCGCTTTAGTCATTTCATTCCTAGAGTAGGATGCAACTTGGTATTTCTTTCGATCATGTTGTCCCAACTATTTTCATTTCTGTCAGACTTTGTATAGGTTACTATTATTTGTTGGATTATATTAGTGGGTGTTGATTCTCTACCGATAGTTTATTCGGCTGGTCATTTATTGATTTATTCAGTGTTGCTTTAGATTCATGATTTGTGTGAATGGTTTGTATTGATATTTATATGGTTGTTGTTGTTAAATAAAAAGATTAAAATTTTGACATCATTTTTTGAATACTAGGTGGTTAGTAAGTTTTAAAAAGTTTTCGAAATTGATGCTAAGAATGAACTAGATGAGATTCCTGTTTTAATTTGATATAGGACTGATCACCCGGTACTTTATTGGGCGAGGTGTCACAATTAAGAGGATAATATTACAGTTACTGTCTGAAATGTGTTAAAAACAAACATGTTTTTATTGCCTTTAGAATATGAATGGTTTAAATTCATATTTCAGAGGTGCAAACAAATGGACCCGTAGGCTTAAAAATATGTCATTAGAGAGCGAAACCCAAAACACCCAACAAACAGCCACGTGAGAGTTGGGGACACCTTGTACAGGACCAATGCAACTCGCAGGAACTAATCGCATCGTCACAGGACACCTAGTTTGAGGATATGATAATAATATTAAAACATCTAGACTTGTTCTTAAAACATGTCGTTAGAGGGCGAAAACCCAAAACACCTACCAAACGGCCCCATGAGAGGCGCGTACACCTCGCATGGGACCAATGTAACTCGCGGGAACTGGCCGCGTGGCCAAGGGACCCCCGATTTGAGAATATGATGATAATTTAAAAATACCTAGACTTAGGCTTAAAAACATGCCATTAGAGGGCGAAAACCCAAAACACCCACCAAATGTCCCCCTAAAAGGCGAGAACACCTCGCACGGGCCTAAAGAATCTCGCAGGTACTGACCGCATGGCCATGGGACCCACGATTTGAGAATATGATGATAATTTGAAAATATCTAGGCTTAGGATTAAAAACATGCTATTAGAGGGTGAAAACCCAACACACCCCCAAACAGCCTCGTAAGAGGTGTGGACACCTCGCACAGGACCAATGTAACTCATAAAAACAGACCATGTGGTTACGGTACTCCCAATTTGAGAAAATGATAAAAAAATTGAAAATATTTGGACTTAGTCCTAAAACATGTAGTTAGAGGGAAAAAACTCAAAACACCATACAAACGGGCCTATAAGACGAGGGAACACCTCGCAGGGACCAATGTAACTCGCACGAACTGATCGCGTGGTCAAGGGTCCCGCGGTTTGAAAATATGATGATAATTTGAAAAAATTTAGACTTAGGCTTAATGACATGTCGTTAGAGGGAGAAAATTAAAAACATCCCCTAAATAGACCCATCAAATGCGGGAGCACCTCGCACGGAACCAATTTAACTTGCAGGAACTGGCCGCATGATCATGGGAACCTCGATTTGAGAATATGATGATAATTTAAAAACTCAAAACACCCCCAAAACGATCGAGTGAGAGGCGGGAACCCCTCGCATGGGACCAATGTAAGTCATTGGAACTCACCTCGTAGTCACAGGACCCCCGATTTGAGAATATGATAATAATTTGAAAATATCTAGACTTAGGCTTAGAAACATGCCATTAGAGGGAGAAACCCCAAAACACCCCCCAAACGGCCACGTGAGAGTTGGGAACACCTCGCACGTGACCAATGCAAATTGCATGAACAAACCACGTGGTCACGAGACACCATATTTGACGACATGACAATAATTTGAAAATGTTAAGACTTAGTCTTAAAACATGTCGTAGAGGGCGAAAACCCAAAACACCCACCAAACGGCCCCGTAAAAGGCGCGATAATTTGAACAAGTCTAAACTTAGGTTTAAAAACATGTTGTTAGAGGGTAAAAACTGAAAACACCCACCATACGGCCCCGTGAGAGGCGGGAACACCTTGTACGGGACCAATGTAACTCACATGAACTGATCGTGTGATCACGGGAACCTCGATTTGAGAATATGATGATAATTTAAAGATATCCAAACTTAGGTTTAAAAACGTGCCGTCAAAGGGAGAATTCGTAAATCACCCCCCAAACGGCTACGTGAGAGGCGGGAAGAGCTCACACGGGACCAATCAAACTCACAGGAACTGACCGCGTAGCCAAGGGCCTACTGGTTGAGAATACGATGATAATTTAAAAATATATAGACTCGGGTTTAAAAAGATGCCGCCAGAGGGCGAAAATCCAAAACATCCCCTAAACGGCCTCATGAGAGGCACGAACACCTCACACGGGACTAGTGTAACTCATAGGAACTAACCATGTGGTCATGGGACTCCTGGTTTGAGAATATGAAAATAATTTGAAAATATCTAGACATAGGCTTAAAGACAGGCCATTAGAAGTAAATAACCCAAAACACCAAAAAAATGGCCCTATAAGAGGGGGAACACCTCACATAGGACCAATGTAAAGTTTAATAATATGATTATAGTTTGAAAATATCTGGACTTAGGCTTAAAGATATGACGTTAGAGGGCGAAAAATCCAAAATACCCCCCAAAAGGCCTTGTGAGAGGCGAAAACACCCCGCACGGGCCCAATGTAACTCGCAGGAACTGACAGCATGATTAAGGGGCCCAAATCTTGAGAATATGATGATAATTTGAAAATATCTAGACTTAGGTTTAAAGATATGTTGTAAGAGGGAGAAAAATCCAAAACACCGCCGAAAAGGCCTTGTGAGAGGCGAAAACACCTCGCACGGGACTAATGTAACTCGCAGGAACTGACCGTATGATCACGAGAATCTAAGTTTTACAATATGATGATTATTTGAAAATATATAGACTTAGGATTAAAAACATGTCGTTAGAGGGTGAAAACTCAAAACATACCCCAAAAGGCCTCGTGAGAGGCGGGAACACCTCGCACGGGACCAATGTAACTCGTATGAACTGACTGCGTGGTCACGAGACCACCGATTTGATAATACCATGAAAATTTTAAAATATCTGAACTTGGGCTTAAAAATATACCGTTTGAGGGTGAAACCAAGAAAAAACAAAATGGTCCCGTAAGAGGCGGGAACACCTCGCACGGGACCAATGTAACTCGCAGGAATCGACCGCGTGGTCACGGGACCCCCGATTTGAGAATATGACTATAATTTGAAAATTTCTAAACTTAGGACTAAAAACATGTCGTTTGAGGGTGAAAACCCAAAATACCCCCCAAATAGCCACATGCGAGTTGGGAAAACCTCGTACTAGACCAATGCAACTCGCAAGAACTGGTTGTGTGGTCACAGGACACCCAGTTTGAGAATATGAAGATAATTTGAAAATATCTATACTTAGGCTTAAAACATGCCGTTAGAGGGAGAAAATCCAAAACACCCTCCAAACAGCCCCGTGAGAGGCGCGAACACCTTGCACGGGATCAATGTAATTCGCAGGAACTAACAGCGTGGTCATGGGACTCCAAGTTTTAGGATATTACGATAATTAGAAATTATCTAGACTTGGGCTTAAAAACAAGCCGTTAGGGGGCGAAACCCCAAAATACCCCCCAAATAGCCCAGTGAGAGGTGCGAAAACCTCGCACGGGCCTAAGGAAACTCATAGGAACTGATTCCGTGGCCAAGGGACCCCTGATTTGAGAATATGATGATAATTTGAAAATATCTAGGCTTAGACTTTAAAACATGCGGTTAGAGGGCAAAAACACAAAATGGCCCCCAAACGGCCTTGTGAGAGGTGCGAACACCTCTCACGGGACCAATGTAACTCGTAAGAACTGATCGTGTGGTCATGGGACACCCGATTTGAGAATATGATAATAATTTGAAAATATCAAGACTTAGGCTTAAAACATGCCGTTAGAGGGCAAGAACCCAAACCACCACACAAACGGCCCCACAAAAAATGGGAACACCTCGCACGGGACCAATGTAACTCACATGAACTGATCGCGGGGTCAAGGGGCCTGCGATTTAAGAATATGATGATATGTTGAAAATATCTAAACTTAGGCTTAAAGACATGTCGTTAGGGAGCGAAAATCGAAAACACACTCCAAACAGTCCCATGAGAAGTGGGAACATATGTACAGGACCAATGTAACTCATAGGAACTGGCCGCGTGATCACGGGAACCTCGGTTTACGAATATGAAAATAATTTGAAAATATCTAGACTTAGGCTTAAAAACATTCCGTTATAAGGAGAAAAATCAAAATACCCCCAAAAGGCCACATGAGAGTTGGGAACACCTCGCATTGTACCAATGCAACTCGCATGATTTGACTGGATTGTCACGGGACACCCTGTTTGAGGATATGGTAAAGGCCATACATGGAGAAAACCCAAAACGCCTACCAAACGGACCCGTGAGAGACGCGAACACCTCGCACGGGACTAATGTAACTCGCAGGAAATGACGGCGTGGTCACGTGACTCCTATTTTAAGAATATGATGATAATTTGAAAATATTTATACTTGGGTTTAAAACATGCAGTAGAGGGCGAAAACCCAAAACACCCACCAAATAAACCCGTGAGGGACGCAAACACCTCGCACAGGACCAATGTAACTCACAGGGCCTGAAGACATGGTCACGGGACTCTCGTTTGTGAGTATGATGATAATTAAAAAATATCTAGACTTGGGATTAAAACATGCCGTTAGAGGGCGAAAACCCAAAACACTCCCCAAACAGCCCCGTGAGAGGCGCAAAACCTTGCACGGGACCAGGTAACTCACAGGAACTGACCTCGTGGCCAAGGGACCCCCAATTTGAGAATATTACGATAATTTGAAAATATCTAAACTTAGGCTTAAAAACATGTCGTTAGAGGAGAAAATCGAAAACACACCCTAAACGACCCGTGAGAGATGGGAACACCTGCATGGGACTAATGTAACTCATAAGAACTGACCACATGATCACGAGAACCTTGATTTGCAAATATGACAATAATTTGAAAATTTCTAGACTTAGGCTTAAAAATATGTCATTAAAGGGAGAAAACTCAAAACACCCCTCAAACGGTCACATAAGAGTTGGGAACACCTCGCATAGGACCAATGCAACTCGCGGGAACTAACCGCGTGGTCACGGGACACCCAGTTTGAGGATATGACTATAGTTTGAAAATATCTAGATTTAGGCATAAAATATGTCGTAGAGGGAGAAAACCTAAAACACCTACTAAATAGACCCGTGAGAGGCACGAACACCTCGCATGGGACCAATGTATAACTCGCAGAAACTGACGGCGTGGTCACGTGACTCCCAGTTTGAGAATATGATGATAATTTGAAAATATTTAGACTTGGGTTTAAAACATGTCATAGAGGGTGAAAACCCAAAACACCCATTAAATGTATCCATGAAGGACGCGAACACCTTGCACGGGATCAATGTAACTCACAGAACCCGACGTCATAGTCACGGGACTCTCATTTGTGAAAAAGACAATAATTAAAAAATACCTAGACTTGGGCTTAAAAACATGCTGTTAGATGTCAAAAACCTAAAACACTCCCCAAATAACCCCGTAAAAGGCAGAAAAACCTTGCACGGGTCCAAGCTAGTCACAGGAACTGACCTTGTGGCTAAGGGACCCCCAATTTGAGAATATGATGATAAATTAAAAATATCTAGGCTTAGGCCTAAAAATATGTCGTTAGAGGGCGAAAATCGAAAACACCTCCCAAACATCCTAGTGAAAGGCGATAACACAACATACGGGACTAATGTAACTCGTAAGAAGTGATCACATGGTCACGGGACTCTCGTTTTGAGAATATGATAATAATTTGAAAATATCATGACTTAGGCTTAAAACAGGTCGTTAGTGGGAGAAAACCCAAAACACCATACAAACGAACCTATAAGAGGTGGGAACACCTTGCACAGGACCAATGTAACTCGTAAGAATTGACTGCGTGATCATGGGAACCTCGATTTGAGAATATGATAATAATTTGAAAAAATCTATACTAAGGATTAAAAAATGCCCTTAGAGGGAGAAAACTCAAAACACCCCCAAATGGCCCCGTGAGAGGCCGAAACACCTCGCACAGGACCAATGTAGCTCACAGGAACTAACCGCGTAGTCACGGGCCCTACGATTTAAGAATATGATGATAACTTGAAAATATCTAAACTTAGGCTTAAAAACATGTCGTTAGAGGGAGAAAACCCAAAACACCCCCAAACGGCCTCGTGAGAGGTGCAAACACCTTGTACGGGACCAATGTAAGTCGCAGGAACTGATCGTGTGGTCACGGGACTCCCAGTTTGAGAATATAATAATTTGAAAATATCTAGATTTAGTCTTAAAACAGGCTGTTATAGGGAGAAAACCCATAACACCATACAAACGGACCTATTAAAACATACTGTTAGAGGGCGAAAAATGAAAACACCCCCCAAATGACCTCGTGAGAGGAGTGAACACCTCGCACGGGACTAATGTACCTCGTAAGAACTGATAGCATGGTCATGGGAGCCCTAGTTTGAGAATGTGTTGATAATTTATAAATATCTAGATTTGGTCCTGAAAACATGCCTTTAGAGGTCGAAAACCAAAACGCCTTCCCAAATGGCCCTGTAAGAGGTACGAAGACCTCGCACGAGACCAATATAACTCGCAGGAGCTGATGCGTGGTCACGGGACTCCCGGTTTCAGAATATGATGATAATTTGAAAATATCTAGACTTGGGTTTAAAAACGTGTCGTTAGAGGGCGAAAAACCCAAAACACCCCCTAAACGACCCTGTGAGAGCCGCAAACACCTCGCACGGGACCAATGTAACTTTAAAAAACTGACCATGTGGTCACGGGATTCCTAGTTTGATAATATGACAAGAATTATAACTTGTATATGAAAATTTTTTGTTGAATACGATTTTTTTAAATTACTTGGTTACGGATATCATATCTTTTTTGTATCCTATTTTTTACAGGATAACATTGTATCGTTTGATTTTATCTTGTAAGGACATTTTTGTCCATTGTCAATATGTAGGTCTTAAGCCGTTACACCGTTGAAGAAATTCAAGATCGCATCTACATCAACGGATCCGAATATCAAAGCGTCTTCAAAATCATAGCCTCTGCGAGAATGAACTTGGTAAAGTTTTATTCTTAAGTTCCTTAAAGTTCATACTTAGTATTGGGAATTTTTTATAAAATGCTTTTTATAAAAATAAGAAGTAAGTTTTTTCAAGCATAATGAGGCTTTTAAAAGTTTTTTATTTTTCTGGCAAACCTGACCGGTCCGCCTCTTTTTAAACGAACCGATCCACCCCTGGACCGGTCTGCCTACCTACCGGACCGATCCACTTTGCACTAGTTTAACATGAACCGATTGCAAACCGATGAAGCCTCTTTTCAAAAATAACCGATCCGAGGTCGGACCGATCCGCCTGGGATAAATTCGAACAGTTCCGTGTAATGTTTTTCCACCGACTCTTATTTTCTTTATATATTCCTACTTCGTTGGTGTATTTTTCAAGTCTTTGAGAAAACATTTCTAAGAGTACAAACACAACAAGACTTCAATTTTTTATGTTCCAAACATCTTTTTGATTCACACACAAAAATCCCAATTACTTTTGTGAATCTTTTGGAACCCTAGAACACAAACTTTGTTGTTGTTCATCTTTGTGGGGAGATCTTTGCAACTGAGGGTTGCGTGTCATTGTTGAGGGAGTCTCTACAAAGTGTTATGGCTACGTGTCATTGAGGAGAGCTGCGGTTCTTCCTTTGTTGTTTGGGCTACGAGTCCTTGGAAGGTGCTGCGTATATTCTCTTGCTGAGTTCTAGACTACGTGTCTTTATGGGTTGGATGCTCGTTGATCCATTGCAGATTGCTCTATGTAATTGTAAGTTGCAACTTGTATATTCATAGTGAAATAAAGGTTTTACCCGAAAGGGGTTTTTTCCTGAAATCTGTGTCTCAACATATTTACTGTGTTGCATGCTTTATTTTTGATGGGTTGATTTAGATGCATGTTTAAGGGCTGTATTTATTTGTTTTAAAAGTAGACTCTAATTAAATAAGGGTTACTTGGAAACTTGCGAATTTAATTTGATCAATTATCATAGTCGCACTTTTTCATATCCACGTGGAACAAATGAAAAAGGCATTGGTTTAAAACAGGAAGATTATTTATATAATGTTGTTGAATTCTGGATTATTTTTTTATGTCGTATGACCGTGAAGGGTTTTGTAATGTTATTGTTTAATTTTATGGTCGCGCGGGCTTTTGTAATTTTATTGTTTAGTTTTATGGTCGTGCAGGCTTTTGTGATGTTATTGTTAAATTTTATAGTCGTGTCGGCTTTACATTGCGCAGGTTTTATATTAATAGGTTTTGAATTGTCCAAAAAACACGGGAAATTATGCCCAATTTTTTTTTATTATAGTTAAAAATGGTCATGGACAAAGTCCATGAGCTTTTTTTTACTCATAAAGTGGGTCACAACCTAAATCCATGAGCATTTGTATTTTTTTTATCACAGTTAATTTTGTTCACGGCATAAAGTAGTGACTGTTTGTAATTTTTTTCCCACACCTATGAATGGTCATTGCCCGAAGTCGTGACAATGTTTTGAGATACGTTGGGTTAGGTCACGGCCTAAAGCCATGACAAGTAATGTGTATGGATCAGGGATAATGTCCGTGACCACTAACCATGACCCTCAGATCCGTGACCACATGATTAGTAAGGGATTCGGGCTATGAGCCACGAAAATGGTCATTCCCAGATTGGTCATGAACCCTGGACGCGACCCATAGTCCTAGTCAGGGACAAAGTTTGTGACCAATCGCCCAGTTTGGTGTAGTGTATATGCTCCCCTCTCAAAAGGTTATCAAGCATTTTTTTCTCGAAATCTCATTAAGCCTTTGGAACCTCGCCTTCTGCCTAATCCTCTTCCTAAGAATTTCAAACATGATGCTCGTTATGACTTTTACCAAATCATAGGGCCCACCACCGATCAATGTTTCCACTTGTGTATTGACATCCAATACCTCATAGACAAGGGTGTTATCTATCGTCCCACAAATCCTAAACCAAACACTACCTAAAATATTTTACCAATGCATCATGTCAGTATGAACGTCACTCTCACTAATGAAGACCCAGATTTTGACCCATCTACTAGAGTCAAACCCATTAATAAGCCTACCCCTTCTAGTAGCTCAAATAAGTTACCTAAACCTCTCTAAATTTTCCCATATTTCCTCCTACTCCTTCGTAATACTCTCGATTATGCCATTTTCCTCATGATAAGATCTTGCATCATTGTTTGAACCCGCTTAGAAACAAAGAGTATGGATTTTCCAGTTATCCTAAAACAACTTAGAATCTTTGAGATGAAATTATCATCTAAAAATACTCTTAAAGAAATTAATTGTGAGAAGCGCAGTGATATGTACATGGAGGCCCAAAAGTGGGACCATCAGTAAGACAATTAGTTTGCCTCTCAGGAAGAATTCACCTTAGATGACATTGTTCAAATTCTATGATAAGAGTATGCCATCAAGAAGAAGATATGTGAAGATCCCGAATTTCTTACAATGCTAAATATCAAAGGATATTTGGTCCCTTCTTTTAAAAAATTTATGCTTCATAATAAGACTTATACGATGAAGCTATCGAAGTTGTAGAATGCATTGACTTTTCATGCAAAGATAATATTGTTTTTATTGAATGGGGAGATGACTCTGATAATTAAGATGGTGAACTTACTTAGACAGAAGGTTCAAAGTATGAGTTGAAACCTCTTAACATTAGGTCTGCTGACTCGATCTCCTCTAAAGCACTAAAAGCACTGGAGACGATGAATTATTTGTCTTCCATACATTGGGAATAGACTTCTGCATGATCTACGACGAGGATAAGTTGTCCGAACTTTCTGTAAAAATCATCCCTAGTGATAAACCCCCTCTATCCATCCAAAACCATGTCGTTCATATTCTACAAAATGAACCTGAGCTTGTTTGTCCTCTATTTGTTACTGATATGAATATAAATGAGGCCTCTTTAAATGAGGCTCTCAATTTATGTATTCCCGAAAAATGCCGCTAATGAATTAAATGAAGATTTTGTGTATCTTTTTATGACTTATATTAATTTCCTTAATTCTAATCAAACGACTGATAAAGATGATCAAATGAAATTATTAGCTGGCCTCAGTAAAGAAAAGATCAAACAAGGTTCAAACTAATGATGATGAGACCATTGTTATTAATATTAATTTTAGTATCTATCTTCACAAGATTAGGATAGGGTTAACCCTTAATTAGCATGAGCAGTCACAATTTGAAGAGATGCTCAAATAATCAATGGGCGTCTTTACATGGTCATATAGTGATATGTTTAGCTTTGATGCAGAGATCATGCGACATAAGATCCTAACTTATTTAGAATGCAATCTTATCAAGTAGAAACTGAGAAATCCAACTTGAATGGTCTCAAAGTGAAGGATGAAGTATTAAAATAATTGAACGTTGGCTTTATCTGTGTGGTCGAATATCCAACTTGGCTCACCAACATCATCCATGTGCTAAAATCATGAAGGAAAGTCTATATGTTCATCAACTACCAAGATCTGAACAAAGATTCTTCCAAGTACGATAACCTTTGCCCAACATCGACATGTTCATCAATAATACTTCCAATCATGCCCTCATATTATTTGTCGATGACTTTGCAGGGTAAAATTAGATAAAGATGCATCTCGACCACTAAGAAAAGACTGACTTTACTACCCTATAGGGTTCTTTCTACTATATTGTTATGTCTTTCGATCTTAAGAATTTTAGGACTACACACCAAATATAAACAACAACCATCTTGAATGATTTTATCCACAAAGATGCAAAGGTCTATGTTGACAATATAATCATCAAATCTAAGACTCGAGAAGGTCATATTCCTACCTTGAGGATTTTCTTTAAATGACTGCGGCAATACCAAATGTGTTTTAATCTGCAAAAATACATTTTCTATGTCACGAAAGGTAAACTCCTAGGTGTCATGGTCAGTGAGAGAGGGATCTAAGAGAACCCTTCCAAACTTAAATCAATCCTCAAAATTTCCACCTCCTTGAATGGAGAAAGAAGTTCATAGTTTCTTAGGCAAGCTCCAATGCATTAGCAGATTCATCAGCCAACACATTTCCATGCGCGAACCCATCTTCAGGCTCCTTCTAAAGGATTTTACCAAAGTTTAGAATAAGTCATGTCAAGAATCCTTTAATAAAATAAAGCAATACCTTGACCAACCTCCGGTGCTCATGTCGTCGGATCCCAGTCTCACCCTTGTCTTATACCTTACTATCATAGGCACGGAAGATAGGGCTATGATATCCTAGTACATTGTATAATCACTCAAAGAAAGAGCTATATATTATGCTAGCTGAAAAATAAAAGGATATGAAATAAACTACACCGCGTTAGAAAAGGTGTGTGTCTCTTTAGTTTGGGTCACTCTGAAGCTTCGGCACTACATGTTTGTGTTCCATATCAAACTAATGTCTCGAATGGATCCCATGAAGTACTTACTAGAGAAGACAAACTTGTCAACAGAATGTACCATTAGTTGTTGTTGTTAGTCAAGTTAGATATCACCTATGTCATGAAAAAAGATATGAAAAGGAGAGAGATTTCTGATTACTTGGATGAGAATCCCATTGAAGAAGTTCATGTATAGATTTTTGAATTCCCAGACAAGGAAATTCTTTGTAAGTTTCAGGAAGAACTCCAATGCGAGATGTTCTTTGATATAGCGGCTAATAAAATGGGATATTATATCGGGATACTCTTGATCGCGACTGATGATTAACATATTCCCATTGCTGTCAAGTTAGATTTATTTTGCACCAATTACATGACAGAGCATAAAGCATGCACCATGGACCTTATGATTGCCCTCGAGAAAGGAATCTGAAACCTCGATGTTTATGGAGACTTAACCCTCATCATTGGACAAGTCCTCCAAAAATGGAAAGTCAAAGATGAGAAACTCCTTCTTTTTCATGCCCACCTTAAACAACTCGTCTCTCAATATAACGATGCCACCTTCTAAAACCTTTGATGCTCTAAAAATAGTTTTGTCGATGCATCTATAAGCTTAGATTCCATGGTTGACATATCTAAGAGAATAATAACGGTCCCCTTATAAGTTCAAAAGTAGTACATGACAACCCATCTCTACCATATTAAGCTCGCTAAGGAAGAAGATTAATACAAAGTGGGATTGAGGTATTATGATATTTGGTATCTCCTCAAATATGGATGATAGCCGACCCCATTTGATGGTATTAAGGCAAGCATGATGATGATGATGATGATGATACTCGAGGGGATAATAAGAGAGAGCGCATGACCATTCACAAGCTTATATCTCAATACATCATCTATGATAAGGCACTTTTCAAGAGAAACTTTGATGGTACCCACTGATAGTTCATAGCAAGGGATGGTGTTGAATAAATAAAGCATAAGATCCACAACGAATAATGTGGACCCCAAATAAATTATCCTATGGTTGCTAAGAAAATTGTCCAATAGGGTTACTAATGGACAACCATGGTACAATACTACACAGCTTATGTCAGAAGGGGACTCATATGCTAAAATTTTGGCAATCCCAAACACTTACCTCCTTGTGAGTTATACAACATGGCTTATCTCTAGCCTTTATCAACTTGGATTCATCCTAGTCATCATTGATTACTTTACTAAATGGGTCAAAGTTAAGTCATACACAGTGTTGAATGCTAAGAAAGTAGACAAGTTCCTCCGAAAGAATATCATTTTTCGCAACAGTGTCAAACGATGGGATCCACTCAGAAGAAGAAGTCACAAAAATGGTCGAGGAATATGGATTTCAAAGGCACAATTCATCTTCCTACCGATCGAAAACTAATGGGGTTGTCAAAGCTTCTAATAAGAGCTTAAAATCCATAATCAGAAAGATAACTGAGAGTTATAGGGATTGGGCTGATTAGATCCCTTATATCCTCTAGGGATACCGCACGTCTTTCAGAACACCCATTAGGGATTCCCCTTACACCTTAGTATATGTTATGGAAACAATCCTGCCTATTGAGCTTGAGATACCCTCTCAAAGGGTCATGCTTTAAAAAAATTTAGATAATTCTATAGGCAACAAAGTCATTATGATGAAATTGCCCTCTTGGATGAAAAGACGTTAAAGGATCTATTCCACATATAAGGGTACCACCGTCACATTTCATGATCGTTCAAAAAGAAGGTCAAAGATCGCAGTGTACGAGAAGGTGACCTTGCTCTCAAAGAAATTATAGAACCAATCTGAAACCCAACATGAAAGTTGAATACTAATTGGAGTGGGTCATATCTAGTGAAGAAAATCATGTCAAACGGTACAAAGAAGAGATGGGTCATCCAGTCAATTTAGATTGCCTCAAGAAATTTAATCCCTGATTTGACTTTAGTCAAACTACGACTTTCTCATACCAATTCTAGTATTAAATAAGTTCTTGTACTCTCCCCTCTAAGAGGACTACATAGGACATGATCCTCTCAAATCACTCTTTTAAAAATTTATGAGCAATATTTTATCCTCATAGAAGTACGTAGGCAACCCATAAAGTAACCTTTGTCATGGTCCTTTCTCTTTCACATAACTATATTATTTTCTCCCTTCAAGAAACATTAGTATATCTCATCATTATTAATGAATAAAAGGATTATGTATGCCTTAGCAGTTGGTATAAATAGTTCAAACAAAAAGGAATTCTTCCAAAGGCAGAATAATAATATCAAAACAACTTGTTATATTTCATCCTTTTATTTCAACATATTGCGATTACATGAAGTATCAGTGACGATAAAAATCCTTAAGATTTTCATAAACCACCCACCTACCTACCATAACATATCATGCCCAAACACATACCCCAAATATAAGCCCAAACACAAACACATCTACTTTTCAAACCTACACCAATAAAACCTTCACAAATACACCTTAACTTCTAGACATCACTGCTATTCCATGAGGCTACCCAAAAGTCCCAATCATCAAGGCCCTACCTTATACACTCCATGCGGTGATGTGCCTTGAAAAGGTTAGACGATACCACCCCATCCCCTTCCACGACCTCAAATATCGCAAGCCATATTTGCTCGATTTCTATAACATGAATATTCGGGACCATGTCCTTCCACAACACTTCAAATAATCCTTGGGTACTATAGAAGCCGCCCCAATATATTGGGATGAGAAAATGGACAACCTATAACATTGCCACAGAGGTCCCAAAATCATCCTCATCAATTCAGGCAGGTCCTCTACATGAAAGAAATTTTTTATGTGCGGAGGAATGATTTTCTCCCAGCCCACTTGACGCAGAAGCCATCAAGAAAAAGTTGAGAAGAAGTCTTATGGATACCTAATCTTCGAACGTAATGGTAGTCCTATAGATACAAGATAGATTTCAAATTTTCCCACGATAATACGGACCAACGAAGATGTCTATCCCCATTCTCTATAATCTAATTAACCAATTTCTCTATATATGGTCCAAAACTCTCAAAGTGTCATGCAAAGAAATTTGAGGCACCAGTTAGAGAATACTTAAGAGGAGCCATCAAATGAAGCCTCTTCACCAACCATATGAATACCATCACAAGGCTTTAATATAAGAAAGAACACCGACCTTCTTTCCAGTCATCAAAACTGTTTAATGTCTCTGCCAGTATGATTGCATTAGAATCGCAATGGCAATTCATCCATAATAATATGGTAGCCACCCAGGGGTTCGCACTCAGATATCCTATCACCAAATTTTTTTGGGTAATGAAGACAAAGGCCATCGTTCCATAAGACCATTATCGGTATAATCCCTCTCGTGTAAAAAAATTAGCACTGCAAGGATATGGATACCTCGTCCGCACACCAACGATTGAGCGAATTAAGGAGAATTGTGAAATAATTCATCTAAAGATACCCCGAAAGAGTGGTAAATGTCATGTATAGTTGTTAAAACTATTTGGTCAACTTAAAGGATAGCAGAAAATTCTTCAAAAGTGAGTCACACCTCATCCAAGACAAAGCAAAACCTATGGTCTTCAGGGTAACAGAACCATAAAAAGACATCCAGGAGGTTCCAGTCAATTGAACAATTATGCCACAAGGTGGACAGACACAAATTGAATGCCTCATAGTTGACATTATACAAGAAAATTTCCTCCAACTCTTTAAGATAAGTAGAAAAAGCCTCAGTCACAGGGACATACATTTTCGAAGAATAGAGGAACTTTGTGAAATAAAGGAGAAGAATATTTGATGTGTCATTTTGAACTCCACCCGGAGGCCCCTTTTAAACTTGGAACACTCCATAAGAAGATGAAAAATTAATCTACTGTAACAATAACAAGTCATAAGTACCAAAGATGCCGAAAGAGGACAATCATGGATGAAATGCAACTACACTGTATTAGTATGCCAATGGGCAAGCTAAGGGGTATGCCGGCCAGCACACCCCTATTTTGGAAAAGTACTCCATTTCCTCTTTTATCCACCTTACAACCAAATAAATCCTTTATATACTTGATGTTTTACAAATAGTCTCTCACCCCCAAACATTTAAAATATTTTTCTCAAAAATATATATTCAAAATTTTAAATGGTTTTCATCCAAATAATACACCTCGGTGGAAAATTAAAACAATGCATGTAGATTAAGTCATTAATTCATGATAAACCAAACATGAAAACTGCATCATTTTAGTATATACTATATGTAAACCCGCGTGATGCACGGGAACAACATTTTATCATCTCTACGACCACCAATCTAATATGGTGTGACCCAAATGAGTTAACGAATTGGCGATTACAACATACATCTTGGTAGTCATTGTGTTACCATAAATTGGAGATTACAATATATGTCTTGTTAGTCTGATACCATTTAATGGGCACGACCCATAAATTCAACCCATTTATGAAAACCCATATGCACGGGTAAAACATAAGGATAATAATAAATAAAAAATGCGATGCATAATTTTGTACAAGATAAATGAAATAATTATAAATTAAAACGAAATTAATGTATTTTTTATAATGAAAAACATATAATGTTGCTGAACACATAATGTCAATGGTCCACCTATAAATTGAATAGATAGATAATTATTGCAGTAGAAAACGTCCACAATTCACTTCTCATAATGTTGTTGTTTCTTTCCTTTCATCCAAGTTCCTGAAACCAAGTAATGAGATAAAATGTTAATAAGATAAATAAAAGTTCATTTAAAAAAAATTAGACTATGAATTATGTAATGAATTTCGATTACTTGATGACTCGTTTCCTATTTTGAGTGTTTTCAATTTCAGGTTCAATAGTAGAAGAGATGTTTTCATGTGATGGTGAAATTTGATGTGAAATTTGAATCACACCAATGGTTGTTTGACTGTCGTTTATAATGATGGTATCGTGAAAGATATTGAGTGATTCTTTTTCATATTAAAAAAATTATATATAATTAGAGTTCTAAAAAATATATGTATTATATGTGTAAAAAAATATATTACCTTCTGATTGGTCATGTCATTTGTTGAGGTATCTCCCCAAATTGTATGAGGTAAAATGTTTAAAATAGTGTAATTTTCATATCCACGAATTAAGTTAAAGTTATTAAGCTTTAGTTGGAAGATGTAAGAGGTACCAATGATTTTATTGACGACCATTACAAAAGGATGATTGGTGAGCTGGAAGAAAAAAGTAAGTTAATATGTGATATAGAAAAGTAAAAATCGGCAATCATAATATAGTAAATATACAATGTTGAAACCAATCATAAGTTACTGGTAGATTTGATATGTGCTAGCTCTGAAACATGGACCTGGATTAAAAACTCAGCCTCTTTATTAAAGATCACAAATGTTGTGCAAGTTGTGTTGTCCTTGACAGTAATTTGAATTTTGTAACTATTTATAAAAGAGAGTTGTAATATGTAAATAATAATAAATGAAAGTAAAGATATTAAATTTATTGATCCGCATACTTTGATGAAGGTAGGAGCTCGTCCGAATTTCACGTTTCACAGAAGAATAATGAATTATTATGTTTCAAATTTTTGTTGCATTTGTTGCAGGCTGCATAAAACCACCCAATGTGTTCATCTATACCCGTGATTGTAGCTTCACAAATGATGTATAAAACCTGTAGAAATTATATTATTAGAAACTAATCATCGCAATATTTTAAAATAATATTTTTAATAGAATACCTCGTTGATGTAAACTGCCCTCCATTGGTACACATTACAGGACTCCAATTAAGATGACGAACAAACGATATTTTTTTAACCGAAGGGGGTAGAATATAAGGAATATTACATAAATTAATGTTTCTAGTTCTTATTCAATGTAAGCTAATTGATCGCTTCTTCAACACAATCAGCCTACAATGGAATCTAGCAGAGTGAGATTGTTCCTCACGATCCATCTAAAGCATAACAAAATAAACAAATTGAATTTAATAATTAATAAATTATACCCCTAAAATATACTACGATTTTCAGCAATTTAAAATGATTTGCAACATATAAAAAGGATTAACATGAAATAAAAATAATTTTCATCAATATTAAATCATTTCCAGCCATCAGTTAAGTGTATCTTCGTTGGTTCCATTATATAAAAAATTTACATATCTTTCTATAAACAATTAAAATTACAGATCATAGTTAATATTCAGACAAGATTTCAGTAGTGTTTAAGTCCAGGCTATCAGAATTTACTGAGCAATAAGAAAAAATAAACATACAAACTCAAATTCATTAACAAAACTTTTCATTTAATGATGAATAACTTTTTGGTCTGCCGTTGTTGTAAAAGCTCTTCGATCAAAAATCTTCACAAACCAATAAAAGTAGACAAAACTAAAGTATAATGGTAAGTGAGGTATCAATCCAAATTTAAGGTGTGAATATGGTAAACATGAGAGGATAATGAATATAATTCACTTGATTTTTTTTTAGACTTTTGGGTTTTTCTAATTATTTTATGTTTTTCGAATATGAAAACACTTTTTAGGTGAAAATGTGAAGTAACACTAAACTAATAAGAGGGATGAAATTAACAAACTAACTAGTGTGCCAAATAAGAACTAAGTAATAAGAATGAGATGAAATTAAATTTGAGAAATATTCAAGGAATGAAACTTAACCTCCACTTTATCAATTAAGTGTGTTAATTATTCTAGTTTACTAATTTTCCAAATATTAATTTATTTTATCAATTGATTCTCATCATTTGACAAAACAAACTAATATAAAATTAGTTAATCCAATTTTCATCCCCACAACTCAAATGAACATTTAATTTAGAAACATTATATAAATCACTCGCTAGAGTAGATTAATATAATAAATCATAAATCCAAAAAAAATTTAATGTATGAGTATAATAAAATATAATATACTCTAATTAGTGGGTCATTCTATCTCTAGTTTGAATCCAAAAATTAAGAGTATATTGAATTTTAATCCTTTCTTAAGGATAGTTTACCATTTCTCAATGCATAAACTCATGTAGGAATGAAAAGAAAATTAACTAAATGAAACAAAGTAAACTAGATTAATTAATACATTCAATTGAATATATGGGGCTTCATTTCACTCCTTGAATGGAGTGATTAGCCAACCATAGTCATAATTCACTTAATAACAATCTAATAAAAATTACTAAATGAAATTAAAAAGATAGAGAGAAGAAATTCAAACCAAAATGTAGGAGAAAAGAAATTGCACTTGCATTAAATCCATGCTTCTCTCAATTGTGTACAAACACTAATAAAATTGAAGTAAAATTTAATTCTCCTCACTACAATATTTTTTTCTCTCTATAATTCCCTATTTTCTAGCCTAGTTTTTCCCTCTCTAGAATTCTCTAAAACCCTAGTCTTCCAAATCTTCAACTCCCTTTTTATGGAGTGGGGTCTTCTTTTTATAGTGGCTTATGGAGCTAAAGGGGTTTTTTTGGGAATAGGTTTGAGTGTGCATGGAAATGGTGAGAGGAGTGTGCACATGTGCATGGGATGTGAGGTGTGGGGATATTTGGGAAGTGGGGTAATGGAGATAATAATCTAAATTGGTTAAGGGTTGTTTTTGGAAATGGTTAAAAGTGGTGGTTTAGGGGGGGGGGGCGTAAAATGGGTAAAGGTTTAAGTGGGTTTTATTTGGCATTTTGGCTTGTGTTTGGCAGATGGAACTTTGGAAGGTCATAAGTAGTGGCTTGGAGAAGTTCAAATGGGAAGTGAGTTTGGATGTGGGTTGGTCGGAGGTGGTTGGGCCTTGGGGTTGCGATCGGGATTCCAGGTATAAGGGTAAAGCAGGAAGTCGGGTTGTGAAGTTTGGTTAGGTCATAAATGTCCACGGTTCAGGGGTGTCGGGAGTTGGAGTAGGGATAAGGGCCATGGCTCGGGTTGGGATGTGATTAGAGTTGAAGTGGGCATGGAGGTTTATTCCGGCGATTGGGTTTAGTGAGTAGGGGATGTACCAGGTTAGGCCGGAGGTGGTTGGTGTGGACCGAGTCGGGTCGCGGGTTAAGGATGACAGGAATGGTAATGGGGCCACGCCAGATCGGGTTCGGGCGACGGGGTGGACAAGGGTTGGAGGTAAGGCTGAGCGGGTTTGGGTCTGTGGAACTAGTCAAGTCCGAAAGGGGGTAGAGGGTTGATGGTTGTTTGGAAAAAGGGTTTACGCAGGCGGTATAAGGGTGGTAGCAGGCCGGGTCGTGGGTTCAGTCGAAGTTGGGACAGAGGTTAGGTGATAAGGTGTGGAGAATGGTGGTGTATAGTTTGAGGTGGGTGAGAGGTGTGTTAATGGAGGAGAGAGAGTGTTGTGGGTTGTTTGGAGGGGAAGATGAAGTAGGGAATGTGTTTGGTGTGTGAGGGTGTATGGTAAAATGGGTGTGCGTAATGGTTTAGTTTAGGTGTGTGTGGTCTATACTTTAGATGGGTGTGAGTGGGTTTAGGTGTAGGGGAGTTGTGCGTGTGTGTTTAATTTGAACCCTTAAAAAAATAAAGACTAACTAATAAAAATAAAACTACTGAAAAACAAAATCTAACTAAAAATAAAACAAGCTAAAAACAATAAAAATAAGAATATTAAAACTAAAAAAAAAATCCTAAGCTTATAAAAAAACTAAAACAAAACAAAAGAAATAAAAATTTAAAATCTAAATGAAAACTAAAGTCCTGAAAAAATATAAAATCTAATAAACTAAAAATAAACTCCTAAAAACTAATAAAAATCAAAATAAAATAAAATTACACTAATAAAATAAAAATAGAAAATAGAACCTAGAAATTCTAAATAAATCTAAAATAAAACTTAAAAAATAAAAATCTAAAAAATATTAAAAAGGGACAAACAAAACACACACAGGGTTTGGGGTTGGTTTAGGCTCAGTTTAGGTTAGGCTAGGATACGGGACAAGGGTAATTAGCTCCATTTAACGCGCATTTGCCTCGATGTATAGCTTTTGAAACCAAAAACGGACGTTTGACCTACAAGATAAACATTTAAGCACATAAGACCCATATTGCCGAGAATTAGTAACAAAAGTACGTCTATTCGGGGTATAAAATGTACAATTTCGGGTGCTTATCACACCACCCCCCAATAGAGCGTTGCTAGTCCTCGAGCAATAAGATAGAGAGAAAGAGAAAGATAAGTAACCAAAAGTGTACCACTTTCGCGGGCACTTGCGATTGCACTTAGCATGTGCAGCAAGCCTTTAAACCTATAGGTTGCCCTATAGGACGAGTTGTGTCTCGTGAGGGTTTGTAAGGAATATACCCACAAAATTTTTTATTTTGCAAAATAATTTATTGAAAGGCAGTCAATCTCTTATTAGACATAGAATAATCGCACAATCCATCACAAGAAAAATATTTTCAGAAATACAAGCTAGAATGTGTAAACAGTTTAGCTAAGTAAATACACAAGGCACATCATTCCTAAAAATCAACGTGTGTGGTGTGAATCAGTCAAAACGGGTCGAGTATCACAAGAGTGTTTCCTAGATTGCCTTTTCGGAATCAACGCTTCAACTTCAAATCTCACTGGATATATCTCTCTCAAACGAACTCTCGAGATATGGGTTAGTGTATCACTCTTGTGTGTGAGGAGGTGAGTAAATGTAAAAAAGTTCAAACGTCTCACACACACATAAGAAAGAACGAACATTTGAAAGAGAAATGATCCCATGAAAGGAATGCTAATCACTATAGTGAGAACGTCGAGTCATTCACCACGTTGACTTTCATTTTCCCTAACACCTAGGGGAATATATGGATGATTATGGGTGAGGGGAAATGAAATGAGAAGGATGGGATATGAGGTTGGATAAGATGGATGTGTGAAATAATGGATGTAAAATGGATGCGAAATTGATGGATATGCGATGTGAGAGAGTGTATAGCACTTTAGGCACAAATGTCTTATTTACAAAAAAAATCACTACAAAACTACAAACTCTCTTTTTTCGTTATTTTTTCTCTTCTTTTCTTTTTTTTTTCTATTTTCTTTTCTCTTTTTCTCTATTTTTTTGTTTTTCTCGCTCTCTATCGTTTTTTTTAATAATACTCTCAACACTCTTTTTCTCAAAAAATGATGGATGAAATATAAATGGAGATGATAGGTGAGGGTATGTATATGGATGGGGAGAATATGGAAAGGTAATGGGAATATAATGGGTGAGTGAATGTAAATTTGATATGGAAAAGTGGTAGGTGTATGGATGAAAATATGGTGATCGGGACAAATTTCAAGACAAGTGTTTCTTACAACTCGAAAGTGATGTCGTTCTCAGTGATCAAGCCAAAATTTTATGAAAAATAATGAGATCATACAACAATTAAAGTGCGGACCCAAACGAATTTGAAACAACTTGTGACTCGGAGATTGCGTAAAACTCTCTGAAAGGTGAAAGGCACGAATCTCCCGGGCTAAAGTCTCTACTAGTGATCCTTAAGGTTCTCTTTATAATTGTAGTACTCCTCAACTCTAACCGTAGTGACGTGATAAGTGCGCAACTTTTTGTTGAGTCTAGAAATTCGTGGTGCAAAATGCCTTGTTACGTATTACATAAGCTATTTAGAAAAAATATTATCTAGATTGATTCATAGAATTTAAAAGATGGACGATTAAAAATTCACATCAATGAATGAGATGAAAGAAATTGCGCGAAATTTTAAAAATCGGGTACAAAAATCAAAATTTTTCAAAAGAGGTACGATTTTGATAAAATTCCCACCCACCCCCCCCCCCCCCACCCCCCCCCCCCACAAAAAAAGGAACATCGTCCTCGATGTTAAATAAAATGATTTTAAAAATTGAGAGAATAACGTAGGAAAGATATTACCAAACTCAACTTCTAATGAAGTGGACATGTGAAGCAAAAAGATGAAACCTGAATAAGAAGTGAGAGAAAAAAAATGTGTACAAGTACATAACATGGCAAAGCATTCGGTGATGTGAAACACCCCCCCACCCCCCCCCCCCCCCCACCCCCGCCAAATAGGATGAGACAAGTACAAGAAATGCGGGTTGCCTCCCGATAGCGCTAAGTTTAATGTCTTTAGCCAGACCAATGGAATCTCACCATAAGGATAAGAACTAGTAAATCTCGGGGTGGAAGAAAAATTGGGTGATGAGAATCACCCCCAAACAAGACTGAAGCTTCAGTCTTGTTCGATAAAGGCTAAAGGGGTCAATGCACTTGTATGGAAAAGTACATCAAGCGATGCAAAGCATCAGTGGACCATGGGTGGGTGGGGACTAGGGTAAAGGTGACGGTGGAAAGGGTGAAGAGGTATCAGCCACGGGCCTTGTTGAGCTTAAAAGTGAGGGCAATTGGGGCCCTATAAGCATGGTGCTCAAGTTGGTGAGGGAGACAAAGAGGTGGAGAAATAGTGATGGGGTAGGGCTCATAGAAATGACACGACCGTTCTATGAATGGGTGATGATAATGGTCGTGCCGTGACACGCCAGGGAGCTGTTAAGAAGAAAAATCAACACCACAAAAGAGTGGCGGGCATAGAATAGCAAGATCGGTGTCACGGTGGAGAGTAGCACCACATATACTCTCGTGAATGGTGGGTGGTTTCAGGTGAGGATCTAAAAATGTAGATGGAAACGTGAAATGTTTAAAATCAAGATCCAAACCAGTTGGTGGGGTGGGTAGGAAAATGGGTGGGTCGGGTGGGACAAATGGGGGATCGGGTGGTATAAATGGTGGAGGAAAATGATATATTTCTAGATTAGGGAGCACACACTCATTTGGGGGAACATAATGATCCTCAATATCCTCCTGAAGAGGGAGTGTGGTATCAAGTGATTTCGAGATCAACTTATCCACCAATGTATCACCATCCGATGTGGTGAAAGGGTAAGACGAAGCACCAAGATCTAAGATAGAGGAATCACTAGAAATATCGTGCTCAAAGGAAGCCATGCATGGTGGGACATCATCCATATTCGTATAGTTAGGAACTATTGCGAATTCTATCTCAGGAAAATGGTGAACACTCGTAGCCGGAGCTAACCTAAAAGATATAGGCATGTTTGAGACATAAGCAATTGGGACATAAGATAAAAGCTCGGGCATATTTTTGGATTCGACGGGAAAGGGAATGGGAACCTCAAAGTGGGGTTCAGGCGGATATGGTGAGATTGGATCAGGCTCACTATCGAAAGGTAAGTCAACACAATTATTGACTTGGGATCCGGACCATGGGATGGTCTCAACTTCAAGATTCCCGGGGTGGTAGGGTTGGTCACACTCAAAATCCATGTCACAAGATGACACATCATCGTCACACTCGGTTGCAACGATGGGTGGAGCCATGGGAATGTCCGACTCTCTTGCACACTCTAATTCATTTAACCTTTGTTGAAGCCTTTGGAGGGCTTCATTTTGGATTTTAGTGGCTTGCTCTTGCTCGAGTATGAACTTTTTCAAGTGGTTTTCGAGAGTGGACGTGGATGGTGGTGGTGGAGTGACGGGTGGTGGTTGAGGTGGACACAACTCGCTACTATCATAACTGTACGGAGAATACTCAAATGAAGTGTGTGGAGTGGGGCCAAGTTCATCATACATGAAAGGATTTCCTTCGTGACGGACAAATGGTCGATACTCATGGGGTACGTAGTGAGGGTACTGATCGTGAATGGGTGCACAAGGTTGCCATGACAATTTTTGGAACGTGTGAGTAACCACAACATCGGGTTGGGATTCATATTACGTGGAAGGGTGAACAAGCCTCCACGAATAACTAGGGTACGCACACAACTCGTGATTAGATATATCATGACAATAGGCCAAGGTGGGTTCCGGAACAGTGTCATATGGATACACATGTTCCATGGTGGGTTTGGATGGATATGAAAATTACAGACACTCATGGGACAAGTGATCGACATAAGAACAATGGGTGCACGACAAGGCACACGACACGTCGGCACTTGACACCGAGGATGATGGAAAATGAGGTGCGTGCATGGATGGGTCAAGAGTATCTACGGTACTCGTGAGAGATGTGAAGCCACTGAGAATATCATAAAGAGATGGTTTGGGATCACTCTCACACGTGTCGCGTGTCAATGTAAAATGACCAAAGTAGTCCCGTAAAGGACGTTCTTCGGCCATGAGGAGAGAAATATTTTTTTTGATGATTTTTTTGTTTTGTTTTATTTTTTTTTAATTTTTTCAAAAGGAAAGAAAATATTTTTGGATTTTCTAAAAATAATGGATGAAAATATTTGTGGAGTTTTGTGAAAAATAAAGGAAGAAAATATTTTCGGATTTTTTTTTATGAAAATGAAAGAAAATGTTTCTGGATTTTTTTGGAAGAAAAGGTGGGGAAAAATATGGACTCAGAAATTTGGGACGAACTAACTAAAACTGACTACCGAAAAATGAATTGGACACACGCAAGCCAAGGAAAAATCTTAACTAGCACATAACCAATTTTATCTTCAAAATTTTCTGAAAGGGGTAGTCAAATTTAAATTAAGTCCGCGGGCGATAAAAATCACGGAATTTATCGTGGTGATCACCTTTGCAAAAATATTATCCTATTGGGTTACCTAGTTGATTGATTTTAATTTTAATGATGGCTAGGGTAGCACACAATGGTAAGCGAGTGAGTCAGATGATGAAATCCCTTCTTGTGAGTGACCGGGTGTAGGTCTTAGTCAATTAATTCATCACACCATTCAAAAATAAATGCGTGAATAAAATCAAGTAAGAGCACACAAAGCACACAAAAGAATTAACTCGCTAACAGGATAGGCGTGAGGGTTTGAGAAATGTACCTCCCATGGTTCTTAGGTCGTGGGGTGCCGAAAAATTTGAGTCGATCGGGGGGAGATCACGCCAATCTCAGTCGGCCTCGGGAGTTCGACCGACCCAAGGTAGAGAGGGTTCTAAATCCTCGCCAATGGATTCCCTCTCTCTACCGTGCTCGGTTTCCTTATCACACTATCTTCAATTATTACAAATTTAAAATGAAAATGAAATGGTGTCTCTATGCACCACAATACAAGAAAGGTAATAAAATCCTAAATACAAGCCTTCTAAAATAAAAAAATGGTACTAAAATATAAAAATGCAATACAATTGAATCTCAAAATTTGAAAATCCTCTCGAGCACGTCAAGCTCCAAAGATCGGCAACAACGCCATTTGATGAATTACTTTTTGGTGTGTCATTGTTGTGAAATCTCTTCAATCAAAAATCTTCACAAACCTATAAAAGTAGACAAAACTAAAGTATAATGGTAAGTGAGGTATCAGTCCAAATTTAAGGTGTGGACATGCTAAACATGAGAGGATAATGAATATATTTCACTTGATTCTTTTTTTAGACTTTTGGGTTTTTCTAATTTTTTTATGTTTTTCAAATCTTAAAATACCTTTTAGGTGAAAATGTGAAGTAACACTAAACTAATAAGAGAGATGAAATTAATAAACTAACTAGTGTGCCAAATAAGAACTAAGTAATAAGAATGAGATGAAATTAAATTTGAGAGATATTCAAGGAATGAAACTTAACCTCCACTTTATCAATTAAATGTGTTAATTATTCTAGTTTACTAATTTTCCAAATATTAATTTATTTTATCAATTGATTCTCATCATTTGACAAAACAAACTAATATAAAATTAGTTAATCCAATTTTTATCCCCACAACTCAAATGAAAAATTGATTTAAAAACATGATATAAATCACTCGCTAGAGTAGATTCATATAATAAATCATAAATCCAACAAAAATTTAATGTATGAGTATAATAAAATATAATATACTATAATTAGTGGGTCATTCTATCTCTAGTTTGAATCTAAAAATTAAGAGTATATTAGATTTTAATCCTTTCTTAAGGATAGTTTACCATTTCTCAATGCATAAACTCATGTAGGACTGAAAAGAAAATTAACTAAATGAAACAAAGTAAACTAGATTAATTAATACATTCAATTGAATATACGGGGCTTCATTTCACTCCTTGAATGGAGTGATTAGCCAACCATAGTCATAATTCACTTAATAACAATCTAATAAAAATTACTAAATGAAATTAAAAAGATAGAGAGAAGAAATTCAAACCAAAATGTAGGAGAAAAGAAATTGCACTTGCATTAAATCCATGCTTCTCTCAATTGTGTACAAACACTAACAAAATTGAAGTACAATTTAATTCTCCTCACTACAATATTTTTTCTCTCTGTAATTCCCTATTTTTCTAGCCTAGCTTTTCTCTCTCTAGAATTCTCTAAAACCCTAGTCTTCAAAATCTTCAACTCCCTTTTTATGGCGTGAGGTCTTCTTTTTATAGTGGCTTATGGAGCTAAAGGGGTATTTTTGGGAATAGGTTTGAGTGTGCATGGAAATGGTAAGAAGAGTGTGCACATGTGCATGGGATGTGAGGTGTGAGGATATTTGGGAAGTGGGGTAATGGAGATAATAATCTGATTTGGTTAAGGGTTATTTTTGGAAATGGTTAAAAGTGGTGTTTGGGGGGGGGGGGGGGGGGGGGCGTAAAATGGATAAAGGTTTAAGTGGGTTTTATTTGGCATTTTGGATTGTGTTTGAAAGATGGAACTTTGGCAAGTCATAAGTCGTGGCTTGGAGAAGTTCAAATGGGAAGTGAGTTTGGATGTGGGTCGGCCGAAGGTGGTTGGGCCTTGGGGTTGCGATCGGGGTTCCGGGTACAAGGGTAAAGAAGGAGGCCAGGCTGTGAAGTTTGGTTAGATCGTAAATGGCCACGGTTCAGGGGTGTCGGGAGTTGGTGTAGGGATAATTGTAATGGCTCGAGTTGGGATGTGATTAGAGTTGAAGTGGGTATGGGGTTTGTTTCGGTGATTGGGGTTAGTGGGT
This sequence comes from Sambucus nigra, assembly GCA_949130495.1. NCBI lineage: Eukaryota > Viridiplantae > Streptophyta > Magnoliopsida > Dipsacales > Adoxaceae > Sambucus > Sambucus nigra. The sequence goes on along the minus strand of OX422208.1, from coordinate 637,228,437 downwards.
AGGGGGTGTGCTAGGTTAGGCCGGAGGTGGTTGGTGTGGACCGAGTCGGGTAGCGGGTTAAAGACGGCGGGAATGGTAATAGGGTCACGCCGGATCGGGTTCGGGTGACAGGGTGGACAAGGGTTGGAGGTAAGGCTGAGCGGGTTTGGGTATGTGGCACTAGTCAAGGACGAAAGGGGGTAGAGGGTTGATGGTTGTTTGGCAAAAGGGTTTGCGCCGGCGGTACAAGGGTGGTAGCAGGCCGGGTCGCGGGTTTAGTCGAAGTTGGGACACAAGTTAGGTGATAAGGTGTGGAGAATGGTGGTGTATAGTTTGAGGTGGGTGAGAGGTGTGTTAATGGAGGAGAGAGAGTGTTGTGGGTTGTTTGGAGGGGAAGATGAAGTAAGGAATGTGTTTGGCATGTGAGGGTGTATGGTAAAATGGGTTTGGGTAATGGTTTAGTTTAGGTGTGTGTGGTGTATACTTTAGATGGGTGTGAGTGGGTTTAGGTGTGTGTGTTTAATTTGAACCCTTAAAAAAATAAAGACTAACTAATAAAAATAAAACTACTCAAAAACAAAATCTAACTAAAAATAAAACAAACTAAAAAAAATATTAAAACTAAAAAAAATAAAATCCTAAGCTTATAAAAAAAACTAAAACAAAACAAAACAAATAAAAATTTAAAATTTAAATGAAAAATAAAGTCCTAAAAAATATAAAATCTAATAAACTAAAAATAAACTCCTAAAAACTAATAAAAATCAAAATAAAATAAAATTACACTAATAAAATAAAAATAGAAAATTGAACCTATAAATTCTAAATAAATCTAAAATAAAACTTAAAAAATAAAACGACACAAAATAAGAATATTAAAAAGGAACAAACAAAACACACACACGGTTTGGGGTAGGCTAGGATACGGGATGTAACAACCCGTCCTTTTGGAGATAATTAAATTCCATAATTGGGTATAAATTGAAAATTTGAGGAATTTCTTGGAATAGTAATTTTTGGGATTTTCGAGGATTAGATGATTTTCGATGGATGGTATATTTATTTTTGGGATTAAGTTAATAAGTTGGAGTATTTTAATAATATGTCGTCGTTGAGTGAAGCGACATAAGATAAGATTTTAATTGGAAAATCCGCATTAAGTTATATTGGGTTAAAATAGTGGATTGCGATCAAGTACCTTGGATGGGAATTTCGATTGCGCCGTGAGTCTCGGAATGGCCGAGATAGTCGAAAAAGAGTGTTCGATTGTTAAAATTGAGTTTCGGGGAATTTTAAAGTTAAAAGGGCTCGTAATTGAGTAAACGAGTCATTTTTGGGTCTTAAGGGGTATAAACCCTTTTCTCCTTATATAAGGGGGGGGGGGGAGAAAGGGAGAAAAGAGAAAGAAAAGAGAGAAGAGAGAGAGGAAGGAAAAAAGTGGAGAGAAAAAGGAGATTTCGGGCCAAACTCCACCGGACTCGACTCGAGATCGTCGGATTTTATCCACGAGGCAAGTGTTTAATTGCTTTATTTACTTTTGATCATAAATCTCATATCGTAGTTTGGTATTAACAAACCCTAAATATTTTGGGTTGAGTTTTCGTGGATAAATCGGGTTTTCGGGAGTTAAAACGAATAAACCCCAATAATTTTCCATTTTGGAAAACTTAGGATTTAATTGAAATTAGTTGTTGGTTTCGGGTTCAAGGATGCTTAGAACCCTTGTCATATGTGTATATCTTGTTGGTTGAGTTTGTAGGCTGTCGGGAGAGGAGACAAAAGATGGGAGAAGCTTTAATGGCCGAAACAGTCTCGGAGAAGATGATAAACAGGGGGCAGCGTGCTTGCCGAAACGATTCGACCTAGAGGCGAATCGATTCGGCTCTTGGTCAAATGAAAATTATAGATTTTTTCGATACGGTAGCGTGGCGCCGACCGCGTATTGTTCTGATTTTTTTTGGATTTATAGTGATTTTTCTATGAAAGCTGTCCGAGATCGAAATCGTTAGTCAGAAATCAAACCTGATATTGAGAGAATTAAGGCTAGAATTGTTTGGAGATAAATATTAGGGGTTCCTAAATATAGAGTGGGGACCTCTAGATCACTATTTGAGCGAAATACAGTCCTTGGGTTTGTGGGAAGGAAATCCACAACCTATTTAATTTAAGGGTATTTGGGGGAGAATAACCCCTGAGATATTTCGGTAGGGCATTTAGGCCTATATAATTATGCGCGCAGGAAAACATAATTATATTGATATTGGTTGAGAGAATCCTACGAGATTATTAGGATGGAATTGGGAATATATGTATTCACTTAGAGGGAATCAGTATATTTGGAGATATCCACTAAATCCTTAGATGGGAATAAGGCATTTACTATTTATCAAGTGAGGGAATACTTCCGGTATGGTATCGTGTGTATGTGAACGTATGTATATGATTCTTTGAGAAAATATTTGGGATTATTGGTCATTGCTAGATGTGATTGGCAGTTATGGCCACATATATATATATTCGAGGAGGAATTTATGGTATATATGTACAATGTGATTAAAGTATATATATGTTATGATATAAATGGTTTTGAGAATGCAAAATATGAATGTTTTCAAATTGGAAAAAGAAATAATTTTCATAAATGATAATTTATGTGAACACACCTCTCTAAATCGCTATCATAAGGGAAGTTGCGCACGTAAGGTGAAGTCCCCTGGCTAATGAATGCAGGGGAATATAGTCCTAGGCCATATGGGCGATTATTATATGTTTTACTGCGCTGGTGAGGTAATTATGGGTGTGGTTATGACTCTCCCGTAGGCATATGGCCGCTTCCCGACGTCTTGCATTGTTGGATCCTAGGTTGTCTTGATTTATAGGCCCTGGAAGATGATAGCCATTTAGGGGCGCACCCAGTGAGGAAACCTGGAGGGACGATCTTAGAATCGTTATATGATATAAAATATAACTATTCTCAATAATGTGGGACATTATTGATGTTAAAGCAATTTATGATAATAAATTGGCTTTAATTACATTTCCTGGATAGAAGCAGGGAAATGGGATAAATGAATTAGTTTTAATTACATTTCTTGGATGGAAGAAGGGAAATGGGAACATATGAGATGAAAAAGCATTTTTATGATAATAAAATTGGCTTTTAAATACATTTTCTGGATAGAAGAAAGGAAATGGAAAGTTTTGAAATAAAAATGAAAACAAAGTAAACCTCAGTCCGGGAGATATATCTGGACGTGTATTATAAAGATGAATTCTCATTCTGGGAGATATATCCGGAAGTGTAACATGGTATGAATATAAAATATGAGTATATATGTATAAATTGAGTACTGAGAGTTTTATGGATCCCGACGATCGACCTCGCCGTGTAGTAGTGTATCGGGGGGTTCCTTGTTTGGATTTCACTCTGCGAGACACCCACGCACGAACATGGCTTAGTGTTGAGACTGGGGAGAAGTTTAACTCTTAGTGCTCTAATATTGGGATTTCTTATATGGTGTATATATAAATATATATATCTTTCATGTACTGAGGGTCTAATGGATCTTGACGATCGACCTTGCCGCGTAATAGTGTATTGGGGGGGTTCTTTATTTGGATTTCTCTTTGCAAGACACCCCACACACGAACATGGCTTAGTGTCGAGACTGGGGAGAAGTTTAGCCCTTAGTACTTGGATTACATAGGAAGGTTAGAAGGTGGGTAGTGGTTTAGTTAGTCAATATAGTCTGACTAGGATGTTTAGAGGGATGCGCTAGGAGTGAACTATTAGAAAAGAGGTGAGGGGTATCTCATGGGAGTGCGATACCAAATTTAAATATGAGATAAAACCTATTTTCTAAAAATAAAGCATTTATGCACTTGCTAAATATTTTCAAACTCGGGCTCTGACCCGTTTATCTACTTTTCCCTCTCTTGTTGTATATATATATATATATATATTAAATAGGTGTCCAGACACCGAGACGCCTGGATGACACTTCTTTCGAGTCAGACGTCTGCTGCATCAGCTGCGGATGCACTTAAGTTTATCGTAGACGCTTCTATTCTTATACTCAAGATAGGAGGTAATGTATAAACATTCGGGTTAACAACCCAACTGCATTTATTTGTTCTTTTATCGCCTTTTAGCGCGACATTCGATATGGTTGTATCATATTTGAACCGAGTGTTCGGTTATTTCATTTCATTTCAGTTTCATTCATATAAACTGTGTGGATGTTTTAATTTAGTAGTTGTTTAAGAAGAGTAGTTAAGTAAAATTTTGAAGCCAGCCTAATAGGTTATTAGTAATCAAATTAGTTTTTGACGGTGATGGTAAGAATGATCCATATGATACTCCTGTTATAATTTGATATAGGAGCGATCGCCCGGTATTTTATTAGGCGGGGTGTCACAGATGGTATCAGAGCATCAGGTTCTAGTGTCCTTAGAAATCTTTGCGGACGTACTACGCTTTCAGTGTTGCTCTCGATTTGATATAGAGCCTCGGGACTAGGATTGTTGATTTCTCTTGTGAGATTTCGTTCTCCTGTTATAGTATAAGATTATGTAAATCTTTTGCGCGCTTGTGCGGGGCTTGGATGGCGGCAGGAGGTGGGGCTTAGTTGGAGCTATAAGGTTGAATCTCGTAGTGGAGTCTCCTTTTAACGAAGAAGTTAAGAGGACTATTAAGATGATTGTAAGAAGCCGGGCAAAGTTATTGTTATAAGTTTCACCTTAGAAGGAAGAGGTATAATTGGCGTGGCTAGATAAAGTTGCGGTGTTTTATTAGCCCTAGAATCGTGTGTGTAATTTGAGTTTTGTGGCGGCCTCGATAACATTATATAATGCATATCTATGTGTTTTCCGCGACAGCGGAGTTTTATTTTTCTTCAATCTCTATAAAGGCGGGTGTTGATATTTTAAATATAAATATATATCTGGCTTGTGATACTCGTCTTATATGTGTTATACGAGTATGGTAATATGGTGAGTATGAAATGTTATGGTATATTCGGAGCGATAGCAGGCTAATGATGGCATGACTATCGTGTCCACAGTTCCAGGGTGGAACGGGTTGTTGTTGCGATATCTCAACTGGATACAGGTTGAGTTCGCCTTTATTATGTGCATAGATGGAACTTCGATAAGCAGAGGTTTCATTATTATGATTCGACCTTATAGAGATGATTTAAGGTATGCAAGGATTATTGTTGAGCTGTGAGTTTAAGCTCATTAGTGATTGCGCAAGGACTGAGTGTAGTGCGAGCGCTTAGTGGTATGGCTCCTATTTAGAGATGGGAGTTCAGACCACATTGGGTATAAGAGGGGATAGGATTATCCTGGTTGCGTATTTGAAGTTGACGGACCACCACGACCGACAAAGTTAAGTAGTAGTGTAATTGGAGGGGTTCCTTGTTTGGATTTTGCTTTGCGAGATGCTCCGCGCATGAATCTTAACGACGTCATGAGTGGAGAAATGTTATAGGACGCGAGGATGTTGGTTTTGTTGATAATTCTTATAGTGTGGATGAAACACTATAGACTATGAGCCATGTGATGATGGTATGATTATGGAAATATTGTGCTATGAAAAAGCACTAAAGTGGTCCTCTCACCACAAGTGGGTGGGTGAAGTAGGACTTAGAGAAATTGATTTGAGGATTATAGTCAGGCCTTAATGAAAAGGCAAATTTTGAGGAAGTATATTTTGGGTATGATAATCGTAACAATTTTGTAGAGAGCGGACACTTCGATTAGTTAGATTTTCCTTTTTGCTCCGGTGGGAGGATAGGATAGTAGAAATGCGTTCGTAGGTTAGCGAGGTAGGATTTAGGGCGTCCCGCTGGTGTGCCTTAGGTCGCTATATCTCGATGACCGACAACGCGAGGGAGTAGTGTAACGGGAGGGTTCCTTGTCTGGATTTCGCTTTGCGAGACGTCCCACGCATGAAACCAAGAAAATGTCGAAAGTTAAGAGAGGCCTTGGGCACTAGGGACACAATTAGGATTATACTTGTTTCGCGTAGGTAGGGTAACGCTTAGACCTTAGAATTATTAGGATGTAAGTTCAATAGAGTTAGTGGCGCCGATATAGAAAGATTGTGGGAAGTACACCACAAGAAGATTGGTTGATTAACCCTGAGGAGAATTGAGTTTCGTGGGTTAGGAGGACCCATATGTGAGTATTTCACCGAGGAAAGGAGGCCCTTATTTAGAGAGAGTGTTACGTGTCGAACGTTCACAATGGATGCGCAGATGTGCACGGGTTAAAAAGGTGTAGGGGCACCTTAGTGAGTTGGCTTATATACTGCCTAAAATAGAAGGGGCGTAGTATATAAAGTTGAAGTTTATACCGTAAGATAGTCATGAATGGATTTGGAGTGTGTTGTATGGAATGTCGTGAGAGGTACGCGATATTCCAATTATTTATGGGGCAATAAGAGGTAACGTGCCCAAGATAAGCGACGAGACTATTGGGAGTAGTCAAATCTTAGTAGAGTTTCCTTTTTAAAGGAAATCAGTTGTCCTTCTGTGGATGAGCGGACGCTTTTTAGTAAGAGTATCAGCTTTGCGAGATGTAGAGCGATAGTTATAGACTCGTTTCTCTTACTGGCAGCAAGAGAAGCCATCGGAGTAACGCGTCGTTGTTGTGTGATGATGGGTAGAAATTTCGATGGGCATGTGGTGAAGCTAGTACATTTGAGTACACATTGAGGTAGGTGGAATATGGTAAAGGACCATCGTGTTAGCACCTTTTGATTTTGGGGGTACTAAGACGTAGTGGAATTTTTTATCGTAGTTTGGTGGTGTAGGTTATATCCGAATTTCGAGGATGAAATTCTGTTGTAAGGGGGAGTATGTAAGAACCCGTCCTTTTGGAGATAATTAAATTCCATAATTGGGTATAAATTAAAAATTTGAGGAATTTCTCGGAGTAGTGATTTTTGGGATTTTCGAGGATTAGATGATTTTCGATGGATGGTATATTTACTTTTGGGATTAAGTTAATAAGTTGGAGTATTTTAATAATATGTCGTCGTTGAGTAAAGCGACAGAAGATAAGATTTTAATTGGAAAACCCACAATAAGTTATATTGGGTTAAAATAGTGGATTGCAGTCAAGTACCTTAGATGAGAATTTTGACTACGCCGTGAGTCTCAGAATGGCCGAGATAGTCGGAAAAGAGTGTCCGATTGTCGAAATTGAGTTTCGAGGAATTTTAGAGTTAAAAGGGCTCGTAATTAAGTAAACGAGTCATTTTTGGGTTTCAAGGGGTATAAACCCTTTTCTCCTTATATAGAGAGGGGGGGAGGGAGAAAAGAGAAAGAAATGATAGATTAGAGAGAGGAAGGAAGAAAGTGGAGAGAAAAAGGAGATTTCGGGCCAAACTCCGCCGGACTCGACTCGGGATCGTCGAATTTTATCCACGAGGAAAGTGTTTAGTTGCTTTATTTACTTTTGAGCATAAATCTCATATCGTAGTTTTGTATTAACAAACCCTAAATATTTTGGGTTGGGTTTTTGTGGATAAAATGGGTTTTCGGGAGTTAAAATGAATAAACCCCAATAATTTTCCAATTTGGAAAACTTAGGATTTAATGGAAATTAGTTATTGGTTTCGGGTTCTAGGATGTTTAAAACCCTGGTCATATGTGTATATGTTGTTGGTTGAGGTTGTAGGCTATCGGGAGAGGAGGCAAAAGCTTGGGAGAAACTTTAATGGCCGAAACAGTCTCAGAGAAGAGGATGAACAGTAGGCAGCGTGCTTGCCGAATCGATTCGGCCTAGAGGCGAATCAATTCGGCTCTTGGTCAAAAAATTAAAATTGTAGATCTTTTCAATACGGTCGCGTGGGCGCTGACCGCGTATTTTTCTGATTTGTTTTGGATTTATTGTGATTTTTCTATGGAAAGCTATCCGAGATCGAAATCGTTAGTTAGAAACCAAACCTGATATTGGGAGAATTAAGTCTAGAATTGTTTGGAGATAAATATTAGGGGTTCCTAAATATAGAGTGGGGACCTATAGATCACTATTTGAGAGAAATATAGTCCTTGGGTTTGTGCGAAGGAAATCCACAACCTATTTAATTTAAGGGTACTCGGGGGAGAATAATCCCTGAGATATTTCGGTAGGGCATTTAGGCCTATATAATTATGCGCGTAAGAAAATATAATTATATTGATATTGGTTGAGCGAATCCTACGAGATTATTAGGATGAAATTGGAAATATATGTATTCACTTAGAGGGAATCAGTATATTTGGAGATATCCACTAAAACCTTAGATGGGAATAAGGCATTTACTATTTATCAAGTGAGGGAATACTTTCGATATGGTATCGTGAGTATGTGAACATGTGTATATGATTCTTTGAGAGAATGTTTGGGATTATTGGTCATCGCTAGATGTGATTGGCAGTTATGGAAACATATATATATATTCGAGGAGGAATATATGGTATATATGTACAATGTGATTAAAGTATATATATGTTATGATATAAATGATTTTGGGAATGTAAAATATGAATGTTTTCAAATTGGAAAAAGAAGTGATTTTCATAAATTATATATTATGTGAACACACACCTCTCTAAATCGCTATCATAAGGGAAGTTGTGCGCGTAAGGTGAAGTCCCCTGGCTAATGAATGCAGGGGAATATAGTCCTAGGCCATATGGGCGATTATTATATGTTTTACTGTGCTGGTGAGGTAATTCTGGGTGTGGTTATGACTCTCCTGCAGGCATATGGCCGCTTCCCGACGTCTTGCGTTGTTGGATCCCAGGTTGTCTTGATTTATAGGCCCTGGAAGATGATATCCATTTAGGGGCGGCGTGCCCAGTGGGGAAACCCGGAGGGACAGTCTTAGAATCGTTATATGATATGAAATATAACTATTCTCAATAATGTGAGACATTATTGATGTTAAAGCAATTTATGATAATAAATTGGCTTTAATTACATTTCCTGGATGGAAGAATGGAAATGTGATAAATGAATTAGTTTTAATTACATTTCCTGGATGGAAGAAGGGAAATGGGAACATATGAGATGAAAAAGAATTCTTATGATAATAAAATTGGCTTTTAAATACATTTCCTAGTATGAATATAAAATATGACTATATATGTATAAATTGAGTATTGAGGGTTTTATAAATCCCGACGATCGACCTCGCCGCGTAGTAGAGTATCGGGGAGGGGGGGGGGGTTCCTGGTTTAGATTTCGCTCTGCGAGACACCCCACGCACAAACATGACTTAGTGTTGAGATTGGGGAGAAGTTTAACTCTTAGTGCTCTAATATTGGGAATTCTTATATGGTGTATATATAAATATCTATATCTTTTGTGTACTGGGGGCGAATGGATCTCGACGATCGACCTTTCCGCGCAATAGTGTATCGGGGGGGTTCCTTGTTTGGATTTCGCTTTGCGAGACACCCCACGCAAGAACATGGCATAGTGTCGAGACTGGGGAGAAGTTTAGCCCTTAGTACTTGGATTACATCAGAAGGTTAGACGGTGGGAAGTGGTTTAGTTAGTCAATATAGTCTGACTAGGATGTTTAGAGGGATGCGCTAGGAGTGCACTATTAGAAGAGAGGTGAGGGGTATCTCATGGGAGTTCGATACCAAATTTAAATATGAGATAAAACCTATTTTCTAAAAATAAAGCATTTATGCACTTGCTACATATTTTCAAACTCGAGCTTTGACCCGTTTATCTACTTTTCCCTCTCTTGGTATATATATATATATATATATAGGTGTCCAGACACAGGGACGCCTGGATGATACTTCTTTCGAGTCAGACGTCTACTGCAGTAGCTGTGGATGCACGCAGGTTTACCGTAGAGGCTTCTATTCTTATACTCTAGATAGGAGGTACTGTATAAACATTCGGGCTAACAACCCAACTGCATTTATTTGTTCTTTTACCGCCTTTTAGCGCGGCATTCGATATGGTTGTATCATATTTGAACCGAGTGTTCAATTATTTTATTTCATTTCAGTTTCATTCATATAAACTGTGTGGATGTTTTAATTTAGTAGTTGTTTAAAAAGAGTATTTAAGTCAAATTTTGACGCCAGCGTAATAGGTTATTAGTAATTAAGTTGGTTTTCGACAGTGATGCTAAGAATGATCCATATGAGACTCCTGTTATAATTTGATATAGGAGTGATCGTCCGGTATTTTATTAGGCGGGGTGTCACACGGGACAAGGGTAATTAGCTCCATTAAATGCGCATTTGCCTCGATATATAGCTTTTGACACCGCAAACGGACGTTTGACCTACAAGATAAACATTTAAGCACATAAGACCCATATTGCCAAGAATTGGCAACTAAAGTACGTCTATTCGGGGTATAAAATGTACAGTTTTGGATGCTTATCAATTAACATATGTTAAAACTAAAAATCATGGATCTATGTTTTATGTCAAATATGTCATAAAACATTTGGTGCAATTCCATGAAAGAGAAGAAGTACTGGAGAACCAAGTGCCATTATTTAGAAAAAGAAAAAAAAATTATGAACCGCATGATGCATGCCCTACATTATCCGTTGTTCTCGCATTATTTACACACCTACAATTGTAGCTAAACATCACCAATGAATTAGGAAGGTTGAAGACTATACGAACATATACAAAATGTTAAATATTACAATACAATCATCTAAATAGTCGAGACTTAGAGAGCTTCTATCAACATCCAACTACTCTGAAACTGGATGTTGTTTCTTATGTCCCGAGTCTATGTTGTAATCAATCTTTTACAGATAAATTTTAGAAAATCAGTCATATTCCTAGAAATATGCATTGATTAATAAAATGCAACTATTTACGGAGTCCGATACAAATTAATGGAGTTGATGAGTAAAAAACAAAAAAAATATTTAAACAAGTTTACTTTAATAAATAATATATTTTTCCAACAAAATATACTATAATTTTCAGCAATAATAAAATATATTTTTATCAAAGTGTATCTTCATGCGTGCCATTATATTAAAAAAATTACATTTTTTTTTGCAAAATTGTTATCTTTTTTTTTTTTATCATGGGACAAACATACAATAAAATATCAATTTTATTTCTTATGGGTATGAGGTTCAGAATAACAGTATTGAAACTTCACTAAAAAATCCAATCATCAATAAGTTGATAGTACTGAAACTTCACTACAAAATCCAATTATTAATAAGTTAATCAACGCTTGCTTTGGCTCAAGGGCGTAGCCATGTGGAGGGCTAGGCCAGGCTCAAGCCCGGGTCACCTTAAAAAAAAAAAAAATTAGTGTAAATTTTAAGGTCCAATACATCACAGCGCACCCAATAAATAAAAAAGTTAGTCCGCCCAAACAATCAAACCTCAATGATCCACTTCAAAAACGAAAAAAAAAAACTATACAAACCATTATTTTGGGCATTATTTTGCGCCTATATTTTTTAATTAACATTATTTTTCATTATTTTTAAGTAAATACTCAAAAATAACCTCAAAAAAATTCGGCGCGGGGCCTCCTACCCCCGAACCCCCGGAAACTAGTGTTAAGTCAGCCCACCCAGATATAAATTTCTGATTACGCCTCTGCTTTGGCTAAAGTTGAATCTCTGAACCAATAGCTTTGATTGGCTGGCTACATTTTCTATTTAATGACAAAAGAGCTTGATCACGGAGTCAGCACCCGTGGTGAATAACCAAGGCTACCGTGGGTGGAACTTGAAATCCATCACTCCTCTTCCATTTGTTGTAGCATGCCCGCAAATAATTTCCAATGGAATGATAAGAGGGTTTTGATTTAAATCTGAATAAACCATGCCATGAAAAAAAAAATGCCGTGTAATCAGCAGAACATGATGCAAACAAAGGGTATGAAGGATGGAATGCCACATTTGTAATGTCTTTCGGGTGACATTTTAGAATTCTGTAAGGTTGAGATGAAATGTCCATGTCGAACCAACACAATTTTCCATCTTTGCTTCCCACAATAACATTATCGCCACGAGGATTAATGGCAATAGAGGAGATTTCACGAACCCCAGCTTTAAGCTTCTTGATGAGCTTTTGCTTTAGCAGATCATATACACGAACATTCTTTTTCATTGAAATGAAGACGACGGATCGAGTTGGATGGAAAGATGTCGAAACTGGAAGTCCATGCAACTTGAAAGGTACTCTTTGAGTTTGTTTCTTCGAGAGTTGGTGCATTAATATTGCTTTTGATTCGCCAGCAGACATATCTGTAGAGATATAATCTCCTTTCCGATCCCATTCTACTGAGGTCACAGTCTTAAAAGTGTCTCAACCTAATTCCCTCGTGTTTATCATCTTGAGCCCAGCTGATTATCAATGAATTGTTACCAGAACCTTTTTTGTTCCTCGTACTCGAACCCATCATTCAAGAGAAGTATATCTTGCCCCCACGGAGACTGATAATATAGGAAGATCGAGAGAAGGATCCCATGCCATGTGCTGGACAACTTCATCTAGTTCCCAGATTCTAAGACATCTTCCAGTTTCAACCTCCCATATACGCACAGTTCCATCACTTGATCCAGAAGCAATCCATTGCCTAGAATATTTGGTTGAAATCGAACAACTGGACCCTTGTGACATCTGTACTCAAGGTAACATGTTGTTGGGTAAGTCTTAAGATCTTTACGACTTGACAGCTTGGGCTTTAAAGACTCTGGATCAATATTCATATGCTTCTTTCGGGCTCTAGGACATAAATATAGATCCAAACAACGATCAAAAGATTATTTCACATATTTCTCATATTCTGGAACACTTCTTAAAGATGTAAACTGTTTTGGAGTATATTTAGGCCGATCTTCCTCAAACATAAGCTGATAAGAGTTGATCTCTTCTTGTGTTGGAATGTATTGTAAAAAAGGATTGTACGACTCCTCATGGCCTGGCAATTTAGGCTTTACAAACAGATACAAAACGTTAAATATTATAAACATATACGAAAATATTACAATACATTATCATCTAGATTGTCGAGACTTAGAGAGCTTCTGTCAACATCCAACTACTCTCAAACGGATGTGTTGTAATCAATCACATAGCACAAATCTTTTACCGAATAATTTCAGTAAGTGAATCATATTACTAGAAATATGCATTGATTCATAAAATGCAACTATTTAGAGAGTTTGATACAGATTAAAGGAATTAATGAGTAAAAAACAACCAAAATATTTTTAACCATCGAGAATAAAACACAAATATACACAAACAATTTCCTCAACAACCACTATTTCTTTTCAACACAAAGGTGCTTTAAATTGAAAATGGTGTATTATTGAAAAAATTTAAAAACATTAGTTTTTGTATTATTTGAGACATTTCATCAAACATTAAATTGGCTCTATTTATACAGGGAAAATAGTATTGTCTTCTCAATTACTGAGATAAGATTTTTGACCCATAACAAAAACTGATATTTTTTCATTGAACAAATCAGTAACTATTCAAACATATGTAGTTGTATAAATGAAAAACTTTCTTGATTTCCCTTAATAGGGTTTGTTGTTAAATTAAAAAATAAAAAGAAACCCAAAAAAGTAACTAACCACAACCATAATCTGCAAACCCAAGTAACAACCCCCATATCTTGCTACTACATTCACTTCTGCACCTCACGGCTATAATCCACGTGTCCTCTTAGATAAAGGAAAAAGAAAACTGGTTTTAGAAGATCCTGACCCAGACTCAGCACCAAGAAATTACTTGCAAAGCATAAAAGAGGAAAGCAAGCATGAACTGGCCACAAGCTTCAATAATTTGGTGATCACAAAAAGACAAATTCCTACCTCTTTCTATAACCCCATTAACCAAAAACAATCTCATTAATCAATCCTTGTAGGCTCTTTGGAGAGTTGTTTTTGGTTAATGGGACCTTTTGATTAATGGGATTATTTTTTTTTTAACCAAAAGGTCCCATTAACCAAAAACAACTCTCCAGAGAGCCTACAAGGATTGGCATATTTACTACGTTGAAAATATAAGTAAAAAAATGACAATCTTTTATAGGATTGTATCTCATGTGACCAAACAGAGCATTTAATATTTTCATTCTATTATCACCCCAAGTGAAATTTTGATGCCCCTCCGAATGTAATTTCAGTTTAGTAGTAATCAAACTTTACAAATTAAAACAGAATTGTATTATAACTATACAAAACAGAATTGTAACAGGGAAGTAGAAAAAATTGTAACAAAGAAAGTTTTTTATGAATTCCATGGAATAATATGCATCACATGAGAAACATTGGTAATGAACTTTACAATATACCCTTCATCACCATTGAACAATAATAAGTACAATAAGGCCCTTCATCACCACTAAAGACCATTAACTAACTAAAATGAAGAAAATTTAAAACATTTTGAAATGAAATTATCAATTCCTCATAAATGAAAAAGAACATGAATTAAAAAAAAAAAACTACTAGGATTCCATATTCATATATACTCTGTAATCCTAAGAGTAAACCTTTACAAACATGTTAAACATAGGCTATTAAAGTGCCTGTGTGGGAATGAAGTGACAAAAATTAAAGCGAGTCATTTGTTTCTACAAAATCTGCACACCTATAATAGGCACATGTCCTCATATTTTTTTGGACAAAAGTTACATAGGGACGATTTTGTTAAGAATCCTCTTGCATTTCTTCAACATCAAATGACCGAATTAAGCACCGCCCACCCATGTTTTTCACCTTATCCATGAACTTCATAGATATCATGATAAGCAAAGTATTAAAAAGCTAGTAATTTTTTGCCGACTCATGAATCTGACTCATTTTCTACGACTCATTGATCTGTCATGTCTGGATTAGCTCATTTTTAGGGTCCTACTCAGTGGAGCCCAAAAAAGAACCAATACAGAAACGACACGTTAGTGAGTCGTGCAAACTAGATCACAATCTTGAGCCGACTTAAAATTACTCGCAATTAAAAACAACTAAACTCCAAAATCAAGAGACAATAACAACCGACATTTTTTTTGTTGGTTTGTGTAAACAAAAATAAATCCAACCCAAAATCCAAAAATTCAAAAACACACAATTGTAGCACATAATACCTGAAGTTTTAGTAGGCAAAATTGAAGGTATTACAGTAGTTTCTAAAGGAACAGACTCTTCTTGTGGTGGTGGTGGTGGTGGAGTTGATAAAGCCACCATGTGAGTTAGAGGTCCTTTGGCTTTTTCAACTACTAATGCATCACAAAAGGTTCTATGTGTGATGAACTTATCTCTCCTTCAAAAAAATCAAAACCAAACAAACTTCAATCCCAGTAATCGAAAAAAGCCACAAACATAAAACACACACAAAAAGACAACCTTGAAAAAATAGTCCCACAATCACATTTATACTCTCTGGTTCCATAAATTTTGGAGTGAGGATGAGCCTTAAAATCAGAATGGACTGCATCCTTCTTGGCCTGATTAAATAGAGAGAAAAATAATTTTATCATATTTAAACTGATTAACGATTTATATACTACAAAGTTATGTTATCCAATTCATCAATTATATCAAGGTATGTGAGATAATAATTAATTGATATATGAGAAAAAATAGGGCATGAAAGATAACTTAAATGAGCATGTCAAATTCATTCTATAATTAAAACAAAAATAGTCCCTAATCAAATGTCTATTGCTACTGAGAATTAAAATGCAAACCACCAGGTAATTCATGCTTCAACCGACTAAATATCTGAATACATGTTTAAATGATTCCAAGTACAAAAAACCCAGAGAATGTGATGCAAAATTTTAAAAAAAATGTCAACGAAAATAAATAAAGGGATGTACACCACATACTGACTTCACAACTTGTATGTTGGATCCCTAATAAATCACAAATGGCATGTAGGTGAACACCCCGATTACCATTAAACTTCCATTAATCAAGCAAATACACAGGTCCTCCATAAATACTCAACTAACAAAAGAAATAGATCAACATTCGATATGAAATTTGAGGGGGAAATATATCAAAATCCATGTTTGTATCACACTCACAAAAGAAAGTAAAAATCAACAAAAGAAATGCAAATCGATAGAGTTAATTATGAAACCTAAATAAAAAAATATTAGAAAATATTAAAACCGATGACAGTCGTAGATACTGTCAAAGACTTCTCGTTGGGCAGATTCCAATCCTCAAGCTTGAAGATCGCCAATGTTTGTAACCTAAACAAAGAGAAAATATAACACAAAAAATTAAAAGATATGCAAAAGATTACACATGAGAATCGAACATCATTCTTACGAAATTATAGAGGTTGATAAGCATGCAAAAGTTTAATACCCAAAATCCAACCATAAGCACGATTTTTTAAAATCATCGAATAAATAACATGTAAACTAATTAAAAATAAATGATCAAATACTAAAAAGTTCCTCAAATATTTTTTCATACACACGTCCAAGCCTTTTATTTTGTACAAAAAAGTCTCTTATTTTTTTATCTTTAAAGGTCCGCGGTAGCGACATGATAAAGCCTTTTTGACATGGTGAAGGACTTTTTGGTGCAAAAGAAAAAGTTTTGGACTAACCTATATTAAAAAAAGTTTTGGGGACTATTTGGTATATTTCCCTTAAATAAACCCTGACAAATATCATTTGAAAACCCAAATCAGTAAACCTATTCATGGTTGGAGGGGCAAAGGCGATTTGAAGAGGTTTGGTGATTTTTTGTTTTTTTGAAAATATGCAGCCGAATTATAATTTTTGGCAAATCAAACACAAAGAAATCCAAATACCCAATCTGAAAGAGCTGAAGCCCCAAATGTGTTGTTGATGTCATCACTATAGTTGTTGCCCCATCTTCTAACTGGAAAAACATTTTCCATATCCCATGAAGCCCTTCTTCAGAAATTATAGGCTGGGGTTTTCGAAAGGGGCGGAGAGGAGAGGTTAACTAGAGAGAGAGAGAGTAATGAGAAATATAGAAAAATGTATAAGAGTAATGGAAATAAATGAAAGGGCAACTTCGAGAGGGGAAAAGACAATCAGCTCGTGGACGCCCTAAAAGAGAAAATAGCCTTAAACGTAGAGCGACACGTGGACGTCCTAAAAGAATAGGAGTATTTAACTCCTGTATAGCATTTTATAGTACATAAAAGATATCTATCATTGCTTTTAAATTTTTTAGGAATAAAAGAAAATGTAGAAAATAAGCAAAAAATGTCTGGTCACAGCCTAGACTTTTCCTAAGCTTAAACTCTAAGGCACCATCTTAAGGGTCTTGTCTAACGCTATTCTCATAATGGAGTGTACTAACCCACCACCACCACCCCCCCCCCCCCACCCCACCCCACACTTCCTGAGCTAGACTCCGATAAAAGATAATTCACGATTGTCAGAGGTGCCATGAAGGATCGATCGATCATCCGCACAAGATAGGTCATGGAGGCCATCCAATCCTGAACATCTCTTAACCAGGATGAAGAAACAACCATAATTGGTAAGAGGATAGAATCAAATAAATAGTTCAATTCAGTAGTGGAGAAAGAAATCAAAGGAACTCAGAAATTAAAGGTGACAAAAAGTGCAAGAATATACCTCTCTATGAAGATCCTTCTCATGAAAAGGAGCCAAGCCATCAAGCATCGCCTGAGGAAGATGGATCACTAACACAATAGGACCTCAGCCTATTTGAATGTAATAGGAAGGAGTAAAATAATGATGAGGAATAGGATCTTTCTCCACTATCGCCCCACACCTAGATGTCTATGTCGATGTTCCCGGTGCACTACCGCCACCCATAGTCCTTGTCAATGTTGGAGGCACACCCTCCATGTTATATATCCATGGTGGCATCAACTAACTAGATGTGATATCCAGCTAGTCATACCCGTCCACCACATATGTACAGAGAGAGTAATACTCACTCACCATCGTCATGATCCTAGCCTCGTTAGATGTCTTTCCCACGCTCCTCATACGCGTGGGAGGAACTAACGGTGGGACCTCCACCTCTCTCTCCATAACATGCCTGATAACCCTCTAGCCTAATTACCAATTGTACCTAAACTCATGCACTAGCAACCACCGTATCTTGGCATGAACACCCTAGACCCCAACACCTCTAAGGACCGGTCCCAAGGGTAGAATGACACTTGTCATCAAATAAAGGTCAATCATCAAAATCCAAAATAAAAATAAACAAAAAAATAATTAGAAATATGCAAAATCCAAAAGGAGAGAATACAACCTAACATGATCTCTTATAAGGGCATTCATCCTATCCCTCACGTTTTTACGGAGCAGAAACTCCTTCGATACCCCGTTCATCTTTCTCGACCTAAGAGTCATTGGACTCTATATTTCCTTCTCGACTTTCAAAGGCATCAACACCATGTTGTGCCCAATAACCACATAAAACCACGCCTGAGAAGACAACAATATTTTTTAATAAAAAAATTTCAAAAATCTCCAAAAATAACAAAAAGGAAAAATTATTCAACATCTTAAATTTACCTCTAGAAGTACACGGTCCCACCAAAAAGACTACCGCTTGTTCCGGCTTAAGATGTCAAGGAAAGTGCAAAGACAATCCCGTGTCAAACTCTGATAATCTTATGTATGCATCTTAGAGACGATACAAAATAAAGGCAATGACCATAAATGAACAACATCTTCTCTCATCGTCACCATGAATCCTCCCAACAAAAAGCAGAATAAACATGCAGTTCACTTGCCGCACCTACCTCCCATTAGTAACATCTATTAGCCGTGATGACATAGTGCTATTTAACATTTACACCTTTACCGACTCCCTAGAACCGATCCTCCCAAATCACCCAACGTTGCTCGAATTACCTCCTCAGTCAAGCGAAACATCCTATCCAACTCTATTTAGTGGCCCTCACACTCCAACCCGTCAATTGATGCATGTTATTTAGAGTAATAGTCATCTCAAACACACCTAAGTGTAATGTGAGAGTGGTGTCCCACCACCTCTCGCCTAGCCTGCATAAGACCATCGTCGATCATGACTTATATCCAAAGATCCCACAAGAGGACCAAATCTAGTAACGCCCACCATGAGCTACACCTCCTAGGGGATCTTCTCCCAAACCTTCTTTATCCCCGTTGTGACATAGGAACGGATGCTCGACTGGGCAATATCAGTCTTCAAAAATAAAATTCAAAACCAAAAAAACATCAACCACCAGTAGAGAAATAAATTCAAAATCAAACATAAAAAGTAAAACTAAAATTAAATAGATACTCACATAACCATTTGGCTTCCTCACCCTCGTAGATTGGTGAATCTCGAACTCCCGCAGTAGGATCATCTCATCATCCCTTGGTTGAGCATCATGAAATGCATTCTCTATTCCTTTCGCATTTATTCTGGCACGCTTCCATGCAATGCCATCCCAATCGTCAATAGTAAAGAAAATATTGTTGGTCATTCCTTCCATAGGGAATTTTAAAAATTTTGATTGAACTACTTTTTAGAGAGAGAAAGAGAAAAAATTCGTTTCGAGTAGTGAAACGTGAGATGACTTGCTCCCTTTTTATAAGGAGCTAAGGGTCATGTTGGTTGGAATCCCCTAGGTATGCTAATTGGCAATGAACCTTGGGAACCCCCAGACCATCTCAGAATTTCATCCCTATGCCAATCGGTACGCCCCTTCTAAATTCATTACAAAAATCACAAAAAATGGTAAAAAATTTCTCAAAAACTCTAAAGTCCCAAAATTCATTAAATAACATCTTTTGTCAGTGAAAAATCTTCCAATAACTCCTCAAAATGATTCAAACGAATCCCTAAAAATTCAAATAATTCCAAAAATAAAGAATAAAAAATCTTCGTAAATTGCACAGTTTCTAATGAAAATACTCAAAATCTGAAAAATATCCAATCATATAAAATCATCAAAAAATTACAAACATCTCTCGAAAAAATCTTAAACTTCCCAAAAAGTTCTCAAAACATTGCGCATTCATCCAAAAACTCTTTAGCTCCGTTTGATAGCGTCATTTTGCCATGGCAAATGACGTTTTCCACCCTCAATTCCATATTTTGAAGCGTTTGACAGCGTATTTTAGTGTAGGAATTGGTTTCTCATTTTCTACTCACGTGACCTCATTTGTCACAAAAACTTGAACCCGTTTATTTACCCCCCCCCCCCCCCCAAGAAACCAATGTCTGGTAATTGAAAACCAGCCAATTGATTCAACCGATGCAGATAGAAGGGACGGAAGTGACAGTAGAGGAAGCTATCTACGAAATTGGGGGAACAAAAATCATATCTCCTTCTCTGAAACCTATTTTCCTTGCTACGGTATGTTCTTCTTCTTTTTTTTTTGCCATTTTTGTTTTTTCCATTTTCGTTTGGATTGGAAGATCCACGTATATATATATCTTCTTGCAAGTTTATTTATCCATTTTCGTTTGTGTGTATATCTGTATATATATATATATATATATATATATATATATATATATATATATATATATATATATATATATATATATGTAGATCTGTAGATCCATATCTGTAGAACCCGTTTATGTGTATATCTGTATATATATATATATATAGATCTGTAGATCTATATCTGTAGTTTTTCTGTATATATATATATATATATATATATATATATATATATATATATATATACATGTATCAGTTTGTAATTTCCCCAATATCTGTAGTATATAGTTTCCCCAATATCTGAATATATATTTATATTTTGTATATTTACCTGTATATTTGTGTATTTATATTTGGACATTTTTCTATTTATATAGTTATTCTTGTTGTAGTGGTTAATAATTGTAGTGGTTACAAAGCATATTCTTGTTGCACTAATTATTCTTGTTATAATTATTAATTTTTTTGTGTGCAAATAACAGGTTTTTGAAACAAATTCTTCAGAAAGTTTCTCAATCGGTATATTACTTTCCTCTCATATGTTTGATCTTTTAATAATGCAATGGACATAACGTTTTATAAAGTTTTGGATTTTAACAAATTTTATAAAGTTTTGGATTTTAACAAATTTTATAAAGTTTTGGATCTTTAATATACATTTTATAAAGTTTTGGTTGGTATAGGATTTTAATATCTCAATGCCGGACAATGTCTGAAAGCGGTTACGACACCGACGAGGGTTGTTCTGGACCCTGGTGATGCGAGCAATTGCAATTTATCAATATATGAGGAGTCGTGACCATCTCATTTCTAGGGCTCCCTATAGAAACTGGGATGTTGATCGCGATATTTCATTATATCGTTTATTCAAAATTAATGATCGGGTATGTCATGCACAACTTTGAATGAACATAGCCTCATTCGAAAGACTTTATACTAGACTACGAACATAGGGACTGAGTGACAATCGATCAGTTAAGGTCGAGGAACAAGTTGCCATGTTCCTTAACACCGTGGGTCATGATGAGCGATATGTTTTCGAGTCGTTAACTTTCTTCAGATCTGGTCAAACCATTTGTTACTACTTCCATAGAGTTTTACGAGCATGTCTTCATTTGTCCAATGATGTCGTTACTAATGCCACTTCTTTAAATTCCCCTTATGATAATGGGAAGGACCTTCCGTGGTATCATTACTTTGAGGTTATGATAGTTTCATTAATTAATTTGATTTATTTAGCAATGACTTTCCCGGTTCTAAATTAATTTCCACCGGTTTAGGATGCCGTAGGTGCAATTGATGGTACACACATATCTGCTTTGGTTCCTACTGTTGACCAAGCAAGGTATCGCAATAGGATGGGGGAAATTTCTCAAAATGTTTTGGTCGCATGTACATTTGACATGCGATTCTCCTATGTCCTCGCTGGTTGGGAGGGATCAGCGCATGATGGTCGCTTACTTCGAAGTGCAATACAACGTCAAGGTCGTAAGTTGACCATTCCATTGGGTATGTTGAAACATGAGATTGAATTTCATTGATGTTTTTAGTAAATATAAAAATAGGTATTAGTAACATTTATTTTTAAATTATGCGTAGGTAAATACTATCTCGCTGATGCTGGTTTCCCATTGGTACCTGGGTTTCTTTCCCCGTATCGAAAAACTCGATATCATCGTAGGGACGTTGATGGACAATGTCCCGAGAATTGTAAGGAGTTATTTAATTTTAGGCATTCCTCTCTGCGAAATGTAGTGGAGAGATCAATTGGGTTATTAAAAAAAAGATTTGCGTATCTAAGGCATCAACCATTCCACACGATTGAAATTCAAGCAAAGATTGTTGTAGCTTGTTGTGCCCTTCATAATTTCTTAAGGATTGTTGATGTTGAGGATGAATGTGTGGGGGACGAGGAAAGTGATGATGATGACATTACTCCTCCTCCCCTAAATGTGCCAGAAACACCATTGAACGAGCATGTAACGTTCACAACTGAAAGTGCATGGACCGAGAAAAGAAATTCAATGGCTAATTTGATGTGGGAAGGATACGATGCGAATCATGTCAAAAATTTAAACTTTGATGGCTGAGCTTAGGTGGGTGGATATTTCAGGTTTCAATTTTACACTACGCTTATAAAATCTATGTTTTGAAATTTTAGGTAAGTGGACATTTCAAATATGCCATCATCAAATGAAAGTGAGCTTCTCCTTCTACGGTATGAAATAAATAAATGCTCCTGTGGCGTTGTATCTAAAGTGAAGGTTACATTGACCAACAAAAACAACAACCAGGGTCAATTGTATTACACTTGTCCCCAATGTCACAAATTTTTGGGGTGGACTAAGCCGTCCATTGAAGGCATGGATAGTAACTACGCCACCTTTCATCCGCATAGCGAACAACCTGCGTCGAGTGTATCCGTTCAATCACCACTTCTTGTTACTAAACCCCCATAGTGGCAATAAACATGACGTTATGTGTACCTTATTGACTCTGAAGAAACTTCAAGTTCTAACAATGTTGCTGCTTGTTGCTTATAGTATTTTCATTACTCTTGCTGTAATGTTAGGGCCTTGAAATGGATTACGTAATGTTGCTTCTAGTACTTTAATTCTAACTATGTTGCTTTCGTAGTAATGTAAGGGTGTGTACTTTTTGGATATAAGTTTATGTAATCGCCAATTCTGGATATTAAAAGTTTATGTTGATGTCATAATGATTCTTAAATGTATGATTCTAGTATGATTAGGAATTATGCTAACGAAATGCATCTGGTACACTAATCTGGTGCTACTGATGCACTGAATTATGAATACTAAAAATGTATGATTTGTTGCTACTCAATTATACACTACTCATTTTTACAAGTTGCATTAGTGATCATTTATCTCATTTACACATAAAGGAGATCAGTATGTAAATTAGGGTGCAGTGCTACTGATCAATTATCTCATTTATACCCATTTAGGATGTAAATTAAGGTGCTTCATTAGGGTGCTTCACTAGTGATAAGTTAGGGTATAAATGATCTGAATATGGGTAAATTAAGGTGCTGCATTAGGGTGCTACACTGAATATAGTGTTAACTGAACATGATTTTATTTGATTTGGTGCTGCATTAGGGTGCTGTAAAGATAACTGATCCTGAGAACTGATCTGATTTGAACTTATTTTAGAATATGGTACTAATTTGAATATGGTGCTGAGTTTCAAATATGGTACTGAATATGAAATTCTATGCTGAAACGTGCTATGGTAGTGAATATGAATTCTTTGTTGAAATATGGTGCTCAATATGGTGTTAACTGAACATGGTTATAAATGATCTGATTTGAATTGATAAATGATTTGATTTGATTTAATTTGGTACTGATTTTAGAATATGGTACTGAATATGAAATTTGGTACTGGAGGGGTGAATGATTATTGAATATTGAATATGGTACTGCATTAGAATATGGTACTGAATTTCAAATATGGTGTTGATAACTTATGGTGTACTGAATATGGTACTGCATTACAATATGGTACTGAATATGTGAATGAATATTGAATATGAAATTTAGAACTAATAACTCATCTGATTTCAATTGTCATTTGCTACTAATTTGAATTAACCCACTGAATTATGCTATTGCATTAGAATATGGTACTGAATTTCAAATATGGTGTTGATAACTTATGGTGTAGTGAATATGGTACTGCATTAGATTATAGTACTGAATATTTGAAAGAATATTGAATATGAAATATGGTACTGAATTTGATTGAATATGGTACTGAATTTGAATGAATATGGTACTAAATTTGAATGAATATGGTACTGATTAGTGAATATGGTACTGATTAGTGAATATGGTACTGAATTTGAATGAAGCGCAAGGGTTAGGCACCTAAAATAAAGTCTCATCGTCGTCGTGTAAACCATCAGGACGAATGTGCCCAAGCACTCACTGTTATTGCTGAATCATCGGAGCAAATTGCCACTGCAATGGAGCTTCAAGTTCTTGTGGACTCTCAGTCTCACGTGAACTGGGAGGGTGTACGTAAAATACTAGTAGGTATGGATATGGACGATGAGAATATCATGCGCATGATGTCGATGTTTGAGGCTGACAATGGATTGGGCCGGGTCTTCATGGGTTTCTCTGACTTTACCTTTTCACGTACATATGCTTACAAAAAGCTCCGTCATCTCCCTTGATCACTTCAGTTCATTAGTTATGTAGTGTTTTGCGTAAAACTTTCAGGTAATTACTATTGTATGTAATGTTGTGTAAACATCCTTAATGGTGGTGGGGCCTTTTTGTGGTTGGTGGTGGCCTTTTTGTTAAATAACTCATTAAGTATTTTGGATTTAAACTTAATGGGCTAGCACATTACGTTTATTTATGTACTCGTAATGTTAATTATGGTATTAATGGTATTTTGGCATTTTCCTTCGATATCTCAAAATATGTCATGATGGGATTTGACAACACAGTCTTACCCACACACTGTATTAGCCATATCTTTGTCAGTATTTGGCATTTCCTTCTATATCTCAAAATATGTCATGATGGGATATGACAACACAGTCTTACCCACACACTTTATTAGCCATATCTTTCTCAGTAATTGGCATTTCCTTCTATATCTCAAAATATGTCATGATGGGATATGACAACACAGTCTTACCCACACACTTTATTAGCCACATTTTTGTCAATTATTACAAAAAATCAGATACGATTTGATCATACACTATCTTTCTCAGTCATTACTTTACAGCTAGAAAAGTTGTTGCTATTTGATGTCACACTATTCGATAATATTTTTAAACATTTATTCATCCATTTTTACCCTATAAATAAATCGTCTCTTTATTAGTTAGAGCATCAGTATCAGATGAGTTAATTTTGTCATACATATATACCACAACACTAGTTATACTTCCTCATATAATCAACTTCAAAATGCATAACAATGTTTACATGCCTGATGATGATTCACCCTTCTTAACCCATGTTCCCCTGAAAACTCTGTCCGGGCAAAAACTTTCGTATTATAACTGGTCACCGCCTAAAAGAGTGGTGCGATGTGATTACCTCTCAACAGGGGGGTAAGAAGGATGAAACAGGTCAAGAAGACAAAGTGTAAGTCTGAAGCATCAACATAATTTGGTGATGAACATGTAGAGGCAACGAGCTATAATGTTGAACAAGTGTTGACTAATCCATGGATCTACCAAGATCCCCATAGAGGTAGTTGGTTTGGCGAGAAAAGGGTTTTTGAAAACATCCTTATATGCACACTACATTCTTTAGGCGATGTCAATCATGTGATAAAATGGTTAACGCCGACAAAAGGAAATATTCCATGGGATGATCATTTGCAAAGGCCTAGGTTATATGATAGACGTTGCGATTTGGAGTGTTTCTGTCAATGGCATGGTGTACCCGTGCCACAGGCAAAATCGGCAACATATTGCAAAGATCCAAATAAAGATAATGAAAAATGTATTCGTTTATTGGAAGACGAAATTGCCCAAATGGAGAAAGGCTAGAGCGGTGGCATGCTAAACATTTGATAAATACTGAACTTGATGATCCGATGTATGAATCGGATTCAGAACTCTCTGATTACAAAGGGCTAGATTTGGACATGGATTTAGTACATCATCTACCTAACATGTTGATAGGGGATGGGAATGTAACACCCCAAGACTTTTGAGACTGAGAAATTTAATTTCGGGAAAATTAAATTTAATTAAATTGGAGAATTTTAAAATTTGGGAATTTAAGTCCAAAAATAGAGGACATTTCAAAGTATTCCGGATGATATTTTTGAGGGTACCATTGATCCCGGAAGGGTCAAGATAGTCAAAATGACTGTCATTGGGTCTTATTTCGGCTCCGGAATGTTTTTAAGTTGTTTTGACTTGAATTGGAGTCAACGAGTCATTTAAAGTGTGTATTAACATTTAAAACTGGGTTTGTTGTTTTAAAGGATTTGAGGCTTACGGATGAAGCCTTCTCAAATAGAGAAAGAGAGAAAGAAAAAGGAAGAAAGAAAGAAGAAGGAAAAGAAGAGAGAGAGGAAGAAAAAGCTTGGGATTTCCGGCCCAACCGCAACATCGAGGA
This sequence comes from Sambucus nigra, assembly GCA_949130495.1. NCBI lineage: Eukaryota > Viridiplantae > Streptophyta > Magnoliopsida > Dipsacales > Adoxaceae > Sambucus > Sambucus nigra. Next base: position 637,201,901 of record OX422208.1, on the reverse strand, counting down.
TGATCCAACCTCTACAAATCTGAGGCAAGTGTTTAATCTTGCTAAATAGCTATTTGTGTATTTCATTTCATAAATTGTGGGGTAAAGAAATGGATTTTTGGGTATTAATGTCAAAACCTAGATTTTAGGTTTAAATCTTGAAATCAATGTTTAAATTGAGAATTAATGACATAGAAATGATTGGGATCAACTTTGGGTTAGTTAATGGGCTTAAAATCATGATTTGATGAAGGATTGGGGGTTGGAATGAGAAATTTAGGGTTTAGAATTCGTGGGTTTTGAAGAAACAGATGAACCCTTCAAAAATTGCAGGTCCGAATCGATTCGCCCCCTCAAGCGAATCGATTCGGTTTGGTAAAATTGGCAGGTCTGCATTGACCGAATCGATTCGGACCCCAAGCCGAATCGATTCGGCCTATTGCAGAAGCCCAGGTCTTTGGACCCGAATCGATTCGCCTGGGAGGCCGAATCGATTCGGAAACAGGGCATTTTGAAGTATTTTCTCCATAGTGATTTCAAACCCTTTTTAGTTGGGTTTATTGATTTGGGGGCTTTCTCTTAGGATGTAAAAGATATATTCTTGGAGTCATATAAGGAGTTTCTCACATATTGGGATTTGGGGACCCCTGAGGGTAACTTGGGAGAAATGTACCCATGTACGTATTGGAGTTACATACGGATATTGGGGGAAAACTCTTTGAGGTTGGAATTTACCAATTATAAATAAAGGTATATATATATATATATGTTTGAGGTTGAGAACTCTTAGAGAGTGAGAGGTCTCCTATCCTTAGAAATATTTAGACTAAGGAATAAATGATAACCCGATAGGGGTAAGGATTCATAAAATACAATTGAGCCATAGGTAAAAGTGGGAAACAACTTGCGGGTGTACTATCGACTAGGATAAGCGGTAGCGTAAATTCTAGTTAGGATAGTTTATACGCAATTATGGGGATATGGCCATTGAGATTCCAATACTTGAAATGAGGTTGGAATAAATTGAAGTTTTAGACTATTAAGTCATGTTAGTGCCTATGGTTAGATAGTACTAAAGATAATTATGTACCTTCACATTTAGAGGTGAAAGGTGTAGTGATGGATTTCTACACAAATTCTTGGGTGATAACCCTAATGTTTAATGTATATGTATAGACATAAACATATGGTTTTGGGAGACTACTCATCATAGGAAGATGATTGAATATGTTTCAAGTATGGGATTATATTCACATATCAAGATAAATTTAATGGAAATGGTAGTGACGGCTTGTATATCGGGGACTATGTATACTTATAGCCAGTTATATATATCTTATACATATGAACGAGAATTAGTTTATATATATAGATAAGGATATGTGAATATGTGTTGATATATATATATATATATATATATATATATATATATATATATATATATATATATAGATATCTGCATGTTGTAGACATACATGGTATGTATATTTAAACCGTATACGATGGTTTATTATTTGATCATATGATTGGATCATATGGATTATATATATTATGCATGTAAATGATATATATACTTAATTGGTTAAGCATACCCCGCTCATGCTATCATTGGGAAGTTGCGCGCGTAGAGGGTGAGCATCCTGGCTAGAAAAGCAGGGTGTGGATATTCCCCAGGTCATAGTCGTCCCGTGTGTTATTATATGATATATATATTTATTTTGGGATGAGACGTGATGGGTATGTTTCGTCTCATTGCCGGTTTGGAGCTATGACCGCTTCCCGGGACGTCGTGTGCGTGAGTTTACCACGAGATGGGTGTCGTTTAGTCCCACCATGGTGGCCCCAGTATTGCTACGTGAGCCGGCCACTGGGAAGATGATAGCATTGATGCAGTTTATCGGCGATATATATATAGCCGGGTATATTATGTGCATGGCCTTGTACATCATATGTAGTATGTACACTTGGCTATTGGATTGATGATGATATATATATACGGTTAGAAATAAATACCTATATATATATATTTATATATATATATCCTATAGACGAAAGGATATGGTCTTTTATGAAGTACATCTTAGATGATTATGGTGTACTAGATTTATGGAGGTTGATGTATCGCACATAAGGTATTATTCGGTTACATCATCCCAAGGATATTATTGGAGGTTCTTTTATTTTATTTTATTTGTTTTCTTTTTCTTTTCTTCTTCCTTTCTTTAGTAGTTATAGTTAGTGTAATGGTAGTATTAACTTGTATGTTGAGGATTATGGATCTCTAGGATCGACATTGCCCAGGAGTAGTGTAACGAGGTGGTTCCTTGTTTGGATTTCGCTTTGCGAGACACCTCACGCACGAAACGCAGTGCCATGTCGAGATTTGAGAGAAGTAATTCCATAGGTGGCATCACGGATCTCTGGTCTTGACCTTGTCAGGAGTAGTGTAACGGGGCGGTTCCTTGTTTGGATTTCGCTTTGCGAGACTCCCCACGCACGAAACGTAGTACAATTTTGGGATTAGAGAGAAGTCTTGCCAATATTCCATGTGCATATTATTAAGTATATTAATTCTTACGTTTTTAGCCTATATAGGTATATATATATATATATATATATATATATATATATATATATATATATATATATATATGTATATGTATAGGGGTAATGCTTTAGGAATTATGATAATTATAATTCATGAGATTATTAATCGGAATTCATTAAGCCTTTTTATGGCATAATTGTTGTAATCTAATCTAATAGGATTAGAAGCGGGTGGATCCTTAGATTGTGACGGGAAGGTAGATCTCGTGGATATAGGCTAGGCCTGATAAGTTAGGTTGTCCTAAAATCAATCGGGGTAATTTAACTAAAATTGGAGGACGCGAATAGGTGCGCGCCTTTAGATGAGAGGTGAGTTGGGGTTCCACGAGAGTGCGGTCTCACTTATTTTTGAAATTATGTACACCGGTATTTATTATGCACGGTTAACACACTTGCTAAATATTTTACACATTCGGGGCTCTGACCCGTTTACTTTTCCCTCCTTCTTGTATATACATATATATTTTCCACAGGTATCCTACCGCAGGGATGCCGGATGACTTTGTCTTGGGAGCCGTGACAGGTGCGGACTGTTGCGGGATGTTTCATGTAGCCGCTTCCTACTTCTTTAAAATTCTAGGTAGGATTCGTGTTGTATATCGGGTTTGTACCCAAGGGATATTTACATACATGTTTATATTTATTCCATTCAGTTATTGTATTTGCTGTGATCCGACAGCTTATTCGGGTCTACTTTTTGTAGTACATTCGGTTGTATTTAATTGGTTCATTTTATTTATAGCATTTTAATTATTATAGTTCTTTCCTGCATCTCTTCTATTCATTAGTAGTTTTATAGTGTTGGGTTGTTGTATGTTGCAAATTTTAAAATTTTTATAACATCTCGCTTATATGATTTCGGGTAGTTAGTCCTATATTATATAGTACCGTTAGTTGATGTTGAGACTGGACCATCTGGAATTCCTGATTTAATATAGTATAGGGTTGGCCACCCATTATTATTTTAGGCGGGTTGTTACAGGGAATGCCTTATGTTGTGTTCCGTGGTTGCCTAGGAAATATAGACAATAAAATTATGGTATTTTTTGAATGTTTTTTTTAATGTTTCAAATCACGTTTTGAATGAAGATGGGGAATGAGAATGTGATATGTTGTAATGCATTATGTTTTTAAAGAGGTTTTCAATTATGGTACAATAAAGAAAATTTGGTGTTAATGTTATTATGGAATTTTCGTTTACGTTTTTTAATATCCATGATTGTAAATTAATATAGTTAATGGTATTAACTATTTTATTTTTCATTAGTTATAAAATATTAACAAAATTACATAATAAGGAAAATATAGCATGGCAAAGTTTTCATTTACCGACCCAAAATATAGCTATCAAACAACATAAGTAGGTAAATAATTGTATTCCAGTAGGTAAAATGTGTCTATCAAACACAAAAAGAAGACAAATAGCAGATTTTCCAGCATACAAAAACAGTCAATCAAACAACATAAAATTATATTTTCCAAGTCAAATTTGTCTTGCCAAAATTTACCTAGACAAGTTTTGCCATTCCAGCACAATTCACACTTTTCTACCAAACGGAGCCTTTTTGTTTGTAGAATTGACCTCTTCTCTCTTTAGGTTCATGGAGCCAACCTATCAAACCTTTAGGTCAGGAGAATTGACCTCTTAATTCTTTAGGTCTAAAGATCGGCCTATTCACTCTTTAGGTCCATAAAATCAACCTCTACATTCTTTTGATTAGTAGAATGGCATCTTCATGCTTTACGTCCACAAAGTTGACCTCTCAACTCATTAGGTTCGCAGAATCAACTTCTTAACTCTTTAGATTCACGAAATTGACCTCTTCACTTTTTAGGTCCTATAAAATTACCCCATCTACCTTTTAGGTCCTCATAATTGACCTTAGCCCTTAGAATTCACCGCGAACTTTGAAATTAGTTGCATATATGTTTTAGGTCTGCAAAACTGACCTCTCTGTTATTAAGGTCCTTCGAATTGACCTTGGTCCTAAGAATAGGCCGCGATCATCTGACTCTGTTGCATACACTCTTTAGGTTTGTAAAATTAACCTTAAACCTTATAATTGGCCATAATCCTATAAATCAGTCACAACATTCTTTAGTTTTGATAAATTAAACTCCTTTACTCTTTAGGTCTTCATAATTGGCCTCTATACTCCTTAGATTCACTCAATTGACCTCCTTTACCTTTTAGGTCCTCAAAATTAACCTTGTCACTCAAAATTATCCACGATCCTCTAAATCATCCGTATACACTCTTTAAGTGCTCAGCATTAATCTTTGACTTCAGAATCATTGTGATCCTCTGAATCGGTCGCATACTCTCTTTAGGTCCATAGAATCAACCTTGGCCTTAAAAATTAGTTGGGATCCTCTAAATCGTTCGCATAAATTTTTTAGGTTAGAAAAATTAATCGCGATCCTCTAAATTGATTGCATACATTCTTTAGGTCTTTGGAATTTACTTTGGTCCTTTTAATTGGTTGCGATCCTCTCAATTGGTCGTATACACACCTTAGGTTCACATAATAGACCTTGTCCCCTATAATTGGATGTGATCCTATTACACACACCCTTTAGGTGTATAATAATCAACCTTGGCCCTTAGAATTAACCATAATCCCCTGAACTGGTGACATAAACTCCTTAAGTCCTTAGAATCAGGCCTTCATCCCCAACACTCATAACATCGATCAACTTGTTTATCTTTCGATGACGTTCACTTATTCTATGCTTACCCCTCTATGGGATCTATATATAGTCCATTTTAGTACCTTACCATAAAACTCCATAGGTCCTTGACTTATCCCTTATACCCTCAGACTCCTAGCCCTCCAATAAACCACAAACTGATAGTCACTAGAAACTTTCTTATCTTTTTTAATTTGTTTCATCTTTTGGACTTGAGAGTATCTCAACACAATTGCATAGAGATTCGAATTCCCTTTTTAATGATCCATGTCGTGCACAAATTGGACTTACAGTTTTCATTTAGTTGCCTTTTTACTCTGATATCATCAACACTTATTGAGCTCTATTTGACTCTGGTTAACTCTCGGACCCGAGAGTTCTCAATTTATTTTCATGGGGACCTAACTCCCCTCTTTAATGGTCCATACCATACATGAATGGGACTTATAATTCCCATGTATCTACCTTTTTACTCTCCAGAAGATTTCGAGCTTTGTTTGACTTTTGCCATCTCTCGAATCTACGATTTTCTAAATAAATTTTGTAAATCTATAAATTCTCTTTTCAACGGTCCCAGCCATGCTCGAAACGGGCTTTCGAGTTGTATTTTACAGTTATTTTTATGAAAAATCCCCTTTCGGACTGCTTATAGGCACCCCCTCACATATGCTTATAATAAGAGGCTGCCTTTGTTGGCTGCTAAATCTGGCAAGCCTATCGATAGGCAAGTCAAGACCTAAGGCGATCGAAAGACCCCCCTAGGGGAATCTTAGTCCTTTATCCCCTTTAGGGTTTCCTATTTAAGGAGACCCTAACCTCACTATTTAAGGGTCCTCCTGGAAATCAGTGCCTAACTTTTACAATATCACTTTCAAAAACATTCTTCCAACATTCCATTACCTCACATTCATCTCACCGTTTACCACCACCTTTCCACCCTTAGACCATCAATCCAAGTCAGCCTACATTCTCTCCAAATATGAGATTCTAAGTCCCTGAGAAGGTCCACATTTTATCCATTCAGGCTCGTTAATTTAGTGTCATTTCTTTCACATTACTAGTTTTACATATTTTCACATTTAGTTTCTATTTTATCACCTATAATCACCTTTTTTTATCTATAGATATTCTTACAACTTATTTTTATAAAACCTCAAAACAATGTTAATTTATAAATCTCAAATTGAAGTTTGCTCCTATTTATTCACATTTTCACTACCTGTACATGTTTCCTTCATACATCAAAATAGAAAATTTTAATTTGGGGCTTATGGGTTTAACCCCACTCTTCAATATGGAATTTGATGTTGATTTCGACAACGCAGACATCTCGGATTTTAATTGGGATTTGAGTCCTCATTTTCTTTATTTTTTGCATTTTATTTGTTACCCTTCCAGTTCTATTTTCATACATATTTTGTCCTACTTTTAGTAGTCCGGTGAGATATACGTACTACTCATTCTTAAATAATGATTCATGATCCAGCGTACTATTTATTTTACTATCCTTTATCAGTCTCGTATGACATGCATATTCACTCTTTTATAGTGAATCACACTCCGGTGTACTGATCACTTTTTTACTACATGTATATTTTCTTTTCTTTTAGCCGTACATCATTGAATTATTCGTTCTCATATTTTTCATGATGTGGACACGATAATTTCACTCCTCACTCACTTTTCATGCATATAAACACTTTTTCATATCGCATGCACTCTACACATTTTATAAGATAAAGGAGAATATTTTTATAGCCCATTAAAGATTGGAAGGGTGGAATAGGTGCCTAATATTTTCTCATTCCATAACTTAGTCCCCGAACCCGTGATCTATTTTTTCGTATGCATCAGTGAGTCTTTTGATGCCGTTTCTTCAGGGGACAACTATCTTTTTTTCTTATTTTGAGTAAAATAGTTTGGTGACACCATTTTCTATATTTCCACCCGTTGACGATTGATGCTTTATCCCATGAGTAATGCACAAGTGTGAAAAGGGAATTCTCTTAATCTTCATGTTAGTCTTTAGGGAACAACATAATTTCCAAGATGGCCACAATGGGAGAAAAGAAAAGTATTTTGTGAAAAACAAAATACCATATCCAAATTCACTTCTTGGGTTGCCTGCGTACCTCTACGGGAATAAAAAAGGTCATTTGCAATTCTTTTAGAAATATTTTGATAGGATCAGGTCCGATGTAGTTCTTGTAGAGGAAGATGAGAAGAATCTTTTTTAGAATAAAAAATAGGTGAGAATTTCTTAGCGTGACGAGAGTCGTATTAAGGATAGAATTTCTTACGACGATCAAGGTTGACTAGGCATGCATTTTTCCTCCGTCGAGATCAGTGAGTATAATAGCACCTCCTGATAAGATTTTCTTCACAAGGTATGGCCCAGTCAAGTTTCTCTTGAATTTCCCTATGAGATCCCATATATGTTCTATGATTTCTTTTAGAGCGAATTCACCTTCTTGCATACTTTGATCTTTGACTTTCCTATTAAATGATTGTGCAATGCGATGATGATACTGAAGTCCCCAATTTTAAACTTTAAGAAATGTAATTATTTCCTTTTTATGACAAAGATGCGGAAGCGTAAGATGATGGTTCACAAAACAAACAAGCACCAAATTTTAATTTCTTCTTACAAATTAAAATTAAACCCAAGTGAAAATTAATTAAACACACACAAAAATTAAATTCACTTAAACCAATTAATTCAAGTTCTAGAATTTGCCTAAGTCATATTTTTCATTTAAACAAATTAGGCTAAACTATTTTTAACAAATGACTTGAATTAAATAAACTTTTCCCAAAATTAATTATGCACCAAATTAAGTTAACAGTGATTTAAACCAATTTTATCTTCTTTACCTAAGCATGCGTTCTAGGTGATATTGCAAGATAAAATAAAACAAGAAATCACTACGCCGTGATGTACGAGGAAAAACCCAAGACGGGAAACAACCTCGGACGGCCCTAGCCTCAAATCCACTAAGTATAGAATTTACAATTACAAGACAAAAGACTTACATCACACGACTCGATCCCTCTCAAGCCTCAACCCTCCATCTTGCAAACACCTCCACTTAGCGAATAACCCCAGAGCTCCACCATGGTTTCAGAATCCACCGATCGAACTTTATGTGGTCACCGTCACCCGAACTAGGAGCCTTTATTCAAGTGGGTAAATCACGAAAACCTCTTCTTCTTTGTGGGATTTAGAAGCAAACCCAAACTTCTCTTCTTCAATGGTGTAGAGAAAATCGGTGCCAAAACTCCAAGAAAGATGTATATATATATGAAATTGGATAAACTAAACTATGGGTGTAAACAAAAGTGTATAATGATTTTCTCTTGAAAAATAGACACTTTAAAACAATGAACTTTTCCCTTAAATAATTTTTCTCTCAAACAGTCTCTAGAGGTTGGTAGGATATGACAATTTAACTTTGAAAAAGTTATTCCTGCACATAGATATTCAGCAAAAAGTAGTGGGGTAAAACCAAGTGGGAAAGTGGGCAAAACTGCTTAAAACTGCCAAAAAACCTGTTCCCGCCAAATCTCGTTTGAACGACATTCTCGTTCGAACGAGTCTTCTAACGAAGTTCTGGTATGAACTCGTTTGAAGCTCGTTAGAAATCTTGTTAGAATGACCATCTCATTCGAATGAGATTTCTAATGAAGTTCCAGTATGCCATAATGGGAAGTCGTTGGCAATCTCATTCGAACGACTTGTGGTTCGAACGACAATCTCGTTCGAACGATACTTCGAATGAACTCACAGAATGTTCAAAAATAATTTTTAAGCCCAGAAACTTTTATATACTTTATATATAAGTTTTAATAGAAAACATTCTGAAAACAAAACGCATTTGTAAAAACCTAACACCCAATATAAACATGTCCCAAGCTCTTATATATATATGTAATGCATTCATACCTTGGGAGCATGGAACTACTGTTGATGACGTTGAAACGAGGCACATAAGCCACAGCTTTTGATGAAGCTTTATACTCTTTGCCGCAACGTCTTCAACAAACACGTCATAGGCTTGAAAGATGATCAATATACTCTATCCTATGACTCAAACGTTTTTGTCCGGAATTGAGCCAAAAGTACAAAGGACTCAATTGGAAATTTGCGTCCTTACAAATATCCCCCTTTGGCTATTCCGGGACAAAAACCAACAAAAATCCTAAAGGGTCGTCAAGCTCTACTAGACTAATAAAAAGTCCCACCCAAAATAAAAATTATAATGCTTGACTCAAAACAACCCAAGGATCACAATCTTTGCCGTGGAAAGTTGTCGCTTTATGAATTAATTCCTGCACACTCAGGAAAACACATTACACGAATAGGGAATATCAAAATAGTTAAAGTTCACTACTCCCCGTAAATTAATTCTCTCCCTTTATCAAATATGATCAACTTAGAAAGATGTCTCCCCCTAAGATAAATCTCCCTCAAACTAAGATACGATGATAATAATAGGAATAGATACCATTTCTCCCCCTATCATTCTCCCCCTTTTTGGTCAGGAATAGACAAAGACTTAAAGAATCAAATGTTGACTTATCTCCCCCAAATAAAGCATATACACCCTATAAATTAATCAGGGGATAAATAGAATGGGAAATCAAGCTAAGACATGTAATTGTGCATTTAGTGAAGATAACATTAATGCATATGGGCAACAAAGTTAGAACTAATCCAACAAATAACAACTTAGATCAACTAGGATGCAATAAAATGATACCAATATGATATATAAATTATTAAGCATAAGACATAAACAACGAATGCAATAAGATGGATACCAAGTATGAATTAAAGCATATATGGATTAGAAATTAAAGCAAAGATGAAACAAAAATATCAAATATGTATACATAAGATATAACTAATAGACGTAAGTATACATATATAGATATAAACACACAGATGACACACACAAAATATAATAGGAGTCTTTCACACTCGTATGGCAAAAATGTGTCATATGGAAACGAAAGTGTTGGGGTGTGAACTAGTAACAATTAAATTTATACCCAATCACTTAAAAACATGTTCACGGAGTTGTCATTTGATTACAAACTTCATCACATTTGAATATAACCTCATGTGACAATATAGATTGAACTCAATGATCAAACATACACAATGCATACAAGCCTAGCATATTGATGATTCTACAAACCAATAGAGTCATGACATTGAAAATGCAACTAGGATAAATGGACATTGTGCAAACCGTTGATATACCATCCAATCTCCCTCAATAATCATTTATATTAATTTTGAATGAATATATCAATCAAACATAGGCCTTGGCAAATATTTTTCTTTTTAATGCCATATTTTCTATTTTTAGGCCTTTAGACCAGGTATTTCTTTTAGGTCCATTCAAAACGGTGGCTTACAATCGCAAAGGATCACTATGTCCTTTCGGAGCCCTTCCCCGTGCACATTTTTATCATGTTTTCATTTTTCACACAAATCTCACGTGCAACGGATTTTGACATGCACTAGTCCTCCTAAGTCACAAATATGTAGATGACAAGATTGGAAGGAGAACACCTCACATAGCTCAAATATACATATGAAGTTAAAATTTCAAAAAAGCTCGTGCATGTGTGAATAGAGGCATATAAAAATAGAATCTATTTAATCAACACAAAATCCAACTACTCCATATAAGCATGGTAAAGAACATTTTAAGGATTGACAATCTAAACCAAAAGTTCTAGCCACATGGGAGCGTTAAAGGAGGGATTCAAACACAAGTATATGCCACGTAAAGTGTGTCAAACCAAAATACACACAAAATAAAATCTTTTTGAGTTTTTGACATTTTTAACCAAAAATAAAAATATATACTCAAAAGACAAACAAAAAATCATTTGAACTTTTCATTAAGCTTAAATTATTAGGAGATAAAAATCCAAATGATAAACAAAAATCTTTTTGTATTTTTCATTTAATGCATACAAAATGAAGAAATAAAATACAAAAGATAAACAAAAATCATAATTCTAGCATGAGATATGTGATGAAGTAATGACTAGAAAATGATTAAACAGGCATACATTTAGCATGTAAATATAACATGAAGTACAAACGCTAAAGTATGCAAACACTAACACATTTATCCTTTAGATTTAGCAAGGGAGGAGGCATGTGAAAGTAAATGAGAATAAAAAACCCTATTTTGCAAGGCAACCAAGTCAGATTTCCTAACCCAAACTAATGAAGAATGACTATCTTGGGGTATAGGAATTTTAAATACATTGGTTGCTTTACGTTCGGATTTTCTAGGAATTCGTTTAAGATCAAAACAAAATTTCCTAAGATGACCTTTTCGACCATAATGTGTACAAGTAAAAACATGTCGAAAAGATTTACCTACAGAGTGATCTCTAAAATCTTTCCTAGTGGATTCTCCTAAAACATTGGTTTTGGCTTTTTGAGAAGATTCATTACAAGTATTGAAGCCTAAACCACACATGTCATTTTTAATTTGGACCGTTCCTAAGATTTTATCTAATTTTTTCGAACGACACTCCAAATCAAATTTGACATTACTAGGGTCTTTTAATTTATTTTGCAATTCTAAAATGTTAGACTCTAATAAAACATATCTCTCTTCAAAAGCAAGAATCTCCTTTTTCAAGGATTATATTAAACCCTTAACGCTATCTCTCTCGCCCTCTAAATATTCAAGCTTCTCTTGAAGAGTCCTTTCACGTGTTTTAGGGTCTTCTACTAAAATACTATCATCAATGACCTTGACACGCTCTTTTAAACTAGCTTCTAACTTCAAATTAGCTCTTTTCAATTTAATAGATTCTTTATAAAGTTCTTCAAAAGCATTTTGAAGTTAACTCACATTAACCTCTTCTTCATTTTCACTCTCTCTTTCTTCTCCACTCTCACTTATATCAAAAACAAGGGAATCAAAAACATTGACCTCGAAAGTGTCATGAGTTTGAGTATCTTCATGAGAAGATTCACTTTCGGTGCTCACATGACTAGCCATAAAAGCCACAAAATTTGGCTTAGTGGGGGACTCGGGTCCCTCTTCCTTATCACTATCACTAAGGGTCGCATTATATGAAATGGGTCGTTTACCCTCTTTCCTTAGTTTAGTGGGGCACTCAGAAGCCTTATGGACATAAGCCTCACAACCAAAACACCTATTAGACTCGTCCCTATTTAAATTTTCATTAATAGGTTTAGGGATCTTCTCGGCTTTGTCATACTTAGGAGTTTCAAATTTCTTAAAATCATTTTTGAATTTATCTTTGTTAAATTTAAGAAATTTTCTAAATTTACGAGCAAACAAAGCCATGTCTTCCGAGTCACTATCACTCTCGCTCTCTACTACTTATTTGACCTCTTTTCGGGCTTTTAAAGCAACGAACTTTTCAATTTTCTTTTCAGTTTTAGAGGGAAACATGTCTAGTTCATAGGTTTGTAAATCACCTACGAGCTCTTCTAATTTCATAGAGGCTAAAGTTGGTAAAGAATTTAAAACGGTCACTATTGGAATAAATCTATCGGGAAAGGACCTTAAAATTTTCTTTACTACTCATTTGTCGGGTATTTTCTCTCCCAAGTTAAAAGATGAATTAACAATATCGGAAAGTCTAGCATAAAATTCATCAAAAGTTTCTTTTTCATTCATTTTGATAGTTTCAAATTGAGTAGTGAGGTTTTGGAGTTTCGAAACTTTAACGACAATTGTACCTTCGTGAGTGAGTTGTAAAATATCCCAAGATTCTTTAGCGGTCTCACACGTCTTAATGTGTCGGAATTCATCCGAGGTGACAGCGCTAAACAAGGCATTTAAATCACGGGAATTAAAATTTGAAAGTTTAAATTCACCCTCACTCCATCTATCGGCGGGTTTGGGAACACGCTCATTATCTACTAAATGAGTAGGTGGGGACCACCCGTTAACAACAGACATCCAAACTCTCTCGTCGATAGATATTAGTGCCGATTTCGTATGTACTTTCCAATACGCGTAATTAGAACCATCGAAAATAGGAAATTTTGAAAATGGGGAAAATTCCATTTTAGCCAAAAATTATTTAAAGGATCTTTAACGAATTAATTTATCGCTTTGGCCCTGATACCGATTTGAAGTCCCCAATTTTAAACTTTAAGAAATGTAATTATTTCCTTTTTATGACAAAGATGCGAAAGCGTAAGATGATGGTTCACAAAACAAATAAGCACCAAATTTTAATTTCTTCTTACAAATTAAAATTAAACCCAAGTGAAAATTAATTAAACACACACAAAAATTAAATTCACTTAAATTAATTAATTCAAGTCCTAGAATTTGCCTAAGTCATATTTTTCATTTAAACAAATTAGGCTAAACTATTTTTAACAAATGACTTGAATTAAATAAACTTTACCCAAAATTAATTATGCACCAAATTAAGTTACAGTGATTTAAACCAATTTTATCTTCTTTACCTAAGCATGCGTTCTAGGTGATATTGCAAGATAAAATAAAATAAGAAATCACTACGCCGCGATGTACAAGGAAAAACCCAAGATGAAAAACAACCTCGGAGGGCCCTAGCCTCAAATCCACTAAGTATGAAATTTACAATTACAAGACAAAAGACATACATCACACGACTCGATCCCTCTCAAGCCTCAACGCTCCTTCTTCCAAACACCTCCACTTAGCGAATAACCCCGGAGCTCCACCGTAGTTTCGAAATCCACCGATTGGACTTTATGTGGTTACCGTCACCCGAACTAGGAGCCTTTCTCCAAGTGGGTAAATCACGAAAACCTCTTCTTCTTTGTAGGATTTAGATGCAAACCCAAACTTCTCTTCTTCAATGGTGTAGAGAAAACTGGTGCCAAAACTCCAAGCAAGATGTATATATATATGAACTTGGATAAACTAAACTATGGGTGTAAACAAAAGTGTATAATGATTTTCTCTTGAAAAATAGACACTTTAAAACAATGAACTTTTCCCTTAAATAATTTTTCTCTTAAACACTCTCTAGAGGTTGGTAGGATATGAAAAGTTAACTTTAAAAAAGTTATTCCCGCACATAGATATTCAGTAAAAAGTAGTGGGGTAAGACCAAATGGGAATGTGGGCAAAACTGCTTAAAACTCCCAAAACACCTGTTCCTGCCAAATCTCGTTCGAACGACATTTCGTTCGAATGACATTCTTGTTTGAATGAGTCTTCTAACGAAGTTCCAGTTAGAAGCTCGTTAGAAATCTTATTAGAACGGCCATCTCGTTCGAACGACATTTCGAACGAAGTTCCAGTATGCCATAATGGGAAGTCGTTGGCAATCTCGTTCGAACGACACTTCGAACGAACTCACAGAATGTTCAAAAATTCTTTTTAAGCCCAGAAACTTTTATATACTTTATATATAAGTTTTAATAGAAAACATTCTGAAAACAAAACGCATTTGTAAAAACCAAACACCGAATATAAACATGTTCCAAGCTCTTATATATATATATGTAATGCATTCATACCTTGGGAGCATGGAACTACTGTTGATGACGTTGAAACGAGGCACATAAACCACGAATTTTGATGAAGTTTTATACTCTTTGCCGCAGCGTCTTCAATAAAAACGTCATAGGATTGAAAGATGATCAATATACTCTATCCTATGACTCAAACGTTTTTGTCCGAAATTGAGCCAAAACTATAAAGGACTCAATTGGAAATTTGCGTCCTTACAGATACCCTTGTATGTTATAGAAAGATCTTAGTCTCTTTTCATCCATGAGTGATAACTCGTCAAAATGGCTTTGGTTTTAATCCACTTCTCTGACTATGCTCTCAATAATGACTCGAAAGTAAGGTATGTTACGTTCAATAGGCGACATTGTTTCCATTTCGTAGACTAAGGAATATGGGGTAGCCCCAGTGGTCATTCTTATAGACGTAAGATAGACCCAAAGAGCATAATGGATTTTGTTGGCATAATCTCTACAACTTTCTATCATCTTATTGATGACGTATTCCAGGATTTTATTCGCAGCTTCAATAGGCCCATTAGTTTGTGGTCTGTTGGGTGAAGACTTGTTTCTTTGAATTCTGTATTCTTTAACCACTTATATGACTTCGGCCTTGAAATGTAGAGCATTATATGATATGGGTGCATAGAGGACCTCTCAGGACAAATGATATTCTTTAGAATAAACTAATATACTTTCTTTACCTTCAACACATCGTGGGAATTGGCTATGAACCATTTGCCGAATTAGTTAATAATGATAAAGATAAATTGTTCCCATTGGATGATTTGGGAGTGAATGTCCTAGAGACATAAATTAGTCATGGGATTGATGGTCCGACTTTTGATATTTTATGTAAAGGAAACTTATCCTCACAAATGCCTCTTCTTCTAGAGTCATTCTTGGCAAAAATTTCATTTAAAATTCTTTCAACTATTTAAGGACGGCTAACAAATCAATTCTCTACATTTTTGACTTGGTCTTAACAATTATGAAAGCTCTTGTCATCAAAGTGAGGGCCTGATCATAAGCAGTTTCAGGATGCCATAGATAGGTAGGTCATTTTTAGATAGGAGTTAAAGAAGTGCTTGAGTTTATGGGTGAAGTAGGACTGTTTATGGTCTTGATTTTGGTTGAAGAATCAAAATTTGAGTCATCATCAAATAGGATAGAATTCATGCCAACTTGGTGCAGTGGTAGAGGATTTTGGGTGGTATTTGAATTTGGGCTTGGAGGAGGGTCTATGATGACTTTATTAACGGTGAATGTCATTGGGGGAATCATGCTTGAGGTATCAGAGAAATGGGTCAGGTAATGGACAAGTATCCAAAGGTATGATATGGTTGCACGATAAAAGGACTTGATACACTTTGGAAATGGGATCATGGAGCTCGGTGTACTATTTTTTAATAGCATTAGGGAGAGATTTTGGTTCCCATGAAATGGTAAAATTAGAGGAAATATTATTGATGGAAGCAACAAAGGTAATCTCATATTTTGGGGAAGTAAACTAACTGACTAATTTCTTTGCTTCTGACCCTAGATTCATATTCTAACTGGTTCCACTCTTTAATCTCAACCCAGTCTTCTTGAATGGACTTGAAATGAGGTTAATACCAAATACCCATGGTGTTTTTATATGCAACAGAAGGTTCTTATTCCTAATGCTAACTTGATCTTCCTCCCATGGGAGGGTGGTCATGGTATCATCTTTCTCTCTCTATCTGGTTATAAATTTATTAATAGATTCTTCTGGGATTTGTTTGAGTAGCTCAAGGTCGTGATGGGTTACTTTAAGATCTTCATTTTATTTGTATTGAGCCATGAGTTTTCTTATGACATCCGCCTAACTTCGGATTTGGGATTCTTCTACGGAAAGGAAATAAATAAGTGTTGTCTCTTTGAGGTTTTTTTGAAAGATTTGGGACATAATTTCTTCCATTGACCTTAGAAGACTCATGGTTTAATAATAGTTATGTAGATGCACAATAGGAGGCCCACTTCCTCCAAACATCTAAAAATCTAAAATCTTGAACTTATCGGGCAAGGAAGTTTAGGGTAGGGAAACATATGAGTGTAATACACAAAGTTCCCAGAGAGTTTCACATAGTCTAACTTATAAGAGGAAATTTTAAGGTATTCTTTCACGCTAAGATCTACTCGAATAGGCACATATAAGTTAACTCCTGGTGAAGGAGAATTCGGCATAGGTAGATGAGCAAGGGGAGGCTCATTGATAGGTGGGACACGTGGAGGTATTCCGATGTGTGGAGCATACTAGTATTCCTCGGGGGGACATAGGATCAGGCATCCCCCAACCCTTATAAGGAGGAAATGAGACATTCTAATTTTTCATGATCTATGGCTCAAGAATTTTTAGAATCAAATCCTTATTCCTCTATAACTCATGGATATCTGACTGCAGGTTATTGATCTTGGTAATGATCTGAGCTAGTATGACCATCAAATTTAGATGAACATTGACTTAAGAATTATATGTTCCTTTTGAAGATAGTGAGAAGGAGGATGAAGTATAACTCTGAGATGGTTAGATAGCAGATCGCAACCAGCAAGGATTCAGGCAAAGCTAGGAGATATACGGTCGCACCTTAGAGGGAAGAAGTTTTCGTTATAGAAAAGGACGTTTTCTTTATTTTTGAAAAGAGAATATTTTTGGTATTTTTAAAAAATGGAGAAACGGAGAAAAATTCCCTCGATGTAGTTATTATTATTAGGTTTTATTTATATTATGTTTTGCGTAAGGTGCAAGTGAAATGTCGTGCACCTGGGTCTTGGAGAGAATAGGGTGTGTCTAATGCAAGACAGGGTTTAAATTTTTTCCAGAATCATGAATAGAGTCTTGTTTTAAAAATGGGCAAAAGAGCAAAAAATTTGTCAGTAAGATGACTGAAAAGTTTGATGGAATTTCACATTGGAACAAATAACATGAGTGTCTTAGGGCATATATCTATATGAGGGTTATGCACGTAAGATTAGTGTAAGTGTTTCCCCTTTGGCATGACTTCCATAATGTACGTATTGCATATTAGGGTAATCATTCATCTGTATGTTTGGAGAAACAATTTGATATACCCAAGTGTATGTGAATTGTCTCATGATATACCTTGTGCTGGCGGTATGTGTTAGAGAGAATTTCATATACTCGACATACAGGAATGGATATCTATTATATACCTTCTGTTGTGAATTCAGTCAAGAGGTATAATGTGGGGGAACTGTCCAATATACGTCGAAGTACTTGGACAATAGAAGGTGGGATCCTATTTCTTAAGTTAACTGTAGCTCAAAGAATTGGTAACCTATCACAAAGTGACTCCCTATTATGGGACAAGTTTAAGGTCAGTAATCAATGCTCGTAAATGTAGTGTGCAAATGAATGAGTCTTAATTAGTATCTTTATGCAAAGTATTATGTTTTCTAAGAGGGATATGTAAAACTACTAAGCATGAAGTAAAAAAAAGGAAATATAAACAAGTGGCATGAGATGAAAGCTAACTAAACATTAGAAGTAAAGCATGTGAATATGTACAAGTGACATGAAACATGTGAAGATATAGAGATATGTAAAAGGTAAAACATGGAAATATATACTAGTAAAGTAAAACATGGAAATATGTATGAGTGAAGTAAAGCATGGAAATATGTACTGGTGGAGTAAAGCATCAATATACATACAAGTGGAGTAAAGCATGGATATATGTATAAGAAATATGAAGCATGTGATATGTACAAGGGATATAGTGAGTGTGATGGAAAAAGTGGGGTATGCATGTGATGAAGAAATAAGTATGTACATGAGCGAAATATATATTGATGACATAATACGAGTATGGCGTTTAGATGTTGTGAGAACATGAGATAAGTAAATATACAAGTAAGAAGATACATAAATATGTAAAAAATAAAGCAGGAGAAAAAATCCAATGTAAATAAAATATAGTCCTCCAGACTTACCCTATGGAGTCGCCACTACGGCCATCCCAACCCCTCTCTCTCATCTCACACGGATCGTGGGATCCCGAAAGGATTGTAAAACGTACGTCATCATCATTGTGAGGTGTGTGAATGTGTAGAAATCAGAGTCGGTAAACTATTTTACTCAAAACAGGAAAAATAGTAGCCGCCTCTGAAGAGATCGCATAAAGGACAACTAGTGCATGTCAAACCAAACAAGATATAGGCTCGAAGACAATGTTATGGATTGGGAAGGTGTTAGGAACCCACTTTGCCTTTTCAATTTCTTATGGGCTACAAAATATTCTTTTTCTTTTGAATGCATGAACATGTGTATACGTGTAAAAATTTGTCGTCTCTGGGAAGTGTGTGGATTGGAAATACGCATGAATGTGAAAGTGTGTATTTATATGTGTGAGGAACGAAGTCATCATATCCACATCATGAAAAAGTACATAATTAATCCTTATAAAGAAATGATCTAGATAAATAGAAAAGGTTATAAAAAATGTGTGAAATGGCTAAAATATGAGCGATGCCCCAAAATCGCAATGTCACTATATAGGAGTGGATACGCGCATATGAGACTGCTAAAGAGATAATAAGGATAACAAAACTAACTACGTGGATAGATAATGCTAAATATATAAATAAAAGGTTAATATGTGGATGTGAACTTAATAAAACAAGTAAAAAGGAATTGAATCCCAAAATAAATTTGGGATACCTACGTAGCCATATAAGACATCAAATTCGACATAGTTCATAATAATTCTAAGGTTCTGTTCTAAGCCATAATTCGAATCTAGAGTGTTTTTTTATTAATGGAAAATTGCGTGAAATGTGCTGAATGTGAGAAAAAAATGGTATAACTTTAAATTGGAAATTTTTGTGTAAACCCCCTTTTTAGGTTATTTTTAATTTATAAAAATGGACTTGAATATGTATATATAATAGACTCTCTCTCTCTCTCTCTCTCTCTCTCTCTCTCTCTTTCTCTCACGTAACCCTCTAGGGTTGCATAGCGGCTAAACTTACCCCCAGTTTGGAGGTAGAATGCCATCCACCTGATCTTTGTCCCCGAGATATCAATCCTCATTCTCTCCATAACCTTCATTCCAATCTTGCTTATCTCAAATCTTTCATTGATGTTGTTGGCTCTTATAAAACCCCGTCTCGTGCTCTAAACGAAGTTACCTCTTACAAGGGAGAACCGACAATTTTCCTTGAAAATGATTGTACAACTAAGCTTTCTTCCCCTTTTAAATACTCTATTGTTGGAAAGTTTACCCATCGTTGACCCCTACTGGATGATATAAGGAAGATGTCAACCTCAATGAGTTTAAAGGCGTCTTTCAATGTTGGTTTGATTGATCAAAAGCATCTCATGATCAGGATTTTCCATGAAGAAGATTTCCATCGACTTTGGTTGAGATCCATATGGTATGTTCAGAGATATCCCATGAGAGTCTTTAAATGGACAAGTGATTTCCACCCAGAATGAGAAACTACTATAGTTCCTATCTGGTTAAACTTTCCTTTATTGTCGATTCATCTCTATAATAAAGAGAGTATTTTCTCTATATGTAGTGCTACTGGAATTCCAATGAAGATGGATAGTGCTACAGCATCTCTTGGCAGTCCTAGTTTAGCTAGGGTTTGCATTGAAGTTCATTTAAAGAGGCCTCTTCCTAGACGAATTTGGATTTCAAATAAAGAAACCAAAGTGATATTCTGGAAACACTTTTAATACGATGATATTCCTCCTTATTGCTTTCACTGTGCTAAAAGGGGTCACAAGAAAGAAAAATGTCTTTTTATAGAAGAAAATCAGGTGAAAGATCCTACTAAGAGTTCCCAAATTGTTAAAAAGAAGGAAGGTACTAAAGAATGGGTGATCACAGCTTTCCATATTGATAAAATCGAAAGAGTGCCAATGGTGGAAGGAAAATAATCTAAAAAAGATAATCAAGACAGATGTACAAAAGTGATTGAAGAGTCAAAAGAGGTGCAACAGAAGCTCACATAATTTTTTAAGAAGAAATTCATCTGATTAAGGATCTTCCAATCACTAATATTGATACAGTAACGGTCCCTAATGATTCCCATAAAGTCAGGAGGGTTCAGGACCTTCTAAATGAAGAGGTAGTAGTTTCAAGGGCAGTAGAAGAAGCAAAAGAAGATGAAGAAGAAGAAGAAGAAGAAGATGATGATGATGTGGAAGAAGAGGGTGAAATTCATGAAAAAGTTTTTTCAAAGTTTACTTTTAGTACCCCTGAGAAAATTCCCAATTCTTCTAGATATCGAAAAGGTTCAAATGAACAAGACAAGTTTAGTGCTAAGGCAATGATTGAAGGTAACAAAAAATTAGTCTCAGGAAGTACAAAGAACAGATATCCTATTTTCAATCGAGGCTTTAAAGTTAATAAAGGTCTTTTCTCATATAAGACCATACTAAACACTATAATTATCAAATCTGGTGCAAAAGTTTCCCTCCACAAACTTTCCAAATGATAAGTTCTATCATTTGGAATATTAGAGGGCTCTAAAAAAAGGGGCTCTAAAGAGAATCAAAAGACTTTTAAGGATTCCCAAAGTATCAGTGTAAGTAGTCCTAGAACCAAAGTTGTAGAAGAGTAAAATTGAAAGTTTTTAAATAAGAATTAGTTTTAGCATTGCCTTCTTTAACTCCAATAGTAAAATTTGGTGTTTTGCTAGAGAAGGAATTTAATTTAATTTCATTTCTGATATGGAGCAGTGCCTTAACCTGTCTTTCTTCATAAATGATACTAAGTTATTTGATAGTTTCATCTATGTTAAGAATACTAAGATTGAAAGGCGTGAGTTATGGGATTTCCTTGGTCAAAGTTTCACATCAAATCCTTGGATCATTAGTCGAGATTTCAATGTGGTTTCCAAAAGTGGGGAAAAGACAGGGTGCAATGAAATTGATGGAAGTGCTGCTACGGAGTTTTTGGAAGTTATGGAGGTTAATGAAATGATTGACTTGGGTTTCAAGGGCTATAACGATACTTGGTTCAATAAAAGAGAATGTTTAGATAGATATTGGTGCAGGATTGATAAGGTGTTTTGCAATCTTTTTGCTCAAAACTTAGGGGTTTAGGAAGTTCAACACCTCAATAGGCATATGTCAGATCAATGTCGTTTACTACTTGCCATTAGCAGCCCCTCTAATATGAGACCTAAATCTTTTATGTTCCAAAAATTATGGATGGAAAACTAGAGATTTATGAGATAGTGGAGAAGGCTTGGAACTCTACTCGTCATACCAATCCTTTTGTTTCCATAGGATATAAATTTAAAGCCCTTAGGTCTTTGTTAACTAGATGGAGCAAATAAGTTTTTGGAGATATCTTTCAAGAAGATAGGAATGCTAAAAATTATCTGCTAGCTATGGAACTTGCATTTGATAGAGATCCCACTAAATAAAATAGATAAAACCTTTCTCTAGCTCAGGATAATAACACTAAGAAACTGGATATTAAAAATCTTTTCTGGAGTCAAAAAGCAATTAAGAAGGGTTTGAAACAAGGTTATAAGAACACTACCAATTTTCATAGCTCAGTGAAAGAAACTAGAAGACACATGGTGATATCAGATATCAAAGACCAGAATGGGGTTCATCAGAAGAATGATAAAGATATTCAAGGGGATGAAATCAATTTTTTTGATCTTCAATTTATTTAAGAAGAAATGCCTATCATCTATATGCAAGATCCATTTTTTGAGGTAATCCCTACACTAATAACTCGAGAAATAAACAATTCCTTATCTTCCATACCTGATTGTACTGAAATTTTAGAAGTGGTTAAATAGTTAAATCCCAATACTTGTCCAGGTCCAGATGGATTTCATGGGTTCTTTTTTGTCAGATTTTGGAAAATTATAGAAAAAGAGGTGGTTACTATAGTCCAAAGCTTCTTTTTAGCTATGTCTATGCCTAGAAATATAACTTCAACATTTCTTGCTTTGATTCCCAAATGCCAATCTCCAAAAAGTTTTTCAGACTTCAGAACTATAAGTCTTGTAAACTTCATTAGCAAAATTATATCCAAGATCTTCACTTACAAATTAAGTGAGGTGTTGCCTTTGATCATTTCTCACAACCAAAGTGGTTTCTTGAAGGGAAGAGATATGATTGAGAATGCTATGTTGGCTCAAGAATTGGTGTGAATGATCAACTCTAAAAACTATGGAGGTAATGTGGTTATAAAATTGGATCTAGCTAAAGCTTATGACAGAGTCTCTTGGATGTTTCTAATCCATATTCTAAGGAAGTTTGTATTCTCTGAGCATTGGATTGATATGACATGGATATTACTATCTAATTATTGGTTTTCAGTGCTTATTAATGGAAATTCTTATGGATTTAGTCTTATAGAGGACTGAGGTAAGGAGATCCTCTCTCTCCAAGCTTGTTCATCATTATGGCAGAAGCTCTCTCTAGAAACCTTAACAAGCTAATTCCTCATTTACATGGTTTCAAAATGCCAAAAAGATGCCCCAAGTTTAATCATCTTGCTTATGCTGATGATGATATCATTTTCTCATCAGGTGTAAGCTTATATTTAAAGAAGATCTTGGAGGTTATTAGAAATTTTGAAAGGGCTGTTAGTCAAAAAACTCAACTTTTCCAAATCTCAAATGTTTTTATCTAAAAAGATAACCTCGATAATGGAAAATAAAATCATCATAACTACTGGTTTTACTAACAAAAAATTTCCTATTTTATACCTTGGTTGTCCTTTGTTTGTAGGTAGAAAGAAGATCTCCCATTTTGACCACCTTATTCAGAAAATCAGAAATACTCTCACTAGATGGAAATCAAGGATGCTAACTATGGGAAGAAAGTTGGTCCTTCTTAAAAGTGTTATATCTTCTATTCCAATTCACATTATTGTTTCTTTTAACCCTCCCCAAAAAGTGTTTCAAACAATAGAATCCATTTTTGTTAGAATTTTTTGGGGTTCTTCAGAAACTCTTGTGAAGCATCATTGGTGTAAATGGTTGGCTATAGATAAGCCTATCAAAGAAGGTGGTCTTGGAATCAGGAGTTTGAGTGACATAAGCAATGCTATGGCTATTAAACTTTGGTGGAAATTCAGGTCCACTGCCCATTTTTGGTCAAAATTCATCAAGGGAAAGTACTGCAGAAAAAATCATCCTCTCTCAATGATTCCAAAATCATTCGTAAACACATGGGGTAGGATGTGCAGCATTAGAGAGACTGCTGAAAATCATATGAAGTGGAATTTAATCTTGGGAGACATTGATATTTATTAGGACAGTTGACTGGACTCTGGTCTGCTTGGTGATCTCTTTTATATTCTAACGAATACAAAAGTTAAAGAGATTTGGAAAGAAGATAGATCTTGGAATTGTGACAAGTTACATCAGTTTTTGCTTCTGCATATAGTTAATCAGATCAAGCAGACTCCAATTTGGAATGAAGATAAAGATGAGCTAGTGTGGACTGCATCTAACTCAGGTTCCTTTTCCTTTTCTTCTGCATGGGAATCTGTTAGACTGCATAGTTCTCATATGTTATCATCTCAATTCATTTGGGATCCTTGTATCCCCCTAAAGATGTCGGTACTAGTTTGGAAAATTCTCAAAAGAATTTTGCCTACAGATAAAAATATCAAAGAGGTTGGCATTAGAGGCCCCTCAAATTGCTCTTATTGCAAAGTTCATCTTAATGAATCAACTGAACATCTCTTTTCTTCTAGTGAAACATCTATTAAGGTGTGGAACTTCTTTAATTCAAAGTATGGGATAATTGGTCAAGAGGGTTCCATAAAACAGAGGTTGATTTCTTGGTGGTTGTCTTCCAAATCTTTTTCAAAGCCAATCTTTAAATTAATTCCTGTTCTGATTTGCTAATTTATTTGGATTCAAAGAAATAGAGTCAGATTTGATAGTTCTTCCATGTTCATTAATACTATCATTCAAAACATTAAGGTAACTTCTGATTTTTTTTAAAGGCCCAAAAATTTCTAAAAACAAATTCATCTTGGTGCACTGGAATCTTCCTCCTAAAGGTGTTTTGAAGTTGAATGTTGATGCTAGTTATCTGGGCAATCCTGGAAAAAGTGGTGTTGGTGGTCTTCTTATGAATCACAGAGGTGAAGGGTTATGGCTCTTCTTCAAATATTTAGGAGACTCTTCAAGTTTAGAAGCTGGGGCTGCTGCTCTAGTCCAAGGCCTTATTCACTTTCAAGACCTCAAAGATTATGAGCTTATTATTGAATCTGATTGCAAGGTTTTAATAGAAGATTTTCACAACAAGTCCTCCTATCCATGGAAAATAAAAAGTCAAGTTATTTAAGCTTTATATCTAGACTCTAATGTTCAATGCAAGTTCTTTCATATTCATAGAGATGCAAATTTTGTAGTAGATTTCTTGTCCAAGATGGGAAGTTCTCATAAAAAGTATTTTATGTCTAATAGTACAGATCTTCTTCCTAAGTATTTCAAAGGTATCTTAAGATTATATAAGATGCAAACTAAATAAATTAGAAATATTTCTTAAGTTGGTTTTAGTTTATAAGCCATGGTGAGGGCTCTTCTCATCCCTATATATAAACAAATCTCTATTCATAAAAAAATGTATATATAATAAAAGGTTCGGATTAGTGTGAAGATTAATAAAACAAGAAAAGAATATGCAGAGAACAACAAAATATATGAATGATATTTATTAAGTAAATTAAATGGAAGTAGGTTTTGTCTAACTCTTTTGAATTCTGTTTTTGAGGTTTTGTGGTATAATTTTAGAGAGTATATAGTGGTGGTTGAGTGGCGGATAAAGGTAAGGCAAGGATGATGTAAGGGGGGAGAGAGAATGTGGTGAAAATGATGTGAGCTAATTTTGAGGAAAGTTTCCACATGAAAATCGAGGTTGAGGTCTTTCTCAAATAAGGTCAGGTTTTCTTAAATAGTATAACCCTAAATGGATAAAAAGACAAGGCTGCTACAGGAACTTGTCGACTGGCCTCGTCCATGTCTTCCTACTTGTAGGGTGGTCACACTTGCTAGCTAAATTAGCCTTGACCTAGCAGTAGGTATGGTGTCCTGCCTATAGGCAGTCATATATGTCTTTTTAGCTATAGAATGGAATTGTAAGTTTGATTCACAAATGATTGGGATCATTAGGAATAAGATTATGAGCTCTATGATTAAGTGTTGGGTAATTCCCAATTTTTATAGTTCCCCATAGTCAAATGAGGCTCAAAGAGTATGTAGTTATTCTCCACTTAGGGTTTGAAGGACGACCAAGGGTTCGAGATTTAAGGGACTTTTCTTAGACCCTATAGATAAGTGTGGGGATATTAGAATTGCGTAGATACAAGGTGTATTTTCTATTTACCATTATGATAGGTTTGATTCCCTTATAACCTATACTAAGATAGGGTTCAATTTAGGAATGGTGGGTAAATTGATTAGATCTACAATGTAATGTATTTATCTCTCTTGGTTGGGCACGGGCATGGTTTGAGGGGGAGGGGGGGATTGACAAGAGCTGATATGCCCAAGTCTATCCTCTTCTCTCCTTGAGGCGCAAGCCGACACTTCAAAACATACTTCTGATAAGGGATCTAACCTCAGCGACCTTGTCCTCATCTCGTCAGTGGGCTAAGACCTTCCTGTAACCCCAGTCACATGTTATTAATCTCGTCTTGTACAGCTATAGGCCGAGACTTATCAAGGACATAGTTACACATCAGACTCGTCTCGACCAAATACCATCATCAACTGAGACCACCAATCCATCTCTGCTTATACAGTTACATAATTGGAGGTGTCTCACTCGTCCATGCCCACATCCCCACGGTAGGATACATTTGACGCCTGGCAGAGCGCATGGAATAGAGCACACGTGGAAGAGTGAGTGTGGGTTGAGAGCCCCAGTGGGAAAAATTGTTGCAACAACATTTCCCTCTCTTGTGAAGAATATCTCTCAATAATGATTTGCATGCATTGATCATAGGTGGCTATAATATATTGGCTACTCCAAATTGTACATGCTTATTACATGGTTGGGGTGCACACTGCACCACCCCAATAATATAAATACTTTCCATCTTCTACCTTGAGAAGGATCTGAATTGTAAACCCTAACCAAACTCTGCTAAAATTATAGTGTAGATAGAGAAAACTGAGTGACTTGTATCACAAGGCCATTAGAGCCATTTCATAATGAAATTCGCTCACATACACACACTGGAGTAGGCCTAAATAGGTTGAACCACTTATATTGTTGTCTTTCTTCTCTTTGCCTCATCTCCTTCTGCATTTATATACCTATTCATACTCCATTGTACTGCTGGATTGAGCTCACATATGTACATTAACTTGGTAGTACCATATTTCGCACCATCAATTTGGCTTGTCTAAGGGAACTAAGTGTATCTTCTTCCTCCTCATTACTTAGCTTGCATTCATCGAATTCTCTGGTGGTGATCCATCTCCACTCAGGTGGAACCGTGTCACCATTGACAGAGTTCATGTTGAGCCTATTTATCTTTTCTCTAATTTTTAAGCTCTTCCAGTACACTGAAGTTATGGCCTTCGAACTGCCTACGGGAATTAGTCTAAGATCTAGACAAGACCCACTTCAGTAAAAAATAGATGAGGTGGTAGCGGCGTTGTGCTCATTGGCAGCCAGCCAACAAAAGATCCAAGAGCAACTTACTACAATTAGTAAAAAAGTCTGAATAACACCCGACGGCATTGGAGATGATATGATAACACCAGTCGCCAGAGAGGGCTTTCAAATTCGGCAACTAGGGGACCACCCCAGTCTTTGCCTAAAGATCTCCCTCCTTAATAAAGATGTGTAGATGTGGATGACCCTAGGCATTTATGTCTGGGAAGGTGAGGTCAAGAATACTAGGATGACTATTATGATGAGGAGGATATTGGGGGATGCTGAGAGCTTTACCAGATTTCTAGAGACATTGTACATCCGCTTCAGCCCAGTAGAGAATACAATCAAAGGTTGATCCGAGGCTATTAACCATGGACATCAACTTTGGATAGGCTAAGAAGAGAGTCAGCCTTTGATAGATTGTACCCAGGAGGTGATTTGAGAAATCTGACGCGAGGGGAACCGAGTGCTCGTGTAGGGACACTATCGTTGATTTCGGCTCCCGCTCGACGTGCAAAAGAATAGACCTAAGCTACGGCTACACTTGACAAGCAAGTAAAGCGGTAAGTCGGGTATCGAGAATCCACAGGGAGTTATTAAATTTCAGATGTTAATTGTTTAATTACTTCAGGAATAAAAGTGTAAAAGGTGATAGGAGGTTATGGTGACAAAAGAAAATGAGAAGTTACGCTAAATTAAAGTAAAGCGAGGATCGGGATCGCATCCTACCACACGGATCGAAACAACTACTAACGAGAGTTAAGGCTCGAAAGCAATCTAATCGAGCAATTACAATTAAGCGTAAACATCACACAAGAAGGAATTTAACCCAAAGTTGCGAGATTAAACATTTAATTGAAAAATGGTCACGCGCGGATTAAATTCGGATTGTCGCTATAAACTCTAACGTTGCATGACAAAGAAAGATAAACGCTTAGCAATCCAACTTTGATACGCGCGGTTTCAATTAAACGCGATTTTGCACTAACCCTAGTTTTCGGAGCTCGGGGCCCGAAAATGGCGGAAATGAAATCCCGACCCTATTTATCTAAGGGTGCATGGTGAGTTAAACTAAATTATGCTAATTAGACTAAGAAAGCAATAATTAAAGCAATAAAACTAATTATGAAAGCATGAAAGTTATCTAGAAAGCAAGAATAAAGGGAAAACAATCTATATTAGATGAGAGGGAAGATGAATAGTCAATCTTACAAACCAAATGGATGTCAAACCAAGATGAATTGAAGAGAAACCAAGCAAAACCCCAAAAACCTAAGCTAAATCTAACCTAAAATCGTGTATATGGGTGGCTGGTTATTACAAAACCAAAATTTGGCATATATAGTTAGTTAGAATAAAAGAAAAGAAGAAAGAAAAGAAAAGAAAATATCTGCAGAAAAACAGGGGATCGATCGATCGACCCCTTTGGTCGATCGATCGACAGTGTAATTCATGGCAAAAAATAAGAAGAGTCGATCGATCGACCCTTATGGTCGATAGATCGACCAAGCAGGGCAGCCTGCAATCCTCCCTGTTTTGGCATACAATCCAACGTCGCTCCAATCGCCGTAACTTTGTCGTTATGCATCGGAATCGCGCACCGTTCACGGTCACGCGAAGCTAGCAAGGAGAGCTACAACTTCCGTGTAGATGTCGGGCCAGGTGCCCAAGCTGTCAAAAGACTAAAATGCCCTTGCGCGTGCGGTTGTGTACGGAAATCGAGCGAAACGCATCCGGACTTCACACTTAGCATCCAAATACCTACAAAAGCTCAATTAACACCTGCAAAACATGTTATCATAGAAATCCGAGGGTTGTCTGGTTAACGAGCATAAATATAGGGAATAAGATACCCGAGGGGGCTAATAACGCGTAGGTTAACGGGTGAAATACGCAATATTTCCGCCGTATCACACCCCCTAACTTACACATTGCTAGTCCCTAGCAATGAAATAAGATGCAACAAGAAGAACTAGTAAACCAACACAGGAGAGAGTACAAAAGTATGGTATAAAAGTAATAAAAAGATAAGGCCACTTTCGCGGGCGATTCGATTGCATTTAGCATATGCAATAAGCCGTTAAACCCCTAGGTTACCCTAGTGGACGAGTGTCGTCTCGTGAGGGCTTTCAGGGATGAAACCCACAAACATCATAAAGTTTCCTCCAAATATGCCCAATCAAGTAAGACAAACTCATCAGTGCGAACAAGATTTCAACATGTTATTAGCATAGCAAACGAATTCGCATGAGAAGTCCGTAGTTATTAACATTATCGAATGCACCTCAATGAATTGAAACTCTAGCATGTGGAAGGGGAGTGAGCATATGCAAAGTATGATTTGGCGAAAAACTTAAATAATTCGGATACTAAACATCAAAGCATGCATACATTCAATCCTCACGGGCATTACGCTCAACAAATGAATTCACTATGAAAAGGGAGGTAATACACGGGACATGCGGGCATAAAGAGTAAATGTAAATGGAAACTAGGCCGCGCACATGTCACAAAAGAAGAACGCTATATAGGAAATAAAAATTGCAATCTCAGTGAAAAGATACCGCACATATAAAAGAGGCGAAATGCATTTTCACAGATTATCACAACTATTATGACTTTTGAATTACATCAACCTAAGATCACATAGGACTTGTAATAGGGTTGTAATGTATGGCTAGGTTAAGGTATGAAATGAAAGGTATATGTACGGATTCAAAGTGTTTGGGGATGAAACTCAGAATAATGTAAAAAGTGGGCAATATCAAAAGTTGGACAAGAATGTCCAAACGAGCATAGATATAACAATCGAGAGAGTAATCAAAGCTTATTGAACACTATACACAACATATACAACTTTCTCTTTTCTTTTCTTTTCTTCCTTTTTCTCACTTTTTCTTTTGTTTTCTTTGCTTTTTGCTTTCTCTTTTTCACTCTTTTTCTTTCTTTTTCTTTTCACTTCTTACTCTTTTCATACTCAAATTGCAACCACACAACAATAATAACATTCAATTCGAAGTAACATTCCAAACAAGGGTATGTAAGGTAATATATATGGCTTAAAACTCCAATTTGGAGTTGGTTATGGGATTTTGGGTAATGAAACGAAAGGCTAGTATATAGGCTCAAAGGGGTTGACTAGGGAACATATAAAGGTGAGGTCAAGGTCATATGGGTGATATATCAAAGAGGGCCTATGATCATTTCACAAAGTATACGCAATTCGCGAGTCAAAACAACATATGAAAATCATGCTCAAGTAACACATTTCAATGATGAACTCAATTAATGAACGGTCAATGAAAGAATAAAGAGATTACCAACGACTGTAACGTTTTCAATGAGAAAAGAATAGTGTATACACTCACAAATGAAGATAAGTCTCTAATCTCACTCGGTGTAAGTATATACAATGCAGCAAAAGCATACCGAGTTATAAAAATCTTAAGCCAATTCAATATAACAAGAATGGTGCATATGTTCACGGATAAAGTTTAATTCATGAAGTTATTCATAATATTAATGATTTAGGGACTAGAATCTAATAACTTCTAAAATCGAGAACATGCATAGTTGAATTGTCTATTTGATCGGGCAATTATTAAAATTTATCACTGGAAACAAGGCAAAATGCCCAATAAAGGAGAAAAAAGAAAGAAAATATTTTTGAAATTTTTCAAATTTTAACAAAAACATGCTTTGTAGCTAAATTGTAATCCAATCCAAGGACTAAACAGCAAATGGATAGAATATCCTACACTCCCTAACTTAAATGTTGCATTGTCCCCAATGCGTCCATTAAAGAACACAACACAAAGCTAGGAAAAGAATGATATTACCCACGCGTGGAGCGATCTCCATAAGTACAAGTCCAAATGAAGCTGCAAAACAAGTTAGTACAAAGCAAATGAATAATATTTACCGATGTATCAAGTAAAGAGAATCTATGTCACAAGTCACAATAATATAGAGGGGCTGAAGTGCAAATACTAGATAAATTGATGGTGAACTTTTTGATTTTATAAAATGGAAGGTCACACACATCAAAATCCAATAAACAACCACAAACTACATTTTCATTTCTCATTTCATAAGTTCAATACAAAATTACTTAATACATTACAACTTCTGAAATAAAAGAAATACAAATAAAAATAAAAATAAAATTAAAAAAAAAAAAAAAAAAATACAACATACTATCCGGTCCCAAAATACAAAAATGAAACCCAGCACAACAACATCCTAGTGGCCAGAACCACTAGGATCGGAGGGGTCCTGAAAATGAGGAGGCACTGGCGCGTCGGAATCACTGCGCTGCAGATAAAGATCTCTCATCATCCGCTGCATCATCCGGTACTCCTGTCTACTCTGTGCCCTGGCCTGCCTCTGCACAGACCACTCCTGCCGCTGCTCGGCCTGAAACTGCTCCTGATGAGCCTGCTGCTGAGCCCACTGCTGCCGCTGATCGGCCTGCAACTGGTCCAGGCGCGACTCCCAAGTCGCCCACCTGAGCTGGGTCTCCTCCCAGCGCTGGTCCTGCACTGCCTGGTATGCCGCAAAGCGGGCATCATCCTCTGTATGTGGCACGTGAGAACCCTCACCAGTCTCCATCTATCTAATCTCCTCCTCCTCGTCAGGCAAGTCAGGTGTCTCTGCCCTCTGTCTCTTCCCACCCGGTTGCCCCCACTCGCGCTTCAGCATTCTTGTGATGTTGTCTTTTGAGAGAAGCCCGAGTGGCACATGCCTACGGTCTGCGTCTAACTCCTGGCAACCGTGAGAAATACATATCTTCGTGATAAGGGCAGGAAAAGGAAGGGAAAATCTCCAAGCGACCTCCTTCGCCGTAGCGCACATCATATCTAGAAAAATAGCGGGCAAACTGATACTGCCCAATCCATTCAGCATAGTGTAGATCAGTGCAGCATGCCTGTGACGAACCTCAGACCTGTTGTTCGTCACCATGAAGGAATGGACATTGATGTAGTGGAGTAGTCTAGGCAAGTCCTCCATCGCAGCCGAGCGGAATGCACCTCTCTTCCAAGGCTCGCCCGGTGCAAGGGCCTCTATCAATGTCCCACGGCCGTAGATAGACCCATCGAGAAAACTGACTGGGTCCGCAGGGAGAGGAACATCCATAAATGCTGCTAAGTCTGAAATACTGAATGGGATCCTCACCCCACGAACCATGGCCTCATATGTGGTCGGCCCATCTCTGCTCTTCACCTCTACTAATGTCGCGTAGAAAATCCGTACCAACTCTTCGTTGACGCGCCCATTAGTAGAAAGAAAGGGTTCCCACCCCTGACGGCGCAACAGTATCCGCGCCTCTCTCGGTATGTCCTCTAGTACCCATGCAAAATGAAAGCCAAGCGGTCGCTCGGACGTGTAGAAATGTTCACGGTACCAATCCCTCTCTTGTTCTGTGCGGAACCCATCGACGCCCCCGGCGGGCACACACCTAGTAGAAGCATACTTTTTCGGTGCCATTTCAACCTACAAAACACAAATTACACAATACAAGCAAGTGTAAGCACAATTTATGGTTAGTAGTGTGAAAATTGAAATGGTGGTGCAAGTGCGCAAAACCGAGGTGAAAACAAGCAACAATGCGATGAAAAATGTCAGAACGCGACATGGCATGAAAATCACCCAAGTGTGCGTCAAAATAATGATTGAAATCTGTTTTAGGCATTTTGACGAACACTTGGAGTGCGCAATGTGCGTCAAGGTCGAAAATACCGAGTTTGAACCAACAAAACAACCCCACTCATGAACAACCAACAATGCAGCAATCAAAACATGTTCATGAGTGGATTTATAACAAGAATAATGCATGAATTCAGTTGGAACAAACGAAATCAAGGGATAACACCAACAATCCAAACAAGTGTCAAACTAGGGTTTAAACTATGTAATTTGTGACACATTTCTACCAAAAACTACAAATTCATGTAAAACAAGTAGAGATATACCTTGGATATGCAGAAATTGGAAGAAAATGGAGGAATTTGGTGAGGGGAAATATTTAGGGCACAAATCGTATGGAGAGGAGAGGAGAGAAATAAGAAGAAAGGGGAGAAATAAGAAACAGTTTCGGTTTTACTGGTCGATCGATCGATCGACTCCCAAGGGTCGATCGATCGACCAAGCAGAAAAACTCACTGCAATGGCAATTCAAAGTGGGGGGGGGGGGGAATGCAATTTTGGGACAAATATGGGGTATAAAAAGAAAATAAATATAAATATAGTATATATATATATGTAAACATAAAAATATGAAACAAAAATTGAAAAATCAAAATAAAAATAAAATACACATAGGCCTAGATATACACACCTAAAAGGCCTAGGCTAAAGAAAATAAAAAAATAAAAATGAAAGAAAATAAAAATATGTACACGAGCAACGCACACGCATAATCACGACAACAAATGAAAAATAAAATAAAAGAAAAATAAAAACAAATGCAATTGCATGAGGATGCGTGTGTGAATATCAAAGGGAAAAAATGTTTTTGTGATTTTTGATTATTTTCTTAACAAATGTGTGCCGGGGCGCATATCTCCGCAAATTCAAGTCCGTTGAACCTACAAAAGAGTTAGAACCAAGCATACAAAAAGAAAGAAAAAGATATTAGCTAATTACACTAGGCTAAAATCAAGAAAAACAAAAATAAAGAAGTTAGTATATACAACCTACACTTTGAATGCGCAATTAACTATAAACTAAAAGTTGAAATTTTTGAGGGTCCATCCAAAACACGATTTGACTTTGGAGGATCAACGGTGGACCCTCCCGAGCATGCATGCCTCCCGGAAAATAGGAATTCCGTTTGAACAACGGAAGGCATGAGGGCGGTGAAAGAAATGAACCATCGCCAATTTGAAATTCTAGGCGGACGATGGGGGATTTGGATAACAAGGGGGAAAAGTACACTTGAGGTCCAAGAAAAATCGATTCATCTCCCAAAGGTTTTTCAAAGGGAATGGGAGATGGTGCACACATCGGGACAACAACCATCGACAACAAGTCCGGTAAAGAGTCCTCGTCGGCAAAAAGTGTAGAAATTTTAAAAGTTTCTACCGACTCATAGGAATCAACCGGTAATTCTAATGGTTCGATGACGGAAAACGAATATGGTGATGAAACAAATTCAATCTCAATCGACTCATCGTCGGAAGGAGATTGAATTTCGAGGGAGAGAGATTCACACTCGATGAGAAATTCTCTGAAAAATTGAGGTGAAACACTTGTTTCCACCTCCTCGTTGTTTTGTGCATAAGAATTCATCTCATCGCAAAGTGAACCAAGTCTCATTCCAGCATCATTTAGGCTTTCCAAACCTTGGGAGTAAAGAAGAAAAGTTTCTTCCAAAGTAGGTTTCCTCGGCTCAAGAGCCTCGGACTCCTCATTTGTTTGAAACTCATCTTCGAAAGTAATGAGATGAAGATCGTCATTGGATTCGAATAATGAATCCAACTCAAGCTCCCAATGACGATTTTCATTTCGATAAATGTTTTCAAGTCTTTCATTTTCAAGAAAATCTTGGAAATGGAAAACTTGAGAGCTATCCCCAAAGTATGAATCATTAGAATAACCGTAATTACTATAAAAGAAAGACATGATTACCTCGTGGTTGAAAGATGGAGAATCCAAGAAATAACGTGAGCAACCTCGAATGAAAGTTTCTTAGCGCTCGAAGTATGCAAATCCTGCAAGAAAGGTTAAAAGAAAGAATACAAATAGAAAAGGAAAAGTACTACGAAATCATAAAACAATTACTATCTAAAACAATAAGTTCCCCGGCAACGGCGCCAATTTGACGCGAGGGGAACCGAGTGCTCGTGTAGGGACACTATCGTTGATTTCGGCTCCCGCTCGACGTGCAAAAGAATAGACCTAAGCTACGGCTACACTTGACAAGCAAGTAAAGCGGTAAGTCGGGTATCGAGAATCCACAGGGAGCTATTAAATTTCAGATGTTAATTGTTTAATTACTTCAGGAATAAAAGTGTAAAAGGTGATAGGAGGTTATGGTGACAAAAGAAAATGAGAAGTTACGCTAAATTAAAGTAAAGCGAGGATCAGGATCGCATCCTACCACACGGATCGAAACAACTACTAACGAGAGTTAAGGCTCGAAAGCAATCTAATCGAGCAATTACAATTAAGCGTAAACATCACACAAGAAGGAATTTAACCCAAAGTTGCGAGATTAAACATTTAATTGAAAAATGGTCACGCGCGGATTAAATTCGGATTGTCGCTATAAACTCTAACGTTGCATGACAAAGAAAGATAAACGCTTAGCAATCCAACTTTGATACGCGCGGTTTCAATTAAACGCGATTTTGCACTAACCCTAGTTTTCGGAGCTCGGGGCCCGAAAATGGCGGAAATGAAATCCCGACCCTATTTATCTAAGGGTGCATGGTGAGTTAAACTAAATTATGCTAATTAGACTAAGAAAGCAATAATTAAAGCAATAAAACTAATTATGAAAGCATGAAAGTTATCTAGAAAGCAAGAATAAAGGGAAAACAATCTATATTAGATGAGAGGGAAGATGAATAGTCAATCTTACAAACCAAATGGATGTCAAACCAAGATGAATTGAAGAGAAACCAAGTAAAACCCCAAAAACCTAAGCTAAATCTAACCTAAAATCGTGTATATGGGTGGCTGGTTATTACAAAACCAAAATTTGGCATATATAGTTAGTTAGAATAAAAGAAAAGAAGAAAGAAAAGAAAAGAAAATATCTGCAGAAAAACAGGGGATCGATCGATTGACCCCTTTGGTCGATCGATCGACAGTGTAATTCGTGGCAAAAAATAAGAAGAGTCGATCGATCGACCCTTATGGTCGATAGATCGACCAAGCAGGGCAGCCTGCAATCCTCCCTGTTTTGGCATACAATCCAACGTCGCTCCAATCGCCGTAACTTTGTCGTTATGCATCGGAATCGCGCACCGTTCGCGGCCACGCGAAGCTAGCGAGGAGAGCTACAACTTCCGTGTAGATGTCGGGCCAGGTGCCCAAGCTGTTAAAAGACTAAAATGCCCTTGCGCGTGCGGTTGTGTACGGAAATCGAGCGAAACGCATCCGGACTTCACACTTAGCATCCAAATACCTACAAAAGCTCAATTAACACCTGCAAAACATGTTATCATAGAAATACGAGGGTTGTCTGGTTAACGAGCATAAATATAGGGAATAAGATACCCGAGGGGGCTAATAACGAGTAGGTTAACGGGTGAAATACGCAATATTTCCGCCGTATCAAAATCGTTTCTCCAGATCTTGAAGTATCATTGGTTCCAAGAGGAATGATAGATTTGAATATCGTAGACCCTCACGAGACTGAGAGGAGAAACAACGCGAGGTCAAAATCTAACAAAGAACGGAAGGCAAGAAGCCCTCGATTTTCCCATCCGAGAGAGAAGGGGCTGTAGATAGTGTTATTTTGGACGAGGGAGAGAGAGAAACTCCGATCGACAGGCCATGGAATGTTTCCACACAAATGTTGGAATACAATATTAGGGATATACTAAAGAGCCGAGACCACTTACATAGGGGCTACACTGAAGGATCCCCTTTTATTGAAAGATTGTAAGTTATCCAACCCTAACTAAGTTCAAGCCACCATTAGTCAAACCAAAATATGACAGGAGCACTAACCCTATCCATTATGTTAAGATGTGCTATTATACAACTGATATATACTCGATCTCGGATGAGATAAGATGTCGGGCATTCTCCTTCATACTTATAGGTGCTGCTCATGTGTAATTCACCTCTCTCTCCCTAAAAACTCTATTGAAAATTTCAAAGAGTTAGCAAAAAGGTTCATACATAATTTTTTCTTCGGAGTGAAGCCCAGGAAGAAGATGACATACCTAATGTATGTTAAGCAGGGAAAGAATGAGACCTTAAGGGAGCATATTTACCACTTCAACAAGAAGAAATTAGGGATTGAAGACTATGAAGAGAGTATTGCTATGATAGCCATAATGGGAGGATTATAAAAAGGGAAGCTCCTCTGGAAGCTAGTCGAGGATCCTCCAAAAACCATGGATGAACTCCTGGCTACAATCGAGAAGGTTATGAATGTGGAGGAGGTAATGGCTTCCAAGGGAGACGATGAACAGGGAGCAAGTAGCGGAAGTAAGTTTCAGAAGTAAAAAGGAAAATAGGGAAAGAATAGGTCTGCAGATAATAAGTTCTCTGATTATACCCCCTTGATTGCCACACTAAAAATTATTCTAGATGAGATCAAGAATGATAGGTCCTTGAGATGGCCGGATAAGCTCAAAGCCCCTCCTCACAAGTGGGATAAAGGTAAATGGTGTGAATTCCACCAAGACCATGGCCATTTAACTGACAAATATTTCGCACTGAAAGATGAAATAGAAAAAATGTTGAAGAAAGGGAAACTGAGAAAGTACATGGATAAAAGGGGTGACCAAGATGACACTCAAAAGAAAAGAGACGACACATATAAAATTGATGGTCGAGTGAATAAGGATGATGATGAATCAGATGATGATGAGGAGGCCAACCCTGACATCCCACCGAAGAAAACTGATCCCAAAGGCCAGCCACATTGTATTTCTCATGATGTGAAAATGATATGTGGAGATTTGAATGGGGTGGTAGCTCATGTAGCAGAACACAAGGCTATCCCCAAGACGGAGGTAGTTAACTCGGCTTGTAAGGACACAAATTTCCAATTGAGTCCTCTTATAGTTTTGGCTCAATTCCGGACAAAAACATTTATTCATAGGATTTTATTTTATTGTAATATTCAAGACCTATGAAGTGTTTGTTGAAGACGTAGCGGCAAAAAGTATAAAGCATCATCAACATGCCGTAGTTTATGTGCCTCGTTTGTACGTCATCAACTAAGGTTCCATACTCCCAAGGTATGAATGTAATAATATTTATATAGGAGTTTGGAACAATATGTATTGGGTGTTAGGAGAAATAAAAACTGCATTTTATTTTCAGAAAGAATCAAATTGAAACTTTAAATTAAGTATATAAAAGTTTATAAAAGTTTCTGGGCCAAAATCGAATTTTACAAACTTTCTGGTCGTTCGTTAGAAGTTTCGTTCGAACGAGTTTTTTCGTTCGAACCAAGTTTCGTTCGAACGAGTTTTGTCGTTCGAACCAAGTTCGTTCGAACGAGTTTGCCAACGACCTGGTCATTCGTTCGATATGTCGTTCGAACGAATTTTTCGTTCTAACGAGATATCTAACGAGATTCTAACGAGCCCAGGCTGGTCGCTCGTTAGAAGCCTCGTTCGAACGAGAGTCAAGTTCGTTCGAACGAGACGCCAGGGCGGGAACAGTTTTGAGCAGTTTTTTGCAGTTTTCTCCCACTTTCCCCACTTGGTTTTTAACCAACTTCTACATACTTTATTATGTGCGGGAAACACATTTTCCA
The DNA here is from genome assembly GCA_949130495.1 of Sambucus nigra. Taxonomy (NCBI): domain Eukaryota; kingdom Viridiplantae; phylum Streptophyta; class Magnoliopsida; order Dipsacales; family Adoxaceae; genus Sambucus; species Sambucus nigra. The sequence goes on along the minus strand of OX422208.1, from coordinate 637,163,003 downwards.
AGATAACTTTTCCATCCTAATACATCTCCTAGAGAGAGTTTGAGAGATCATTCCAAAAAGGAAAATGTTCATGTTTTAAGTGTTCTTCAACTTAAAGAAAAAAATCTTTAAACACTTAGTTTACACCCATTGTTGTTTATTCCAAGTTCCATATATAGATATCAATTGCTTGGAGTTATTTGGCACCGGTTTTCTCTACCGCATTCAAGAGACGTTTCGGGTTTGCTTCTACACCCCATCACAAAGAAGACTTTTGTTGAGATTCTACCCACAAGGAGAAAGGCTCCATGTTTGGGTGACGGTGTGCCTAATTGTCCCATCGGTGTATTCCGAGACCACGGTGGAGCTCCGTTGGTTATCTGCTAATTGGAGGTTGATACAAGAAGGAGCATCACGGCTTGAGAGGGATCGAGTTTAGGAAGTAAGTCTTTTGTCTTGTATTTGTAATACCGTTTTTAGTGGATTTGAGGCTAGGGCCGTC